>CM040919.1:24395600-24995600 GCA_023029165.1 Gobiocypris rarus | reverse complement strand
AAGTCGAACAGAGCTTAGCAAATGATGTGGAGTTACAGAGACTGAGAATGGCCATTCAAACAGGTTGTTTTAATGACTGTCCTGCATACAGCCATATCGCGGGTGAGCTGTGTGTCATTGGCAAACTAATACTCAGAGGTACAAGAATTGTTCTGCCACAGTCGCTGCGAGGAAGAGCGTTACAGTTGGCTCATGAGGGTCATCTTGGGGTTGTAGGAACAAAACAACACCTGAGAACGAAGGTTTGGTGGTCCGGAATGGACAAGGCCGCAGAAAGATTTGTGAGGACATGTCACGGTTGTCAGCTGGTAGCGAAACCTGATGTTCCTGAACCACTGTCGCCCACTGTAATGCCTGAAGGGCCATGGCAAAACATAGCCACAGACTTGCTTGGTCCTTTACCTGATGGACATTCGATTCTGGTTGTTGTTGACTACTACAGCAGGTATTATGAATATGCAATCCTCAAGTCCACGACGGCAGAGAAAGGGATTGACAGTTTGGAAGACATTTTCAGTCGGCATGGACTTCCCTTAACACTTAGGTCAGATTGCGGACCGCAATTTAAGTCTAGTCAGTTTCAGACATTTTGTCAGGAGAATGGAATTCACCATATCAAAATGACTCCAAAGTGGGCCCAAGCAAATGGAGAAGTGGAAAGACAAAATGCATCATTGATGAAAAGAGTACGGATTGCCCAAGCCGAAGGCCAGGATTGGAAGAGAGAGCTGCGCAAATATGTGACTATCTACAGGTCCATACATCATGCCACAACGGGCAAAAGCCCAGCAGAACTTCTTTTCAGAGGAAGATGAGAGGAAAGTTACCAGACATCACAACACCACACAGTGATCTGGAAGCTCGAGACAAAGACGCAGAGCAGAAAGGAAAAGCCAAGATATACACTGACCAGAGACGAGGTGCTAAGTCATCAGGCATAGAGGTTGGAGATCAAGTGCTTGTGAAACAGGACAAAACAGACAAGTTCACAACAACATTTCACAGCACACCTCACAAAGTCGTACGCAGAGAAGGTAACAGTGTTGTCGTCCAGTCACCCACTGGAGCAAAGTATACACGGAACACAACATTTGTCAAGAAGTTCCTTTCTACGGAAACACCGACAGTGATTGGTGAAATGAAATGTGATCAAGAGCCAAGCTGCGATAAGGAGCAAATAGGGATCTCACAAGAATACAAAGAGAGCTGTGAAGCAATTCAGAGCGAAGAATAGATTCCTAAGCCATGCAGGCCCCAGAGACAAGTCAAATTGCCGGAAAGGTTTAGAGACTATGTTGTTGAGTGACTAAAGAAATTCAAAAGCAATAGAGGAAAAAAAATGAAACTGAGATTTTGTGTTCAATGAGTTCACAGACATTAAAGGTTGTGAAAGCATAAAAGAAAAGAAAAAATTGAGGTTAATTAGAGTACACCTGTTTGAAAGCATTGCTGATGTTCTATGAAGATGTAAAAAACAAAAACAAAAAAAAACTTAAATTTAAAAAAAAAGTTTGTTACATGTGTTTTGGATGTGTTGAACTGTTTTAAGTAATGGTAATGAGAACTTGTTTAATGGGTAAATTCATATTCAAGTAAGGGGTGGATGTTGTGTACTGATGTGACGTCATCGACGTCAGGACGGAAGGGATAAAGAGTAAAGGTGATGGAAGTTAAATCTGGTGTCAGTGTGTTTGATCCGATATAACTTGGAAGATTATAACAGGTCCGGCCACAAAATTTCGTCCTCATCACATGCAATGTCCTCTAGTCCAAGGCAGCGGGGAAATATCTTCTGGAATGTATCCAGGTATCCAGGCCTGACATGATGACTGGTCAGTATCCCCACATGCCTCCTCCATTGCCTGTTGATCCATTGCGTTGATGGGGATGTAAAGAGCGCCAGGCAAAGAACTCTTCAATTGGATACAAGAATGGAGAGTATGGGGGAGGTTGAGTACAGTGAAGAGTGGGTGTTTCTCGTAGCCATATGGAATTATTTGCAATCACCATATTGACTATATGGGTCTCTTGTTCTACAGTGAACATTCTTCCTCTGCCCCAGCATCTGGATGTCTAGCAATTCTGTAAAGTAACAATTTCAGTATTTTTACATGTATTGTTGTGTTTCTCATTAGAGTATAGCAGTGCTACAAAACTTAGTGTAAACTAAAGTGACTGTACTAACCATTTCTCATTTCGTAATGTCCTTATGATGCTTGCTTCAGTGTAGAGGCTCAAGTTAGGCTGAAACCCATTGGCCAGCTTCCCTCAGAGTCATTCCATGGTTGATTAGATGGTCCACAATTGTAGCTCTGATGTCATCAGTAATTCTATTACTTCCTCTTCTTCTTCCTCTTCCCCTTCCTCTTCCTCCTCCTCATCCTTCTCTTGCTCCTCCTTGTCCTCTTCCTCTAATACTCACCTCCTTGTCCTTGTCATCCTCTCCCTCTCGCTTCTTCACCTCCGTGTCCTCTTCTTCCTCCTCTTCCTCCTACTTCTTCACCTTCACGTCCTCTTCCTCTGCTTCCTCTAATTCTCTTCACTCTTCCTGCTCCTTCCATTGTACTCCACACGGACAGCTTACCTGTGGCTTATTTATAGTGCTTAGGCTGATTGCAAAGTGAACAAATGATCTAAAACAGTTTTTACATGTGACAGTGTGCCAGACAGTTGGCAAAATAGTGTAAATAATAGCCATACATGTGTATAGTTTTGCTAGGAGTGTGTTGATAATTTGGGAATTGAGTGTAAAGCAGTGAGTTGTGTTAACAGTTCCAAAAAAAGAGTCCTGTCCAGTGGATTGTACCTACAGTTTTGCAAAGTGTGTGTTACAAAATTGCAAACTGAGTGCAAAGCAGTGTTTGTGCTTTTAGTTTTGCAAACTCAGTGAGTGGTTTTGCTATAAGTATTAATAATTTTAGAAATTGTGCTATAAGAATCACGGTTAGGGTTTAAGCATTCAGAAAAAACTGTAATGCTTGCTTATTGTTCACTTGATCTTTTATTTATAAACAATGTTTACTTTTAAACAGCATACAGCCTTTAAATGTTTATGTATTGATTATCATCATAAATAATACACTTATTGATTATTTATAAATAGTTAAATAAAATAAAAACAAAAAATATTTTTGCTGTAGATTTGAGTACCGTACATTTTTTTATGGTATTGGTACTAACTACTGGAACTACTACTACTACACTCTTTCAGGTGTAAAACAGTTATAGTTGTTAATATGAGAATTATGATGCATTATTTAAGAGTTTTAAGTATTATATAACATGAGTAGCTTTCAAATGAAAAAAGGTTGGAGAACCCTGGACTAGACATTACTGAACTGACACAGCACAGTGTGCAGAGCTGCTCTCTAACATACTTCTAAACATCACTCTTTCACACTCTTTCAGTTACAGATGTCTCTCTTCCCGAGAATGTTAACTCTGAACTGGATGAGATATCTAAGGTAAAGTGACATTTCTCTATGTCAGGTTTTCTAGAAATTAATCTTCTCTCTTTTATATTTAAATTATAAACTACTGATTAGATATTTCTTGTTTTCACTTCAGGTTCCTAAAGTTCACTCCATTCACACTTATGTGGCACTTTACAAGTTCCTCCCTCAAGAGCAAAATGATTTAGAATTACAGTAAGTGTGTGTGTGTGTGTGTGTGTGTGTGTGTGTGTGTGTGTGTGTGTGTGTGTGTGTGTGTGTGTGTGTGTTTTGTCCCCATAACGTAATCCCTACATTATGGGGACAAAATGTCCCCACATAGATGGCAATATCCGAAATCCATGTCCTTGTGGGGACATTTTTGGTCCCCATGAGGAAAACAGGTCATAAATCACACTAAGTGATGTTTTTTGAAAAAGTAAAAATGCAGCATGTCTCCTGTGATGGGTAGGTTTAGGGGCAGGGGCAGTGTAGGGGGGTAGAAAATATGGTTTGTACGGTATAAAATGCATTAAGCCTATGGAATGTCCCCATAAAACATGGAAACACAACATGTGTGTAAGTGTGTGTGTGTGTGTGTGTGTGTGTGTGTGTCCTTGTTTATATTACATTGTGGGGACCAAATGTCCCCATAAGGATAGTAAAACCTGAGATCAACTACATTTTCAAAAGGCTTATAAATCACACAGGATGAGTTTTTTTGAGAAAGTTAAAATCCAGAATGTTTCCTATGATGGGTAGGTTTAGGGGTAGGGGCAGTGTAGGGGGATAGAATGTACAGTTTGTATGGTATAAAAACCATTACGTCTATGGAGAGTCCCCACAAAGATAGTGAACCAGACATGTGCGTGTGTGTGCGTCAGAAAGTACCAACATTTTTGCATATGACAAGGTAACATTTAAAAACTGCAAATGTATGTCTGTGTCTATAAGCATATAAACATTTACAAAGATGGTTTGATACACATCACATTTTGGCTTTCTCTCTGTTTTTATCTTAGTCCTGGTGACAGAGTTATGGTGATTGATGACTCTAACGAAGAATGGTGGAAGGTGGGTATTCATGTCTAAAGAGCTACATTCTCAGCAGCATCACATACTAGTGTTTCTTTTTGAGAAATTCTATACCAGAATTTGCTTAAATGAATCATATCGGCAATCATATCTGTTTGAAGGGCTGTGACAATGTCAGTTTAAACTATTGCTTCTGGCCAACTGTTATACGCACATTCATAAGTTCTCATGATGTAAGCGCGAGAAGTGATACGTCACTTCTACGTCACTTCTCGCACACTTTACAATGTGCTGATTTAGGGTTTTAACGCTGCTCTAATGAACGCATGTGAATGACAGTTAAAATTAAGAGATGGTTTAAATTAAAAAGTTTAAATATAGTTTTATTTTATTTTTTGTCTCACACACACAGACACTAGCTCTACACTGGACTGTTTCCTTAATGAATCATATCTGTAATCATATCTGTCTGAAGGGAGTTAACAATGTCAGTTTAAATTAAATTTTCCCACTGAAATTCTGAACATTACAGCCCATTAGTGCAATGCGTGTGTTCCACTCCCACTCGCACCCACAAACATTGTCACAGCTTGTATAAATTGTGAAAAATTTACACAAATGTTATGGCTATGTAAATGTTCAGAATAACAGACATAATCATTGTTTAATTAAACTGACCATATTGTAATTCTTAAGTAAAGCACCACAAATGACAAAGTTTGGTCAATTTTTATTAGCCATATAAAAGTCTATTAACTTTTAAAATAAAAAAAAAACATCATAACTAGCAGAGCCTAAAAACATATTTAAACGTACAGTATTCATATAACAAAACACACAGAGTAAAATTTTAACTAGCTAGTTATAAAGGTAACCTAACAAGGCACAATATTTAATTAAATTACTTATCAAATAAATAAATATTAAACAAAACAAATAAAATAAAGAATAAAATAAATAGATGAAAATATCACATGCAGAAAATGCCCCTTAAAGGGATAGTTCACCCAAAAGTGAAAATGAATAAGCCGAAAGAAAGCAGGTTAATGCGTTTACATGCCGGGAAATTTATTTGAAAAATTGTTTCCCCAACCTGTAATAAAGTCAGAATTGCTAGACGTAATCTCACAACTGTGAGGAAAAAAAGTCATGATTATGAGAAAAATTCGCAATTACCTTTATTTTTGTATTTATTTATTTTTGTCACTAACTGTCACTAATTACGTAGCCTATCGTGTTGGCGCCCTCTACTGTTTCCCTTTGCTTTCTACCTTTACCCCGTGATTTGCTCTATATCGCAAATATAAGACGACCCCCTTTTTTCAGTGTATTTTTAGGACAAAATCCTCGTCTTATATTCGGATATATACGGTACATTTCTTTGTTCTGCTAAACACAATGGAAGAATATCTGTAACAAAGCAGATCTCGGCAGCCATTATCCCCTTTAAACATTTTAACATGCTCATTACTCAATAATTGAATTACACTTGGTGTTTTGAGTACAGACTTTTTCACCATGCGTTGGTGCTCTTTGATGAAATCATTACACAAAGTTATTTGTGTCTCGCAAAGGGAAACACTCAGACTACAAATACATTACCAACTTAACAAATCATATTTTACCTTTTCTAAAAAATTTATTTTTGCTTAGTAACTCAACACACAAACACCAAATGATTAGCCACATACATGTCAAACTACACACAGATGGAAATAATGCAAAACACTACTCTCATGTCTTTTGCTTGTTCAGAGTGCAGGAGTTTCAGGGAAAGTTTCATGAGGGCGTTTCAGGAATTAACAAAACAGTGTGTTAGTGTGTAAGAGTGTTAGTGCGAGCTATGACCACGGAAACATCCTTTAAGAATGTCGCTTTTTGACTGCTTTATAAATGTGAATTTCTGATGAATGACTCTATCAAATGAAATGTAAGAGAGTGAGATTGCGTGCAGAGTCAAATTTACAGTTTTTGGCTATTGCTTGCGCACTTTTTGCAGAATTTGGCTCATTATGTCAAAACTCTACACACAAACCAATATGTCAAAACTCTACACACAAACCAATCAGACATAACACTCTATATATGCCAAAATTAAACACTGCAATCAAAACTTAACGCTCCTTTATAAAAATGAAATTCTTGCAACAAAACATACACACAAGCATCATTTTAATTACTCTTTCATATCACCAGCAACACACTGATGGGCTTTATATAAAACACTGCATTCTTTGGGTTTCTATTTTTATTGAAGAGAGAGGGAGGGGGGAAGATAGGTTGAACACAGGGTTGCCCGAATCTCATCTGAAAAATTTGGTCCTCGTCTTCTTTGGCCACATCCTACTCCAGGTCTACCTATTCCTTTTGCTTATTGTGGGAAAGTTTTAATTTTAGTGTGTAAGCAATTAAAAAAAAAAAAAAACTAAGAAACTGTACCAATAAAATTAAAACAAATGTACCTGTCTTGTAGGGACACTGTATGAAAGACGATTAATGCTTTGATTTCCCTCTAAATGAGCACCAGCTTTTATAATCGCTGTGCTGATTTGTATTGTGTGTGTGCAGGGAAAATGCGGTGACAGAATTGGATTATTCCCTGCTAATTTTGTGCAGCGAGTGCGTCCAGGTGAGCGTGTCTGGAAGGTGACGCAAAGTGTCCTTGGTAACAAAGATCTGGGTCACTTGACTGTTAATGAGGCTCAGGTATATATACAAGTATGAAACATAATACATTGCTATATACTTTTTTATGTACATACTTGCCAAACTTGAGTTTAGCACATTCAGGATGATCCATTATCCAATATATTTTAGGGGACATAAACATAATGGGGGACATAATGTTTTAACACAACATTAAAAACCATTAGAGGTGGTCATCTTATCCCACTAGGGTTTCTGGGGCCCATTTATTTCTGCTTCCCAATTCTGAGGGGGTAATTTAACCCAAGAGTGACCTTCTGACCCTCTGACCTTCAAAAAAAAAAAAAGACAAAAAAAAGAAGAGGCCCTATGGAAACTAACAGGCACACATTAGGAATCTAGGTAAACTAAGGTAGAGAGGAAATAAACAGGAACGAAGAACACACAGAACATAGAACTAAGCTAGAATCAAAATAAGAGTACCAAAACAGACCATAAACCAGACATCACTCCACCCTAACCGGTAGTGGGAGGGGGCGAAAACAGAATAAGGTCCACGAGGAGAGATAAGAGGAAGAGTCTGTGCTGGAGTGGTGGGAAATGTCCATGGGGTAATTGGTAGAGGGCAGAACCAAGGAGGAAATGCTTGGAGGGGGGAGCCAGGGACGAGATGACAATGGGAGGAGTAAGGAAGCAACATAGAGCAGGACCATTAGAAGGAAGGCCCACGGCAGAACCAATGGAGGAGGAGCCAGGAGTCCAACTGCATAACTAAATGAGTGAATTAACAAGGGGAACTTTGTTTAAAACGATGTTAACAAAAAGGCATACATTGGGAAAATATACAAATATAAAAAATATACAGGGAATAAAAAATATATAGGCAATAAACATAGGAATCAGGAACATATAGAACATAGAACTAAGACAGAATCAAAATGAAAACTATCAAAACAGAACATAAACCTGACAGCATCAATTAAATTTAATATTTGTCCTTTTCCTTTTTAAGCCACTTTTTTCTGTCACATGCATAGATTTGTGTTGGTAAGAATGAAGACACAGATGGCTTTCTGAAGCTAAGCAGTGGTAAGAAGAGAGGTCTGGTGCCAACTGATTCACTGGAGGAGATATGACAGCTTATTGAACCCAGTAACAGCTGTTGGTTCCCTTTCAGTCCCTTTCGACGTACTTCGGACGCCACCAACGAATTGGGATCACTTCAGGGAGCCCCTATCAGCTTTGAGATATAGAAAATGGGCCAATGAGAATTGGCATGCGAGATTTGCATCTCATGCTCCGCCTCGCAGCGCGGGTATAAAGCTGAAGTGAAATTCAACGCACATTTGTCATTCACTTCGGAGCCAAACGGCATAGATGAAGAGTAAAAGACTTCAAACCGCAGTTATCTGCGAGAGATTAACAGAGAGAACGAGGCAGAGGGAACGAGTGCTGGTGAGAAGGCACACTTCAGCACGACTGTGTGCTCACTGCTGCAGTTCTGGTCAAGACAAAAACTGCTGTTTTCATAGCAACTAGTTGTTTTGGCGAGGGCGTTTTTTGTCTCTGTGAGTGCACACACAGGCTGCACTATTTCCTGTGTGTTGCCGCGGTCTTTCCCTGGGTGCTTCAGCACATCTCTGAAAGAGCATTCATACAAAAAGAGCAACACAGGTGTGACACTGCGTCTTTTTCAAGATGTCATTCCACCCGTGCATTTCTGGATGCGGTCGTTCCCTATTGCCTGATAACAGCCACAATCACTGCCTCACGTGTCTGGGCATTAAGCACGCTGAGGCAGCTTTGGTGATAGTTCCTGTTCCTTTTGTGGGAACATGACTATGGCGGCGCTTAGGTCGAGACTCGCCTACCTCCGGGTGTCGGCGTGGAGCCGGTCGTGAGAAGAATGTCCAGCCCGCTCAGGCCGCTGCCAAGCCAGGTGGCAAGCGCCGTTGTAAAAGACCCTGAGATGGGCCACCCAGAGATGGAGGAGACTGCTCTTCGGGAGATGGCTGCAGCACCATTCTTCCCCCGGAGGAGGGCCGGGGGGAATTATCCATCTGACCTCTGAACCCAAATTGTCAATAAAAGAGCAGTTTCCAAAATCTCTGGGTGCCAAGGGAGCGCGCTTGGCGGTGTTCAACACTCCCATGCCTTATCACCCACAAGATGCCTCCCCACATTCGTGCACCTCCCCAGCGGACACAGACCCCACAACGGGTTGCTCCCATGCCGTCCGAGTTGGGTCCCTGCATGCCGCTACGCTGCCCTGCTGCGGGTACGTCTGTGGTACCGTTGATCCCACTTACACGGTCGCTGGGAGCCTGGCTAGCGCTTCCCAGCCCTTCTCGCTGGCTCATCCGTACCATCATACTCGGCTATGTGATTCAGTTCGCCCAGCGTGCCCCCAAGTTCAGGGGCGTTCACTTCACCTCCGTGTCGAAGGAGAATGCCTATATGCTCCAGGCGGAGATCGCAGTCCTATCGGCGAAGGACGCCTGTACTTCATTGTACCCAAGAAAGGCTGCCGTTCAGAATGCTAATGCAGAAATGCATCTTCAGGTGCATCCGTCCCCAAGATTGGTTTGCAGCGATCGACCTGAAGGACACATACTTTCATGTTTCGATTCCCCCTTGACACAGACCGTTCCTACGCTTTGCATTCGACGGACAAGCATATCAGTGCAAAATCTTACCCTTCGGGCTGGCCCTGTCGCCCCGTGTCTTTACAAAAGTCGCGGATGCGGCCATTGCTCCCATGAGAGAGCGTGGTGTTCGCATCCTCAACTATCTCGTCGACATAGTTGATCCTTGCCATGTCGCGAGAGCAGTTGTGCAAACACAGGGACATGGTGCTCAGTCACCTCAGCCAGTTGGGGTTTTGGGTCAACTGGGAGAAGAGCAAACTCTGCCCGACGCAGAGGATCTCTTTTCTCGGGATGGAGCTGGATTCAGTCGCTCTGACAGCGTGCCTTAACGAGGAGTGCATCCAGCCAGTGTTGAACTGCCTGAATTCATTCAAGGGCAGGATAGCGGTTCCAATGAAACAATTTTCAGAGGCTCCTGGGGCATATGGCATCCGCAGCTGCAGTAACACTGCTGGGATTGCTTCATTTGAGACCGCTTCAACGCTGGCTACACGGCCGAGTCCCGAGATGCCCCTACCGCACAGGTAGACCTGTTTGCCGCCCCGGATATGACCCATTGCCAGTTGTTCTATTCCCTGACCAAGAGGACCCTCGGCACGGATGCACTGGCACACAGCTGGCCCGGGCCTATGCAAATATGCATTCCCCCCAGTGAGCCTTCTCGCACAGACACTGTGAAAGGTTAGGGAGGACGAGGAGCAAGTCCTGTTGGTCGCTCCGTACTGGCCCAACAGGATGTGGATCCCGGAACTAGTGCTCCTCTCGACAGCATCTCCTTGGCCCATTCCTTTAAGGAAGGACCTCCTGATTCAGAGATGGGGAACCATCTGGCACCCGCGTCTGGACCTCTGGAAACTCCATGTCTGGTCCCTTGTGGAAGATACCATTACTTCCGTTAGAACGCTCTCTACGAGGCACCTCTATGTGTTGAAGTGGAACCTGTTCGTCAAATGGTGCTCTTCTCGCAGGGAAGACCCCCGAAGGTGTTCGATCAGTTCTGTGCTTTCCTTCCTACAAGACGGGTTGGAGAGAAGGCTGTCTCCCTCCACCCTCAAGGTCTATGTCGCCGCTATCGCTACGAATCATGACATGGTAGATGGTAAGTCCTTAGGGAAGCACGATCTGATTGTCAGGTTCCAGGTCAGTTCTGTCCCTTAAGACAGTACTCCTGGTTGCATTGGCCTCAATTAAGAGGGTAGGGGACGTGCAGGCATTTTCAGTCAACAAATCGTGCCTGGAATTCGGGCCTGGTAACTCTTATGTAATCCTGAGACCCCGGCCCAGTGTATGTGCCCAAGGTTCCCACCACTCCCTTTCGGGACCAGGTGGTGAACATGCAAGCGCTCCCTTCGGAGAAGGCAGACCCAGCCCTTGGAAAAGCTTTTCTCTATTCCATCCGCGCTCTGCGGATCTACGTGGACAGAATGCAAAGGTCCAGGACCTCAGAGCAGCTCTTCGTCTGTTACGGAGGCCAGCAGAAGGGAAAGGCTGTCAAGGTTAGAGCCCACACCACCAGGGGTGTAGCTTCTTCCTGGGTGCTGGCTCGTGGCACCTCGCTGACAGATATTTTTAGAGCTGCGGGCTGGGCGACACCCAACACGTTCGCTAGATTCTATAGCCTAAGTGTAGAGCAAGTATCTTCCTGTGTGCTCACTTCCCATAGTCAGTAACACCAAAGTGCCCGTTCTAGTGCCAGCTTGCTGCGCCATTCCCTTCCTCATGGAACGGCTACATGCGCTCATATGCTCCCCAGGTATGGCGAACCCTGTGAGTCCTCCGCAACCCGTGGCTGTCGGATGTGGCGGAGCGTCTGACGCCAGGTCTGACACTTATGCATTGTGATACTTGTGTCAGGCTGGGTTCCATATGTTGTGACCCCCACGGCGGTCCCATATGTGTATTCTCCACGGTACAGCTCCCTACTGCGAGCTTGTGCCTTTCCCTCAGCAGAGTTCTTGCCGGCGCAGTACGGTGGTTCCCGCCTACATTGGCTGGGGGCACCCCTGAGACTCCTGTATGTTGTACTGCCAAGGCCAGTCCATACGTGTATTTTCCACATGGTAAGAGCTTGATGTGGCTTCCGCAGCGCGCCCCCTGGGCACGCTTTCCAAGCGTTGTCCAATAGTCTGCTGAGTGGGTCTCGCAGAACAGCAGTGTGACTCTACCTGTGTGCATTTCCCCACCTGGTACAGACGGAGTCTTAGGGGCTCTCATTGGGCTTTGGAAGTGGTAGTAACTGTGGCGTTTTCCAAAGGAATACCAATTCGTCGGTGACGTCCGATGTACGTCGAACGTGACCGACTGAAAGTGAACGTCTCTGTTACGTATGGTAACCCTCGTTCCCTGAAGGAGGGAACGGAGAAGTACGTCCCGTCGGCGCAGTTGCTGTACCATTACTACGTGCCGAGTACGGCTCCTCAGTGAAAAACAAACGTGTGTTGCATTTTTACTTCCGCTTTATACCCGCGCTGCGGGGTGGAGTGCAAGATGAAAATCTCACACGCCAATTCTCATTGGCCCGTTCTCTACATCTCAAAGCTGATAGGGGCTCCTTGAAGTGATCCCAATTTGTCTGTGAAGTCCGACGTACATCTCCGTTCCCTCCGTCAGGGAACCAGGGTTACCATACTTAACCAAGATGTTTTATCATCATGACATTGATTATGATACAGTAATATAATTTAACATACACCTTTTGTATTGTGTCAGAAGTATATATGAATATAAGCTGCATTGAAGTGTCTTGATTAGTTTGATCTGATTGTATAAAAAAATATATGTTTCTATAACATACTGAATGTCACATTTTCATGTTTAATGTGGGTTTTTTTCCCCATTGCCATATTTAATTCCTAGTGATTAAATGCATAGAAATGTAAAAGAGAAGGTTTAAGGTTTGATCCTATTCTGCTTTCTAAACAACAAGCAATAATGTGGCAACTTTCATTAGAATGACAACAATAAGGACATCAATAAATATTTTAATAAATAGAAATGATAAGAAATTAATTTTATGAACTGGACAAGCCCCAGTTTGAAGTTTGTTCTCATCTATTAAACAAAATATTTTTGAAAATCCTGAGAACCTGGACCTTTACCTATGTAGCAATACTACAAGAGACATGCAGATAACAAGTTAAAGGCCCACTGAAGTGCTTTGGAACATGCCGCATTATTCAATGCAGCCCCTCCCCTTTTTTGAAACAGCCAATAGCGTTTCATTAATACGTACCACAGTTTGACTGTTTGATTAGAGAGCCTTTCTGTTCGGTAAAGCCAGTTTCCGGCAACCGTTTATCATCATAATCTCCTCTATATCGCTTTGAAATACAGCACTTTGTGCAGAATTCAAATGGGCCCGATATGTTTTGTTGTCTGCGCCGACTCACGAGCCGCGCTGCGATGTCATGTCTGTAGTCTAACTTTAGACCAGAGCCGTTTGTGTGTGTGTGTGTGTGTGTGTGTGTGTGTGTGTGTGTGTGTGTGTGTGTGTGTCCTTGTTTATTTTACATTGTGGGGACCAAATGTCCCCATAAGGATAGTAAAACCTGAGATCACCTACATTGTGGAGAACAGCCAGCGGTCCCCACTTTTCAAAAGGCTTATAAATCACACAGGATGATGTTTTTTTTGAGAAAGTAAAAAAGCAGAATGTTTCCTGTGATGGGTAGGTTAAGGAGCAGGGGCAGTGTAGGGGGATAGAATGTACAGTTTGTATGGTATAAAAAACATTATGTCTATGGAGAGGCCCCACAAAGATAGGGAACCAGACATGTGTGTGTGTGTTTGTGTGCGTGCGTGTGTGTGCTGCAGTCCGTGAAAATAATGTGAAACCAAACTTAATTTGCCTCGACTGAAAGCATATTTACACTGAATCGTTTTCTATCGCAATTATAGCGTGCTATGTGCTTTTCGCCATGTAGAAATAAGTAAATGTTTGAACAACTGACTGATTTCAGCCACAGCTTCTGAGTCTATTTATAATGTAGCTTCAACTTCTAGGGAGCATTTGATTGGACAGAAGATTTGATGAGTAGGTGAAGTCTGTGATGATGTCATCCACATCTGTGGTTCGTTTTTAAGAGACTGTAAGTTTTGAATGCTTATATCTCCTGAATGCAAATGTTGGCATTGTTTTGGAACATACCAGCTTATTCATAACCTTAAGGCTAACATAGTCATACTAAAAGCTAAAAAACTTCAATTTTGATTTCAGTGGGCCTTTAAGATTTCTAAGATTTGCAATGAACACCTTTCAAAGAAAGTTAAAAAGTTAGCATTTCCTTCTATAAAATAAATGTTTAACATAGCCTGAATTAGTCAGGGGTGACCAATTCTCACTAGGGGTGTCGCAATATAAAATGTGACGATATGTATCGTTGATAGAAACGATATGATTCGCGATTTATAATATATAGTTGTTTTATCCGAGGCTCAACTTGCTGTAGTAGGCCTATTTATTAGGTATAATTCACCCAAAAACAAATTAATAAAATGTACCACAAATGTAAATTCTGTCACCATGTACTCACCATCAAGTCGTTTTTCGTCTAACTTCCAAATACAAATGAAGATTTTCTTTATGAAACCTGAGGGATTTATGTCCCTCCATTTTTCCATTCCTCTCAAACTTAAAAGATGCAAAAAAATGTCATAAAGGCATCGTAATGTTGGAAACTCAGAAGTGAAGACCAGGAGAGCTTGGATATAGCATGTGACTCTTTATTGAGAGCATGTGCGGTCGGTGGCTGTCATCAAGTCTGACAAAAACAGTTTACACTGTAATTTATCCACATTTCAGGGGGAGGGATTACTCAGCCAATGAGGTGGAGACAATCTAAACAAAAGAATGCAAATGTAAAGAGTACACTGTACACTGACTAAAATGCCATCTTTTTCCAAGCCCTGTGACTACTATCTAGACACAAACAGGTTATCTTCATTTTAAAGGTGGCTTTAATTTCTTCTAAAACCATGGTAAAAAAATAATATTTATATAGACTATAACCTATTTTTACTATAACAGCTGTACATTTATATTTTTGCCTGCCCTCATTCCGATAGACCTTATGTCTGTATTTAGTAATTAAGACACTAAATAGGGCAGATTTCAGAGATGATTAAATGTGCTTGACGGTGTAGTGTAGTGAAATATGACCTGCCCCAGACTCCCCATCCTAATCCCATCAGCCTAACGATTACAGGGGCTCTGAGAGCCATTAAAGACAGAAGGTGAGAATCTCAGTAATCAGGCTCATTTGATTTACAATCAAGAGAACAGGAACTGGCCTGGACACTTTGCATAATAGAATAATTAATCTGATGTCATCATCTTTACCTTAAATAGCCTACTAAATACAATGTATTCTAAATTTGTAATCCCACAGTAATAATAACTAATTGGGTGGTCTTATTCAAAGTCTTAAGTCTTCAAGTCTTCTGAAGAGACACAATGGCTTTATAAGATGCATATAAATTTAACACGACGTGTACTGTAGTAAACACGGATGTCCAAATGACGCGCAAAAAAACATGGGAGGGAATAAATGCAGAAAACATTTACAGTTTGAGTGCGGTCATTTTGACACTCTTCTGTAATTGATTGCATCTTCTGAAGTCCACGCGCTGCCGGAACAGCACTCTTCAAAGTGAAACCTCAAACATAAAGCGGCACTTCTCCAAGTCAAAGCGCAAACACCAATTAAAGGGGCACTCCTCTAAGTCAAAGCGCAAACATAATTTAAATCACTATATCACATTTAGTTTTGTAGTATGATTATTCAAAGCAATTTAGATGGTTCGTTCTTACACTGTATAGAGAGATAGGCGGGACATAGCGAGCACGGGGTGAGAATACTGCCTGCATTGAAAGCGTGATGGAAAAACGTGATGGAAAAAAAAAAAAGTTTACGGAGTTTCTGTGACATTATTACACTAATAATCGACTATACACTACGTATATATATATATATATATATATATATATATATATATATATATATATATATATATATATATATATATATATATATATATAAGCAAAAATATAAAAAATAGTAAAAAAACAACTTTATTTTGGCTTAAAATATCGTGATACATATCGTATCGTGAGTTCAGTATCGAGATACATATCGAATCATGACACGAGTGTATTGTTACACCCCTACTTCTCACATATGCTAATGTGTGTGGAAGACTTATGATAATATGACGGTCTTTCATAGGAGGTATCAGACACGACACAGAAGACCTGTATGCACCAGCTTTAAAACAATGAATTGCCAAAAGAAGGCCTACATCATATTTATTGTCAAACAATCTGGAGAAATATAGAGATGTAATTTATAGTACATTTGTGTTTTTGAAGTAATATGCATAAGGTGAGATGTTGGATTTTGAAGGATTTAAAAGGATTATGTGTTCAAGTATTTACAAATGAAAGTAAAACAATCTAGATCTATCTGTTCCATGCAATACACTGTATACATTAAAATGTTCGGTAACACTTTAGTATGGGGAACACATTCACTATTAACTACAATTTTTGCCTCAATAAACTCCTAATTTACTGTTTATTAATAGTTAGTAAAGTAGTTTTTGTAGCATTTAAGTTTAGGTATTGGGTAGGATTAAGGGATGTAGAATAAGGTCATGAAGAATAAGGCATTAATATGTTCTTGATAAGTACTAATAAACAGCCAATATCCTAGTAATATGCATGCTAATAAGCAACTAGTTAATAGTTAATAACTGAACCATAAAATAAAGTGTTACCAAATGTTCAGTAATTTATTGCAAGGACTGAAATAGTTGTTTGCTGTTTTATAAGGTGTGGTTATAAAACATGATTTGCTTAGCAAAACAAATAAATATGAATGAAACTCTGTACACTGACTAAAATGCCATCTTTTTTTCCAAGCCCTGTGACTACTATCTAGACACAAACAGGTTATCTTCATTTTAAAGGTGGCTTTAATTTCTTCTAAAACCATGGTAAAAAAAATAATATTTATATAGACTATAACCTATTTTTTACTATAACAGCTGTACATTTATATTTTTGCCTGCCCTCATTCCGATAGACCTTATGTCTGTATTTAGTAATTAAGACACTAAATAGGGCAGATTTCAGAGATGATTAAATGTGCTTGACGGTGTAGTGTAGTGAAATATGTGTTCATGAGACAGTTATTTCTGCCATTCTAGTGTCCACCTGAAACTATAGACTCAGTTCATGTTTTTCATTTACACTACTGGATAATCTTCCCACTCTAAAGAGATGAATATACCCCAATTTGTCTTGAAATGGCTGTAACTATCAACTTTGAAGGGACATCATTTTTACTGGCCATAGTATCCTAGAACAGTGAAAATGCTATTTCTTAGCATTGTAACAAGAACAGCAGTTCTTGCACAAGACAATTCTCTTTAAATACAGACAAGACTTTATTAAACTACAGGTTACAAATGGTTTAAACCTACTCTTACAATCAGAGTAACATTTTAATCGGATTTGCCTAATTAATTTAGATTGGCAAGGTTGCATGTGACTTTTTTATTCAGACTGTGCTAGTAGTCTGATTACAATCAGATTTTTAGGGTCCACGTAAACGCAGCTTGTTTAAGTTCTAGTCATGGTTTTCTGTCTGTTTTGTTTAGTTAATTTTTAGTTAACCTTCAATGTTTTCCAAAAAAAAAAAAAGCATGCATGTGACCCATCCAAATAAAGGTGGAAAATGAGGAAGTCTGGGAATGACTGGAGGCAGCAGTGAGGGAATTAATCATCAAAAGTTGTTTTCTCATGATCACCACGACTTATTTTTCTCGTGATCTCGGGATAACGAAAGTTGTTTTCTCGTGATCACGACTTATTTTCTTATGGTTGTTTCATTCTGATACTGCACTGCACCTGGAGTCTACTGTTGCTATAGCAACAAACAACTTTCACGCGCATCTGAGGCTACTATATTACTTGTATATTGCTCATCCGGATCAAGGATCCGACAAGGACTGACAAACACAAGGAGTATATAAAGGGGAGAAATCAAGCTGGGAACGAGGGAACACAGGTGGGGCAAATGAAACCAATAACGAGAGAAGGGGGTGGGATCTAACAAAGACAGAGGCACATGGCCACACTAACAAAACCCACATGTGCACACAAGACAGGACAGGCATGTGACAAACATGGCTATAAGGAATGCATGATAGGCTACCTGTCACAACCTATATGATAGTAGGATACTATAATAATAACAAACAAATCATGTAATGTAATTGCATTTCAAACAAATGAGGAAAATAAAGTGTGTTGAATCCAAGCACCTCTAAACGATTTTTAGAATACAAAATAATCTGCCATCCTTTTGAAGGCACTCCATCTGCGCTTGAGCTGTTGAACGCTCTGTTGATAATTTAAACATGTTAATTGAACAAATAAAATGTTTATTAAGTGAAGCAAAGACTTTGCTAAAAGACCCACAACATACAGGCTACCAACACAGCAAGCGACACCTAAGCGGATCCGCCTTCAAGTCGCCAAACCCGCGTGACTGTCACATTCGTTTTGGTGCCGCCCCAAGGGATTAGCTCTGTTTGTGGGCAGCGCCGTGAATTCTACTATGAATCAGCGGATCCTGAGTAGACCCACTTCGGATCCACAGAATCGCACGCGCCTTTACTGCTTGAACCACCTACAGTACACCAAGAGCCAAGATGAGAGTGGATCATTCTTTCCTGGGACACGGTTGAGCTGAACCCTCTTGAGTAAGTTTATTGATATCATCATGTATATTAATGACTGTAATGATGTTTTTTGATATTAGGACAACTTCCCAGCAAATATTGGTCCGACGGCAACGTCGTGTCCCTGGCCAAAAATAGTCGCGGTAGGACAGCATAAATCTGTAAAAGTGTGTAACACGGAACATTTCTTAAAAATGAACTCAGATACATTTGTACATGTCTACAGTTCTCTCCGGTTGCATGTATAATAGTTACTTTGATTTTTAGCAACGTGTAGTTCAATATATACCTGTCACCATAGTGATGTCCTTTACACATGCATTTATAGTCCATCATGACCCTCTATGAAATCATTGTGAAATATGCAGAAGCTTCTTACACCTTGCATGGCGCACTTAAATTAATTATTGCAGTATTAACCAAGTAGTTTTTAAGAGGTTGTGCATAGACGTCCACTGATGTCCACGTCTAGTCAAAGTTGTGTGAATGGGCTCTTTGCACATAACTACTTCCTTACCGGAAATGCGGCTTAGTCTTTTCCGGTCTAAACATGGCGCTGTTCTACACTAGATGTTTACAAGAGTTGCCGAAACTTTCGATACGGACGTACATCGCCTTTGCAAGTCCTCCTCCAAATCACCTAATTAGAGAAGGGTTTTAAGATGTATGCATCTTCATACATCCACGGATATGAAGGTAAATCTATATCTCTTTATGGCTTTATGGCTTAACGTTACGTTAGTTTGCTAGGCTAATAAACAATCCCGGTTTGACAGAATATGCGTGTTGTAATATAGTACGGTTGTCTCGTGTTTGGCGGAAAATGTCTGTGTCCTGTACGCTTACATGCATGTGCCTAACTAATTATTGTGTTAATATGTGATTGGCATTAGTGTCAAACAAAGACAGGGCCACAAATGAAGTCGCTGTACAGGCTTTCTGTTTCAGATCCATGAAGAAGCACGAAAAACCTCACTATGTAAATGTAGGGCTGCACTTGTCATTTATGTCAGAGTTGTGTAATGTGCTTAAAATGGTCATGTTACATTTTGACCTCTGTTATTGCTTTGTATGTGCTCAACTTCCAAAAATCTGCTCAAGCTGTTCAAGCCTCTGGCCACTGTTGCTGCCTTGCATGTGCTTAACTTTTCCAAAAGCTGCTTAAGTTGTCCGTTACTGCTTTCTGTTTGTTTTATTATGATGTGTTTGAATGGGATTGTGTTTACAGTGTGCAGCTTTGGATGTCAAATATCATTATGACTTAATATAATGCCATACTTGCTGCACACCACTTATTACAATCCCATTTAAAGACCTCAATTTCTGTGTTTTTTGTGTTTAAAAGGATACATTCATGCCAACAGTTCACTTGTCTACCATGACCATATAGAGTAATTACGACTGATCTATCAACAAATGGTCCGCAGGGACACAGTTCCTGTAATTATGGTGCGGTGCAAATGCTTCTGTGTGGCGGGGACAGCTCTATGCAACCACACAGTTGCCCTATAATTCCAGACAGCTCACTTCTCCCAACTGGGTGTGCCAGTGGTTCCTCCTGTACACAGCTGTACAGAATCCGAGCAACAATGGCACAAACCCCGAACACCAGTAAGTTTCATAGCAATGCATGGTTCATATAGGATAGTTTGCATATATGTATGTCATGCAATATTATGTACCAGTAGCTGCTAACTAAAACCTCTGTTTAATACATTTTTAAAATTATTAGTGTAGTATTTTCAGTCAGTTTTTCCCCAAAATTTACCTGGAATCTATCCAACATTAACCATTACACATACAACCCTATCACAGCTAAAACTCTTTGGTATTTTGTCACAATTTCACAGGGTGTAAAACCAGGTCCAGTTGGGAAGATGGTGGTTGTTAAACCTGTGCAGGGTCGGATGGGTAAAGGAGGATTACGGTAAATATTAACTGAACAATGGGGGAAAACAAATCATGAAAATAATTATATCAAATTAAGTACCTCTTTATGATATTTTTTAATAAAAGGAGCACCCTCTACAGAGGAATGACTGGCCCTCTTCCTGACCTGTCGGTACTTCGTGTGGCCGAGGTGTACAACGGCCTAGATCCACTGGATATGCCCCTGGTGACAGCAATGGGGATGAGCATTGACAAGCCCCTTGTGGATTCTGAATTTGGACTGGTACAGAGGGGAAGTGTAATCTCCTATCAGCAGCCGAAACTAACAATGCCCCGGTTCCTCCATGTCTTCCCCTCATTACTCATCAGCAGTCACCAACAGAGTGTGTGTTGCACAGAGGAAGAACATTTACATTTACAAAGTTTGCAGCTGTCTATTGAGATGGCCCATAAAATTGAATCGTCGACACGGGGTCAGAGCAAAGATCTAGAGTGGCACATGCTGCGGCAAATGAGGATTACCTCCTCAAGGTTTAGGGAAGTTTCCCACGTTAGAGGTTACAGTAGTGCTGAGCATCTTGCAGAACGAATTATTAGAGGCACCAGACAAACTGCGGAAATGAGGAGAGGTTCAGAAATGGAGTTTTAGGCAGCAAAAGAATATACCCAGTACAACCATGTCAATTACTCCCCTTGTGGACTTGTGGTTCACCCACAAGCTCCATGGCTAGGGGCCTCGCCGGATGGCCTTGTTTATGATCCCAGTGTAACACCTGCTTACGGTTTGGTTGATATTGGCAAATACAAGGCCAGCTTTTAATTACTGGACTTCAGTGTTGTGACCTCTTTGTCTGGGCAGAGGAAGATTTCTTTGTGCAGCGACTGCACTCAGACAAAGAAGTTCAAGAAACAATTAGGCAGAAGTGTGATCATTTCTACTTCAGCATTTACATGCCAAAGTATCTCTCAATGAGACGATCACAACTGATTGGCAGGTAAAGAAATCCTATCCTTATTTGGATTCATTATGTGTATTATATTGTGCATTCAAATGGGAATATGTTTTTGACTTAATATTACACCATACTTTGTGTACACTGCTTTTCATTTATGTTACATTTCCTACTCGTACCTGTATATATTTTGCCTGAAATTCAATATGATTGATAAATGACATGATCTGTGATAAAATGAGTCTTCTAGCTTGTTGCTTAAAAAAAAAAAAACACAGTTGAATAAGTAATGTCAGATTTATTCATGAACTTCATACAATATGGCATTTTACAATAAAAATAATTGTTTATAATGTTTGTTGTGCGAGGTCACATCTGTTGTCACTGTAACAGAATTTATTCAGAAATAAATAATGATTAATACTTACAGAAACCTACAACTTTGAAATGTAATGTAAACTTGTCAGCACTACTTGGCCAATGCCGTGACAAGATGTTTATTTTGATAATTGCTAAGCAGGCAAGCAACAGCAAACATTTCATTAATGCTTCCAGCAAATGACAAAGGTATAACAGAATCAAAAAGTTTATTCTCCTTCACCCTTCGGATGACTCGTTCAACGTGCACTCTTACACAAGCAATTTTCTGTGTTTGGAGGACACTGGGTGCTGGCATCTAGCTTTTATTTTTGAGAAAAGGTGGACAGTACACCATACACTTCACACAGTCAGTGATCAGGAAACCTTTATCAACCACCACGGCCATGTCATCAGTTAAAAGGTCAGCTAACCCTGACCGCATAAACAGTTCTTTATCACTTATTGACCCCACATAGAGTGAAGAGATGAAGGTCACTGGACCATGGGGGGCAATCCAGATAAGTCCTTTCATTGTACAGTGAGATTTATATGTAGAGAACATCTCACTTTGGAGCAGAGGCGAGGATGGCGTCTGGCACTTGAGCTCTGTACAGTCAACTATTATCTGAGTATCAGGGAAGTCTTTGAAATCATCAGGAAGGTGAGCTTTAACATGTTCAGCCTCAATCCAGATAGACACCGAGCCGACACCGAGTGTGTACAGGTAGTTGGTCCATGAAGTGATAATGCGGCTTACAGTAGAGATGTGAATGCTGAAACGGTTTGCCAAGTCCTGCTCTTTTAAACCAACTGACAAGTACATTAGGAAAAGGAGTAGCTCATCGATGGGTTGCAATGATTGTCTCTGGTGAGAAAACACACACAAACATCCTTAAACCTAATGTAACATCTCTAGTCTAATAGATAAAAGGATGTGAAATTATCATTACTATATAATTAAAAATACAACAACAACATGAATTTATATATTTAAATATGCATTTATACCTGGCACTATGACTGCAATAGGCTATTTAGACACCTTATTTATTGATTTATACCTGGCCCTTGAGACTGTGAATTTAGAGTAGATCTCACTTAACTGTCTTATCTCTAGCCTTCTACATCCATCCATCTATTGCCTGTATTAAAAATGTAATACCAAAACCTGTAATGACAATTGCAAAAACCAACCGTGTATGTGGGACGGACAGACGTTACTGCCTCTTTCAGTTTTTCAGCAGCTTTGCATTTTATGCACCGATGGTTCAATCTCCAAAACAGCATGAGATTATGGTAACTGGGAAATCTAAGAACAGAAACATAACAGAAAGAGTACACAATGTTACAATATGGTCACGTATGGTCCAAGTTACTAAGGTTAGGTGTATCTTGTTTGTATCTTACCTTGTATAGAATTAAATGTCGTCATCAGAGTGGGCGAATCTATGTAATCCAAATTTACAGCTAATTTTCAGCTCCTGGATCTCTCTCTTTAACGAGTCATTTTCTTCTTTTAATTTCGTGTTTTCGTCGACTGCCACGAAAGCGGGTTCTGGGACAGATAAATAGTCATGATCAGCAGCAGGAGTGCAGTCCATATGTTGCCCATCTTCTGCTGATGCCGGCTCCGGCTGAAGTTTGCTTACTCTGTCCCAAACGCTCAGTCTTGGTGATGGAATGGAGTAATCATTCCACTGGAACAATACCGGGACAGCTCCTTTCTTTAGTTGCCTTTTCCCCTCCGGTGTTTTCGGCTGAATGATCTGCTCCGGTGTGAAGTGCAAACTACAGTCTTTGCTGTGTCCTGTGACAACGAACCTGTCACGACGAATATTCACCAGCCACCGCTTTGTGAGTTCAACATCGCTGGGAAATCCGCTATTGAATTTAGATGATGACGTGCATGTGGGAACACAACAATGTTCATGATATTTTTTCTGTTGCCTCTGGAAAAAACTCTATCTTTTTTAAGGCTCATTTTCCGCTATGATTTTCCGTTGTTTACGCCGCCATATTTTGCCAAACCGGAAAATGGTGGGCCGTATTTACCCGTTGCGGATATGACGTCATGCGGATATGTGCAAGGAGCCCATTGACGTCCTCTGACGTCCCGCACACGTCTAGTCAAGACGCATTGTAAAAAATAAAATAAAAATCTTTGTGAAATACAAGATTTATATTTACTTTATCTTTTTTAAATAAATTATAATCTCAAAGTGCCCTGTGTGGTTAAGTGATTGTGAATCCACTGCATTTGAGTCATTATTTAAACCTGTTTTATATTCGTTGCTATTGTTTTTATGGAATGTATGCATATGCATGTAAAACAGATATATATCCGGTCACCATTTATGTCTGATTTGGATGTAGATTGCCAAAACTGTGCAACCAAAAGAGAGTAATACATCTCGCAATATTACAAAATCCCGCTATAGGATAGATTCTCGCGATATGGTGTTAACTCGTTCTCCCCACTATGACCACAAGGAGAAGAGGAATTGAGGAGGGGTTGTATCGAAACTTTGTATTAAAAAAAATCTACTGTTGGGAAAGTACATATTGTATTATTAGATTAACGTGATTGAGTTTTACTTGTTTGACACGAAGTAACCGAAAGAAATGATGCCCACATTGTCAACTGAAATTGTTTGGCTAATATTAGCTAGTAGACTAAAAGTTACTTTGAACTTATACAACGGTATACCATAGTATAACGTATTGTAGAGGAAAAATAGTATCATAGAAGAAGATTTATGTTTAAGGTTATACAGAAATCAACATCTGTTTCTGTTATTCAAAAACACTTCTTAATTTGGGGTCACGGGACACCTAGATTGGAGACTCTCCCGGGGCCTTATGTGTCACTGATTAAATCACACACACACACACACACACACACACACACACACACACACACACACACACACACACACACACACACACACACACAGTCAAACCTACATCTACCTCATAAAATGCAAATGTAAACCCCCCCCATCACCGCTTGAGGCCTTGACACAAACACTGATGGGGGAAGATAGGAGGGGGGGACCATTGTGTCCCTTGCTTTCTTTTAATTAGTTACAGAAGGGCGGGAGGAAAGGCATTTGTTTCACCTTTCCTCGGTACGGAAAAACACTGAGACACTGAGGGGTATAAAAGGGTATAAATCTTTATAAAGACACAATTGGCTAAGGTTTGTCTCTTATTCAGAAATGCAACGGAGTTAACGTATTTTTGCCGCAACAATTTTGGTGTCAGAAGTGGGATTCCTTGGATGTGCCTTCCGGAACCCTGGGAGCGGACGGTGACTGATCATCCTGGACGTAGAGTCACAGCCTTACCCCGACTGATTAAGGGAGAAGGGCCGGCTGCTCTAGGGGTTCTGGAGGGTCCGACCACTGGAATAAGAGAAAACGAACCCGAGGTGGCAACGGGACACTCTGGTAAGAGACAAATCCAAAATTTTGGGAATTTTAATGTGAATTTGGTTAAATTAAGATTTGGGAAACTAAGGGTTAAACCATAGGTGGAGTCTGGTTCTGTGGTCAACGCGATTAAGAAATTCTGGGAGAATTGAGATCATGGAACGTGATTAAGAAATTCTGGGAGGATTGAGATCGGCGAGAGTGATTAAGAAATTCTGGGAGAATTGAGATCGTGGAACGAAATCAAGAAATTCTGTGAGAGTTGAAATCACACAGAGGGTGATTAAGAAATTCTGGGAGAGTTGAAATCACATAGAGAGTGATTAAGAAATTCTGGGAGAATTGAGATTGTGGAATGCGATCAAGATATTCTGGGAGAATTGAGATCACAGAGGGCGGACACTGGAAGCGTCCGTCCGTCTGTCCTGGGTGAATGATCAGATCTGTACGGAGACGTCCGACAGATTAATAGCGTGCACGCAAAAGACCACAGAAAGACTGCCACTATGGAAAATCCCAAAGAAGCTAGCAGAATATGATACACCGGTATTTTGTCAAATGAAAAAAAATATATGGCCAGAGATGTATGGGGATATAGAGAAATTAATTAAATATCATGATTTCCAAAAGAAAAGAAATGCTGTGAGTCAACAGGATGAGAGGGGTGAAAGAATCTGTTGAGGAGAGGAGACAAATCTAAGAGCTTTTGTGGGGGATGTGTGTGTGAGAAATGCAAACTAACAGTGTTGAATGAAATTGATAGCAGGGAAGGAAAATGTTTTGTCTGATCACAAAGAAGCCAGAGCGGTTTAAAGATCATTGGTGAGTATGAACTTTGATTATGGATAACAGTTTGTGATAACAAAATTAGAGCTAACAAGGGCTGTTGTGGGAAATGTGTGTGAGAAATGCAAATGAAGATTGTTATAAGAAGCAGATAACAGGGAAAGGAAGATGTTGTCTGATCACACAGAAGCTACAGCTGTTTAAAGATCATTGGTGAGTAAGAACTTTGATAAGCTATGGATAACAGTTTGTGATAACAAAATTAGAGCTAACAATTTGAGAGACATGATCAGTAACTTGATCAGGCTGGACAAAGTTTTTGAGACGAGAGAGCTGTAAGCAGCTCTGCTCTGAAGCCAGCAATTTAAAGAAATAAGTAGAACTTATTAAGAAAATGGTCAGCAATGTTTTAATTATGTTTAGAAAATTATACAGCAATTTAACTGGCTACAAATTAATTGAGAACAAGAGAAATTCAAATTTCTAGATGTTAGTGCATAATGAATAATGAATAATCATGGGTTGTAAAATGGGTAGAATGCCATTAAACCCTGAAGGAAAGATCCCAGTAACTAAGGGAATCTGATAACATTAAACCCTGAAGGAAATATCCCAGTAACTGTGGGAATCTGATAGCTAAATGTGATTTTTGTTTTGAAAAAGCAGATGAAAGATACCATGAATTGCTGAATGACACAGAGTGTTTTAATTGTGGTCAGCGGGGCTGTGTCCACTCACCCATAAGGTGTCGAAGGTGTGACAAATGCGGCAACCACACTAAACCCAGTAAAAAGAAAGAAACAGAGATGAGATTTAAACTCTGTCTAAGAAAATAATGAAATAACGATAGGGTTATAATAAATATGTTCTTGCTCTTCTCACTTTTGCAAAACTCTGATAATGCTTATTGGATTGAATAGTGGGTGGTTGAAATAACTTTCGGTAAGTTAATATGTTGGAAACCCTAGAAGTTGATGCTTTGGTTTCAAAAGATAAGCTTGTGCTGAGCTGTAATAAATGCTGATTTGCTTATCTGAATTTGGCACCACCACGTCATTTCTGGTGCTGTGGCCTAGCTTGAGTAACACACACTCAATATGAGGGTGATTTAAAAGTGTGATTTCAGTCTAAAGATAGAGTTTAAAAGGAAAATGTCTGAAGTTTATTTGAAAACAATATTAATTTCTAACCAGAGCTTGTGTAAAGAGTGAAAAGTTGCAGTGCAGATGAAGATGCAGTGTGCCAGCCCTGAAGGCCTCGGAGTCTCTCTCTCTCTCATTCAAACCCAGCACAAAGCTGTTATCTGAGCATGTGTCATAAGTGATGAGATACTTATGGTTAAGCACAGGGCATCAGTTGAAAATCATAGAGACAATGATTTGATAAAAAGGACATTTTTGACTAATAGTTAAAGGATTGCAATGGAGGGCAATGATAGATATTTTAATGAAACAAAATGAGATGTTTTTACAAAATGAGATGTTTTTACAAAACGAGATGTTTTTAAAATATAGAACTGAAAATGTTGTGTCTGATCTAAGCCTTCACCATGTACAGGACCGATGGATCGAGACACAAAGGTAGCAGAACATTAAACTGAAAGGACAGTTGTTCTGGCTAAATTCACTGAGTGGTGGATTTTAGTGATTTAGTTATATCGTTATAATTAACCTGTCTCCATGTTCTACCTATAGTAAGCAGACCAGATGGCTCTGATGACTCTTGAAACTCTATGCAAAGCTCCAGAAAACATCATCCTGTTGAGGGTCACAAAAAAAAAAAAAATTAATTAATTAATTAAAGGGAGGAGTTGTGTTTTTGTAGGGGCCGAGAGTCCAGACAGATATACGGCAGTCCGACCCAGAGATGTTCCTCTATACCGCTCACCCAAGAACCGCTTGTATTGTTTGTGAATTCCAGGGAAGACCCTGAGGGAAAGTTATGATGGTAAGGGGCATTCAAGAGCTAGCTGAGACCATGCTGTGAATTGTCATAAATTTTATGGAGAACAGAACAAAATGTATTAATTGGTAGAAGTAAAACTGTGATATTGAACTAATATGTCTCTATCATAGTCTTAAATCCTGCAGGTCATTAGATATGGCATAGGATAATTCGAAGACATGATGATGGCTTTAAGATGAGGACAGCTTTTGAAGTTCAAAAGAGAAGGTCTGGATAACAAAGGTATTTAAACTAAAGATTATAGTTTGTTCTGAGTTAAAATCTCAGAGGCTGTTGAAAATATTATCTGTGTAAGAGAGAGAGAGAGAGAGAGAGAGAGAGAGAGAGAGAGAGAGAGGCTGCTTGTGGAGGCAGGGATGGCACAGTGTCTGTAATCGGCCATGTTAAAGCTGAGACAAAACCAAAACAACCCAGCTGACTTTTCTAAAGACAACTTAATAGTGAACAGACATGATTTGAAAATGATTAAGAAACAAATTTTGAGAATGAGCAGTTCATATTTATGCCCTGATTGAGAGTAGTGTTTTATCACTACAGATGGGTTAAGCCATACGACAGACTTTAAAAGAAGCGTATTATTCTGAGTGACTCTGATAAAAGATGATCCAGAACATGGGACGAGCTTTAAGTGGATTGATATCCAGCTTGGTCTGTTACTGGTAATGATGATGACTACTTTTGTCATTTATGATGAGAATTTGAATTACTCTCTGGATAAGTTAAAATAGTAAGCGTAAAAAGTTATAGACTTAAGGACAGAGACAAAATGACAAATTGGTTAAAGTCATTATCTAAATTATCCAGAGAATTCATCACAATTATGAAAGGCCAGAGGGTGAACAAAGGAACATAAACTTTAAAATGAAAAGTTTTATTTTTGTGTTTCCTCCATTAAATGGAGGCAGGACATTAATTTATCTAGAGAACTACAACTAATGTAAGAGAAAAAGAAAAAAAAACTAAACAAAACAAAACAAGAGACTGTGAGGCTTTCTGTGTGACTAGGATTGATATGGAGGACAGTAATATTTTGGATTTCTGCAGAGCAGTGGACAGTGGAAAGGTGTGCCGTAGGTGAGACAGAGGACTTCACGGTGAAGGTGAGACTGCATTGTCGTGGCAATAATTCAAGTCAATCACTGAACAAGAGACAAATCTTTGAATATAATAAAGAATGATTTATTTCCTTGCAAGGAAAGAGTACACTGTCGCACAGCCACACATGACTGTATGAGAGCGGCCCAAAGACTAAACAATCAGGTTCCCTTTTATACCATTTACAAGGTCAGAAACACAGACAAGTGCTCCTGTAAATTTCCACCCATGGTAAAACTTCAGTACTCACACAGAAATAACCCTTTCAGTTAAATTCTAAGGACATGTAGCAAACTACATGTTAAGCATACTACAATAATGATTATATGTGTTAAAACAAATTCATACATATTGTTAAAATCACTCTCCTCTATGATTATATTTTCTTCTATTGATTAAATACATTTTTTTTCCATTACATTTCTCCCTTTTTATCATTCATTGATAACTTCACAATCAAAAAATGTATCCTTGTAAAAATTAAATTCAAGTCTTTACATCACATTTATACTCTTCATCTCTGCTTTTCATATAAATGATCACTCTCTTGAACTCTTGAAGGAAGATAGTTAAAATTGCTAAGGCTGTTTTTACGGGTATAGTCCCTTTTTCACTGCAAGCAAAACATATAGATAGATAGAACCTCTAAAGAGTCTTTAAAGTAAGAAAATCATTTAACCTCTGTCACTCCCACAGATCGCATCATCATCGAACTCATCTCTCGAATTATCACAGTCATAGATAGATAGATTAACCATCTGATTTGACATACTGGTTTTCTGAAGAAAACACGGGATACACATTAATATTACAACTACAATTCCCAAAATTGGTACCACGGTAAATCCCAACCAGTATCCCCATCCCTTCAGATTCCTTAACCACCCAAACCATGAATCATCAGCTTTCTCAGGTACTTTCACAGCCATTCTCATGTGAGTGATAATGCTGGTGATATTATCACTGTAGTATGGAATATCAAAACAACAAGACAGTCCTAACATCTTACAGACCCCTCCCTTTTCTGCTGTTAGTATGTCTAAGACTAATCTGTTTTGGATCACTGCATCTCTGATTAGCCTCATTTCCTCATTTACCATTGTAAACGCATTTTCTGTACTGTTAGCCATAGCTAGCACAGTCTATGCTAGCCCATTGATCTTGTTAATTGACACCACTGTTCCCACCCCTAGTAGAACAGACCACTGTTGGACTCGGCATCAATTCCTCGAGTCCGCGTGTTCGTTGAATGAGGAGAGCAGGAACAAAATATAGTTTAACTCTTTTAATGAATAAGTAAGTCAGATGAAGATAGCATACAGAGCTCTGGGTCAAAAAACTGTCCCTGATTTACACAATCCTATGCAAGGCTTGTACAGGCAGTCTGCGACAAACTTGCCTTTCCCTGACCCAATATTTATACACAAAAAATACATAAGTTGTCTTTCTTTGGGAGTCAGATGATTTTCTGGTCAGCTGTGCTTCGTTCGCAACATCACCCCTCCAATTTCCTGGACAAAAGACTGCTTCTTTGTTAACACATACAAAAGTACTCTAAGAGCACAGCAAAATGCATAGCAAAACACTTTCTCATATGGATCTGTTATACCTACCACAACCTCTGGCTGTTGCTCTGGTGACTCTTATGTCCAACAGAAAGTACACATAGTCTTAGTCACATAGTAATAAAGCAAAATCATTTCATAAGCTAACATTATCTTAAATTTACTATTGTCAATGATTAATTTCTACAAGCGTTATTAGCAATAGTGCACAAACAAATATTTATTCTCAACAATCCCCTTTCGATCTCCTGAAACAGGAGATCGACCTCTCTAAAGTATCCTCTTCCTCATACTCTTCATTGCTTTCCATCAGCAGTGGCATCATATATTTTGGGAAGCCTCCTTGCCCTCCACTGCTGTTACGATGAGCCTGTTACAGAGAGATCTAATACATGGTACACAACAACAACCACAGGCAACCAATATTCCTATGAAGGTTGTTGCGAGACGAGCAAAGACATCATAATTGCTTTCCATTTTCCAAATATATTTGTCATCCATTCTTCCAGTGGATTGTCTATACCTGAATGCTCATGCATAGTCTTAGATAGGGCCCTCAATCCTTCTAGGGCTCTGGTGACAGACCCATCTGGAGCTGTGTTATTGGGAATGAACGTACATGAATCTCCAAACATTGCACACACACCCTTTTTCAGCTAACAGCATATCCAAAGCCATCCTGTTTTGAACTGCCATCAGTGACGTTGGAGCTAACTGTCCCGCTAATCCCTCTACAGCATCTCTGGTCAAATTAGATAACCTTAACACATTGTAATGCACATAGTTTATTCTATCCACATTTTTATTAGGTGTCACTGGAAATAGAGCTGCAATGATTGGAATGTTTTCAAATCCTGCTGCTATCTGATCTGCTAATTTATATTCATTTGGGACTCCCCTCTGTATTCCAACTGCATCTATGTAGGTGGTGCAGTCTTTAGTCAAGTCAAATGCTCCCAGGTCCCTCTTACTTAACACATGTCTCTGTCTGCGTCTGTTAAGCTCTACTATACTTGCCTTACCTTCCAGTCTCTTAGTCACTTCTCCAATCAGTACTAGTGGTGCTCCCAGCCTTACCATCGCACACATCCCTTTGGCCTTCTTTGGTATCCTTACAAACAACCTTCTATCACCACAATAGTAATACAATCCTGCTCTAGCCCATGGTCCTATTACATTCCCTGGATCCTGAACCAACAAAATTTTACACCAAGTGGGGTCTATTTTCCCTAAATTGATCATTACATTTCTCCTGGTGAAGTTAAAACATGTATAGTTCCCCGGTTGAGGTGTAAATGGACCTGTCCGTGTCTCATTATTTATCAATGGAAATATTGATGCTAGAGTGGTACAGTTTGAAGGGGTTGCCTCATTGGTCAATTGTAACATGCATTGGTAACCCCATCTATCTTCAGGATATAGTGGAGCAGGTTCTATAAACAGAGTCGGTCTAGCCCTAGCACATCCTACACAATTTTCCATGTTCTGCTCTCTAGCTGTGTTAATTATCCATTCTAACCACAAATTTATTTCCCCATATCCTGTTGCTTTTTAATGTTCTGTCTGTGTTCTGTCTGTGTCCCTGTATCCTCCCCCTTTTGGTCCTGTAGTTCCTGCAGGGCCACTCTTGTGTCCTCCAATGTCCTCGATGGTGGTTCTGCCGGTGCACAACACGTCCAATGGTACCACGTGTCCCCTTTGCCTTCTAACCTTACACTGTGTGATGTTCTCTCCGTTACCTTATGAGGACCAGTCCACCTTGGTTGATTCCACTTCCTCTTGAAGACCTTCAGGAAGACCCACTCTGCGGCCTGACCAAGTCCAGACTTAGGATCTGGTGCCTGTGATCTATCAGCAATCTGTTTTAAAAAACTTAAGACAAAAGATGTTAATTTATCTGTAACAGCATCCATCAGAATACAGATCCTGGACCTCTCCTTCCAACCTCGTAGCCTCTAAATCAGTCCTGATTTTACCTTCCATTTCTACAGTCAGTTCACATACATGGGACTGCCCTTCAGTAATATAATCTGCCATGTTGATGCCTTCATGAGTAAAGGTCAAGTTCGGCCATGATAGGACTTTCAGGATCCTATCCTGTCTCAATGATGACATTGTGAATGCTGTTAAAGTCACATAAGCCATCACTGTGTGAGATGTCAAAATGGTTAATGCATGCCCCATGACTACATGTGCTGTTTTCTGCACAATTTTTGCCAAGCCTGCTGCATATCTTGTGCATGGATGCTCCCTTTGCTCTGTTTTATCTAGCAATATACTCACATACATCAGAACTTTTCTTTTGCTATCAGCTTTCTGAAACAGCACTCCATTGACAGTTTGTTTTCCATCTGATACATCTAAATAGAATGGTTTGTCATAGTCAGGGTGGCTAGGTCAGCTGCTAATGCTAAAGCGGACTTGAGGTCAATGAACAATTGTTCAGCCTCCGTTGTCCAATCCAGTACAGCTTTTAGCTGTCTGGCTCCTTTATGCTGCACCAGCGGTCTCAGTGGCGCAGTTTTATCTGTATATGCAGGAATAAACTGCCTGCTGAATCCTGCCAACCCCAAAAATGACAACATATCTTTCACCGTGACAGGTTTTGGATGATGTAAAATGGCAGATCTATGCTGTGAAGAAATTCCTGCCCCTTCAGCTGACACTACTCTTCCGAGGAATGTGACCTGAGGTCTACACCTGCAGTTTGGATTTACTAACCTTGAAACCTGACTGGTAAAGCTGTAGTAAAACTCTTCTTGTCGCCTCAACGCATGCCTCAGGTGTCTCTGCTGCGATTAGTAGATCGTCCACATACTGAATTAAAACTGTTCCCTCAGGCATGTCACACTCCTGCAACATCTCCTCAATGTGTGGTTAAAAATCCCAGGGGATAAAATGAACCCCTGTGGAACTCTGCTATACCTGAACCTCTGTCCCCTGAATGTGAAAGAAAATAAATCTCGTAGGTGTTCTGCCAGTGGTATACAATAAAAAGCATTCGCCAAATCTATACATGTAAACCACTTCTGTTCTGGTCTAATAGTAGTTAGTGCAGTGTACGGGTTGGGCACAGGAAGAGTGGGTGTTTTTATAACTGCATTTATGCGCCTTAGATCATGTGCCATTCTATACTTTCCTGTATTTTGTTTTTCTACAGGTAGAATTGGCGTGTTCCATTCAGAGCTAGAAGGTTCCAGTACACCTGCCTGAATCAGGCCTTGAATGGTGTCTGCAATACCCTCTTCAGCCTCTGGTTTATGGGGATACTGGGACTGCCAAATTGGTACATCACATGTCAATTCAAAACTCACTGGTTTCATAGATCTACACCACCCCACATCCGTGGGTCCTGAAGACCATAGGTCCTGTGGCAGATCCTCAATCATGGTGTCAGCCAGGTCATGATCAGTTTTTTTCTCTACCATGCCATCTTGTGACCCATTTGTGTTGCAGTGTCACTGCATTTTTAGTGATCTTATTAATTCTGTATCCCTTTTGTTTTGGAGAATACTGTACCCCAGGAATTTGAGTGTTTAGCCAATCAGTCGCATCTAGCATGCGTTTTGTCATTGGGCCCAGATCTTTAGCCTGATGCTCTGGGTGAATGGCTAACGTGATGTGAGGCCAAGCCTCCTTATGCATCATGTACCATTCTTCCTGTTCAAGTGTCAATTGCACAATTCCTACTACTCCTTCTGGACCTACTAGTATCCCTGTACATTCAATTTCCCATTCTTTACCCTCTAAGTCTCTGTTAAATTCTTCCTGATACCATTCATGTTGGTTTCTATCATAAAATAAAGTTACATGTGGGGTCGTGTGGAGGCATGTATGGAGCAATGTTCAAAACCCACGGCTTCCAGAGCGAGTACAGCTCAAGCAGACCCTGCTCTTCCCTAGCCTCAGGATACAATTCACCCCAATAGATGTCTGCCCCTCTGGATCTTTGGCATCTGACAATAGCCATTGTCCACTTGTGTTTCCATGGGGAGTCAATGAGCAGTTGACCATCTTTCCCCCTTTGAACTTGACTATCATTCCCTCAGAACTGCAAAGGATTGAAGCTCCTAGTTTGATCAATAAGTCTCTCCCCAGCAGGTTGGTTGGTGCTGATTGAGATAACAGAAAACAGTGGTTAACAGTCTGTTGTTGCACTCGTACAGATAGAGGTTTAGAAAATGACAGTCTTTCACAAGCCCCAGAGAAACCCATCACCCTCGTGGTTTTGTCAGAAATCAATGTGTGGTCCATGTTGATGTTTAAGGTTGAAAATGTGGCTCCTGTGTCAACCACAAAGTTCAGACGGTCTTTGTTGACCTCCATACTGAGCAGGGGTTCCCTCCTAGCCCTGCTCGGGTCTCTCTGTGGGCTGTGTCAATAATAGTTCAGCTCAGCTTCCTCCGCCTCCCAAACTTGGTATTGGGTGCCTGTCTGGTTCGGAGCTAAAGCTGCATGCGGTGCTGTGTACTGAACTGTAGGTGGGGCATAGAAAGCCCTGCCTCTTGGTGCGTCTCTACCTCTTGCTGGGGTTCCCCTTCCTCTCTGTGCTGTCTGTGCCTGAGGACACTCTCTGGCAAAATGACCCATCTGGCCGCAGGAGAAACAGTGACCACTCTGCCTTCCCACTCTGCCACCTCGGTTGCCCATGCTCATCATGCCCCTCACACTATAACCCACACTTGGCTGCTGCCAGATTTGACGAGCTCTAGGTTGAGCCATGACATGAGAATTAACCTCTGGCCATGCTGGTTGATCAATTATTGTAGTTGGATATTGAACCAACTGTTTTGGTTTCTCTTTTTTGTTTTCATTGATTTTTTGTCTGGCTTCACCTAACTGCAATTTAAAGAGCTGAGCTTTTAATTCTTCCAGCTCTGTTTGTTTAATCTTAGATTTTTCAAGAGCCCTGGTCATGTGATGTATCAAATGTCTCTCCCAGATTTGTGTTTCACTTCCTGGTATGTCAGGATTGTCTTTTAAGGCTGATTTCACACTCTCAGTGGTCCCATCCAGTACTGCTACTCTAAACATTTCCTCATGTACCTTATCTGAGTGTGGGTGCACACCTGTATGGGCCTCCCATTCCTCCTTACACCTCATCAGAAAAGCTGCTGGGTTCTCTCCTACTTTAGGAGAAAATCCCTCAGTGATGTGTGGTAATTTGTTTAAAATAGCACCCATATCTGTGAAGGACCAAGCCTGATATTCCTCCTGACCATTTCTAACCACTAGAGGGAAGTTGGTTACTGGTCCCTCTCTGGATACCTGCTGTTGTCTATTCTTGCTCCTTGTATAATATTCTGACCTAAGTGGTCCCTGTACTTGCATTTTTCCTTCTATTATTATCTCCAGTTCCTGTGTATCATGATCTCCTTCTCTGTCCCTAACTGTTCTCTCCTCCTCTCTTTCCTGTATCATACTTTCCATATTCATTGGTTGTGGACGCTCCTAGATACCCCTGTCTCGTTCCCCAAGGTCTGATCCTGTCTTCCAATTTTTCTTAGCTGACCACGTACATCTGTTCAATAACTCATCAGATTCCTCATGAATCCACTCTCTCCCCATATTATCTGCCTTACTTCCTTGTTTATTGGCTTTGTCACTTCCCTCTCCTGATAACTGTGTTCTGACATCACACTATTTCCTCCATCTGCTCCATCTAGTACTTCCTCACCTAGTTCTGGAGAATCCCTCTCTGTCTCCTTTTTCTGACTTCTAAGTGTCCTCCTTTCACCTGCCATTGTCTTGCTCCTCCACCCTTAGTAACATCCAGCATTCCTCCATCTACATCATATACTGGAACTTGACAGTGAACTCCTCCCTCCTGATAGGGTGGTGGCGCTGTAGGTAAAACTGTATATATTGACTTACACTCTGTCTGTTTTCTGCTTTCCTCTGCAGATTTTTGTTCTGCTTTTGCGCCGTCTTCCTCTTTTCTAAATTATCTAGAGCTGCAGCTGCTAAGGTCAAATTATGCCACTTAGCAAAATTGTTCTGCAGTGTCTCTTCCTCATTCTTCCACTTTCTTTTTTAACACTCCTTTTTCTCTTGCTGCCTGTGCGCATTCAATTTGTCATAACTGACTTTCTCTGTTTTTTTAAAAGAACCAAAAAAATCTATTTTACTACTATCCTCTAAATTATTTATCTTTTTGAACTCTTCATACAGAATGTTAATTTCTTTTCTCTTTTATCCCTCCTTTTGATTCAATTCCACTTATCACTTATGCTGAAATATCTTCCCACTGGGTTTTTAATGTACCATATTTCTCACACTCTATATCAAATTCCCCCTCCATTCTGACTCCCTTGTATAGTATTCTGTTGATTTTATATATTTTTATTTATTTTTATAGTTCCGTATGTGACTGATATGGGTGTTTTCCTCTATGTGGCTCTCACAAGTTTCCTGATCGCCCCTAGAACACCTTCTTTTAGTGGGCACTTTCCTATGTGAGGTTCTCACCTCGTCCCCCAGCGGATATACCACCAAGGTTACTCGGATCACCCATAATTTTAGTGCCTTCTTTTAACCAGTCACACACAGCACCCTCCTGTCATATAATATTTCTTCCTTTGTATATAACAATTTATCCATTTATTTTTATTATTACTTTATCACTTTATTACTTTTATTATATCTATCTATATATAATTAATTTAAATGTTTTATTTATTATATTATTTATTATATATCTATTATATTATTTATTTATCTCTCTTTTTTAAATCCTTCCTAACTTTTTTTCTAAACTTTCACCTTCCTCCTATAATCTTTTATTCGACTATACTCACGCACACACTTTTATCATATTTTATCTTTTCTATTTTTAGTTTGTACTACTGTACTTTTCTGAATGCGGTCTTCAGGGGTCGGACCGTGTGGTAGATTTCTCACCCCACTCCCTGGGATCTTCCCCAGGTACCTTTATTCACTGTCAGTGACATAGGCCCCCAGCCCTTTGGCCCTGGCCCAAATCTTTGTGTCCCAGACTCTGCGTCCCTGACGCTTAATTACTTTGTGTCCCAGACACTGCGTCCCTGACGCTTATTTTTATATTTTATACTTTCTTCATATGACTTATCCACACATAACAAAATGTTTCAATCACTTCACCACTCTTGACATCATAATTTAGAAAATAGCCAATTGCAGACTTTGATATAGAAAACAGGTGTCTGCTTACCTTTCTTTTGGTTCAGGCCGCCTGATGTCAAGAGAAGATCAGAGATTGTCCACTCTCCTCGGACTCCCTCACACGATCGGGTCACCAATTGTTGGACTCGGCATCAATTCCTCGAGTCCGCGTGTTCGCTGAATGAGGAGAGCAGGAACAAAATATAGTTTAACTCTTTTAATGAATAAGTAAGTCAGATGAAGATAGCATACAGAGCTCTGGGTCAAAAAACTGTCCCTGATTTACACAATCCTATGCAAGGCTTGTACAGGCAGTCTGCGACAAACTTGCCTTTCCCTGACCCAATATTTATACACAAAAATACATAAGTTGTCTTTCTTTGGGAGTCAGATGATTTTCTGGTCAGCTGTGCTTCGTTCGCAACATCACCCCTCCAATTTCCTGGACAAAAGACTGCTTCTTTGTTAACACATACAAAAGTACTCTAAGAGCACAGCAAAATGCATAGCAAAACACTTTCTCATATGGATCTGTTATACCTACCACAACCTCTGGCTGTTGCTCTGGTGACTCTTATGTCCAACAGAAAGTACACATAGTCTTAAAGCAAAATCATTTCATAAGCTAACATTATCTTAAATTTACTATTGTCAATGACTAATTTCTACAAGCGTTATTAGCAATAGTGCACAAACAAATATTTATTCTCAACACCACCCCACATTCATCAGAGCTGGGTAACAACATCCTGACCAACCCCTCTCTGGCATATAATGATAAGCTCTGTCCCCACAAACCCACACTGCTGCGGGTGAAGTGTCGTTTGGTCTACTAAATGGACAGGTGAAGTTCGTCGTCATGTTGCTTTTGCTTGGGCTGATAAGGCACCTGTTGTTTAAACATGTGACTCAGCTGCCTTCCTTCCTGCTCCGTCTCCTGGATTGTTGCAGCCTTCAATGGCCGTCGTGAACGCATGTCGTCCTTTCTCACAGCGGTGTGCAAGAAAGGTCCTGGCCCCTTTTTGCCTTCCAGCTCTGTAGGATCTGTAGTCCCGAATCACCACAAAATCACCTGGTTTGATGTCATGTAAAGGAGTCCCTTAACCTACACATAGACCTTAGACAACAGAGTAGACATTTCTTTGCAGTAATTCACCATGTCATGTTCACAGCTGTTGTTTAACCCCTTCCATTCCCTTGAATGGTGATCCAAAATCAATTTCAAACGGCTCAGATTTGCTCTAGGCCTTTTCTCGTTCCTTTGCCAATTAGTTTTCAATCATTAATTCTTTTCCCCCTTTTGGCTGCAACTGGAGCCAATTATCATAATTTCTCTAAGAAATGTCTTGTTAAACAACAGCTCATCCATACACCATTCATCATAACGGTTTAGCCACGTTACTCTGCTCCCATGGCAAAATCTGCTTCTCTGTAACAAAGACAAAACATTAGTGTTTGTTTCAGATAATAAAAGACATTCTGGTCCTTCGATTGCGTCCATTGCCGCAACCTTGGCAGCCGCGTGGGCTCTGCAGTTTCCTGAAGAAACAAGGTCTTGTTTGTTAGCATGCGCTGCGCATTTACAGATAGCAACTTGCCTTGGCAAGGTTATTGCATCTAGAAGTGCTTATACCAAAGAAGCATTCAATATTGGGCACCCATCAGACTTTAGAAATTTCCTGTGCTTCCATAAGGCCCCAAAATTATGCGCCACCCCGAACGCGTATCGCGAGTCTGTGTAAATCGTTACACTTTTCGCCTCCATCAGCTTGCATGCTTCAGTCAGAGCCAGGAGTTCCGCCGCCTGCGCAGAATAATTTGCTGGCAATCTGCCAGAAGTCAAAACATCAAATTCTGTAGTTACAGCATAACCAACCTTATTTAGGCCTGTTTGTGGTGTGTCCAAAAGGTCCGGTCTCAGTGTACACACCTGTTCTAACGCAGTGACACAACAATGATGTTCCTCCCCATCCTCCTCTGTCGGGAGGAGAGTGGCAGGATTCAAGACCGTACAACGCTTAACAGTGACATTTGGCATATCAAGCAAAATCGTGTGATACCTCAGCCATCTGGCCGTAGATAGGTCAGACGTTCTCTGCTCTTGCAGTATCATCGACACTGCGTGTGGGACCATCAATGTTAAATCAGAATACCCCACATATTCCCTCGATGCGAGTACCCCCAATTCTGCAGCTGCTACTGCTCTCAGACATCGCGGTAAGCCTGCTGCTACCGGATCCAATTTGCTCTAAAAATACCCCACAGGTCGCAGTCTGTCCCCATGATGCTGCAAGAGAACAGAAGTCATAAATCCATTCTTTTCATCTACCATTTGAACAAACGGTTTTACAGGTGTCGGTAACCCCAAAGTTGGGGACCCAATCAATTGTCTTTTCATGTTTTCAAAGGCCTTCTTAGCCTCTTCTGTCCAATCAAGTTTATCACATGACTTCAAACCCTTCCAGTTGTCAGGGCTACAAGCTCCAATCAGAGAGTTTCTCAAAACAAATGATAACGTGCTCTCCCTCAGGGAGAGGTACAGTATCACAGGTAATATTCATCAGGATTCTTTAGTGTTTCAGTGAATTAAAGACAAATCCATATTTAATATCTGGAAGTTAATATCTAAGTAATCAAAACCCCGTTTCTGCTCTCCCAAAATGTTAGGTTTGTGATATCTCCCAAATCCAAACACACGACACCTCGTTGCTATCAAGCGTTTAGTGATTACACACACACCCAGACCATCAGTCACCACTCAGAGACTAAAAACACTTTATAAAACATTCAGCTTTCATGTCCCCAGTTTCTCACTGTACATCAAATTCTAATCAACCTTCCTTCAGTCTGTTGTTTCTTCAACATTTCATATTCAATACCAAAATCACATCACTAATTTTCAGGTCATGTTATACGGTTTAAAGTACTCTTTAGGCGTAAGTTCTAAACAACCAAAACCTTAACCTCATGTGGCAGTGACACAAATCCTCACTATCCTTTCTTTGCCACTTACACTAAAATGGTCATAATTTTACCAAGACCTTACAAATTTCTTCCATATTACATCGTAGTTCAAAATATTTTAACCTAATTTGACTTCAGGTGTTCAGAAATCCTGTCAGAAATCCACATTAATCTTTTTACAACATTAATATTTGTGGCTATTTCTCTGGTCACATTATTCCTCTATCAAGTACCACTGTTTCCGTACTATTTATCTCTACTGCTCTGCAGAAATCCAAAATATTATTGTCTTCATATCTCAATGCCAGTCACACAGAAAGCCTCACAGCCTCTTGTTTTTTTTTTTTTTCCGTACATTTAGTTGTAGTTCAGTTTTAGGACAAGACAACATGACACAACAGAACACAAGCCCAGGGAGCACATGGCAGGATCACATGACAAACCATGAAGTGCATGACAACACATGACTGTGAACATGATAAACTAAAAACATGAAACATAAACCAACACCTAAACACCCTGTGACAGATCCCCCCCTCTATGGGCGGCCCCTGACGCCCAAACATAAATATTCCACACACAAAGTCTTGGGGAGCGGACTTGGGGGAGGGATGGTGGGCCAGGCCCGTGCCAAGGCACCGGACATGGACCCTGGCGTGGCTGGGACGGGCCTGGGAGCGTGGGCGGACCTGGACCCTGAGGCGTGGGCGGACCTGGACCCTGAGGCGTGGGCGTGGACGTGGGCGGACCTGGACCCTGAGGCGTGGGCGTGGGCGTGGGCGGACCTGGACCCTGAGGCGAGGCGTGGCGGACCTGGACCCTGAGGCGAGGGCGTGGATGTGGGCGGACCTGGACCCTGAGGCGAGGGCGTGACGTGAGCGGACCTGGACCCTGAGGCGTAGGCGTGGACGTGGGCGGACCTGGACCCTGAGGCGTAGGCGTGGGCGTGGGCGGACCTGGACCCTGAGGCGTAGGCGTGGGCGGACCTGGACCCTCAGGCGTAGGCGTGGGCGGACCTGGACCCTCAGGCGTGGCCGTGGGCGACCATGGCGGATCGGGAGCCGTGGGCGGCCATGGCGGTAACGGTGGCTCAAGGGGCCATGGCGATTCTGGCGGTTCAAGGGGCCATGGCAATTCTGGCAGTTCAAGGGGCCCTGGCGGTAACGATAGTTCAAGGGGCCATGGCGGTTCTGGCAGTTTAGGGGGCCATGGCGGTAAGGGCAGTTCAGGTGGCCATGGCGGTAACGGCAGTTCAGGTGGCCATGGCGGTAACGGCAGTTCAGGGGGCCATGGCGGTAATGGCAGTTCAGGGGGCCATGGCGGTAAGGGCAGTTCAGGGGGCCATGGCGGTAAGGGCAGTTCAGGTGGCCATGGCGGTAAGGGCAGTTCAGGGGGACATGGCGGTAAGGGCAGTTCAGGGGGACATGGCGGTAACAGTAGTTCAGGGGACATGGCGGTAACAGTAGTTCAGGGGGACATGGTGGTAACGGAAGTTCAGGGGGCCATGGCGGTAACGGAAGTTCAAGTGGACATGGCGGTAACAGTAGTTCAGGGGGACATGGCGGTAACAGTAGTTCAGGGGACCATGGCGGTAACGGAAGTTCAGGGGGCCATGGCGGCAATGGTAGTTCAGGGGGCCACGGCGGCGTGGCCTTCGTGGCTTCAATGTAGCCCTTGCCCCCCAAAAAAATTTTCTTGGGCAGGACTAAGGGGTCTTGGGCTGGAGCATGGACGTGGGCTGGAGCCGGGGCGGCCTCGTGGGCTGGAGCCGGGGCGGCCTCGTGGGCTGGAGCCGGGGCCTGGACGTGGGCTGGAGCCAGGGCGGCCTCGTGGGCTGGAGCCTGGATGGCCTGGACGTGGGCTGGAGCCTGGATGGCCTGGACGTGGGCTGGAGCCTGGATGGCCTGGACGTGGGCTGGAGCCTGGATGGCCTGGACGTGGGCTGGAGCCTGGATGGCCTGGACGTGGGCTGGAGCCTGGACCTGGGTTGGAGCCTGGATGGCCTGGACGTGGACTGGACTGGGCCTGTGGGGCTCCTCGTCCACCATTCCCACAGTGAAAGCGGAGCCCGCTAACAGAAGGGCATGGTCTAGATAACCTTCCAGGGACCAATGAATTGTACCTCCTGGAAGCTGGGAGCGTACAGGCTCATTTAGTCCATACCTAAAAATGTCCTTCAGCGCCACATCATTAAAATCGACTAGGCCGCACAGTACACAAAAGTACTCCACATACTCCTCTATGGATCGTTGCCCTTGGCGCACACGCAGGATGGCAACTGCTGGGTTCATGGTTGGCGGTCTGTGATTCTGTAACAGGAATCCACTGATAGGCAAGTTGAGAACCCAAGTGCAGTTTTTATTAACAAACTCAAAATCCAAAACATAAACCAAAGACTAGGCAAAACAATAAATAAACAAAAGACTTGACTTGACTAAACACTAAACAAAAGACTTGACTTGACTTGACTTGACTTGACCTGGCACTCACCAACAGTGGTACACATTCAATCACAGACAAAGACACATGGCAAACATGAGGGCTTAAATACACAGACTGAGGACAAGACAAGACACACCTGTGAACAATAATCAACCAATGAACCAATATCAACATGACACAACAGAACACAAGACCAGGGAGCACATGGCAGGATCACATGACAAACCAGGAAGTGCATGACAACACATGACTGTGAACATGATAAACTAAAAACATGAAACATGAACCAACCCTAAACACCCTGTGACAATTATTTAAATAGTGACTTTAACCAATTTGTCACTTTGTCTCTATGCACGTTTACAATTTTAACTAATCCAGAGTCTAATTCACATCAGCATCTTAAATGACAAAAGTAGTCATAATTACCAGTAACGGACAGAGCTGGATACCAATCCACTTAAAGCTTGTCCCATGTTCTGGATCATCTTTTCACCAGATTCTCAGAATTATCAGTTTGTCGTTTGACTTTACCCGTCTGTAATGATAAAACACTCATTCCAGAGGTTAAATACACCCTACATTCAATCAGGACACGTAAATATGAACTGCTCATTCTCAAAATTTGCTTTTACATGGTCTCTTAACCAATTTCAGATCATGTCTGTTCATTATTCACTTGTTTTTATAAAAGTCAGCTGACATTGCTTTGTTTTGTCTCAGCTTTAGCAGGATGATAACAGAGTACAGTCCCTGCAGCCTCTCTCTCTCACTCTCTCCAAACAGCCTCCTAAGACTATAACTTATAAACATGTAATATTAAATGTATTAACCTTAATTCTTTACTTTCAAATTAGAACATCTCCAATAAGTTACACTATGAAATTGTTTCAAGTTATCTTTAGTTTAAATACCTTTGTCCTTCAGACCTTCGTTAAACTTCAAAAGCCGTCCTCCTCTTAAAGACTTCACCATGTCTCTGAATCACGCCTGCTGAAGTAAACTCATATTAACATTAATTCAGTTTTACTGATTCAAATGAATATATTTTGTTCTGGTCTCCACACAAGTTAAATGACAAGCACTGCATGGTCTCAGCCGGCTCTTGAATGCCCCTTACCATCATAACTCTTTCGCTCAGGGCCAATTTCTGCGGTTATTGGTGAGCGGTATAGAGGAGCATAATTAGGGCAGGCCCTGCTGTGTCCTGTCTGGACTCTCGGCCCCCACAAGCACAGCTTCCCCCCTTCACTGATGCTGCTGGCCTCACAGACATCGCTCCACTCTCATACACACCTCACATAAAACCCCAAGTGTGGTCCCAAGTGACTTTACGGTGATTTCTCTGGCTTGGGTTGTTCCCTGCTGGCCAAAAGAGAATCTTACCTGTCTTCGGGAAACCACCTCGTGCCCACTTGGTCATCGCTTGAGATCTTTGGCCCTCAACAGGATCCAATATTTTCTGGAGCCTTTTTTTTTGGAAAGTGCATTCAAGAGTCACCAGAGCCAATTAGTCTGCTTACTATAGGTAGAACATGGAGACAGGTTAATCATAACACAACTTAATCACTAAAATCCATCAGTGAATTACTCAGTGAATTTAGCCAGAACAACTGTCCTTTCAATTTAATGTTCTGCTACCACTGTGACCAAGGCCATCAGTTCTGTACATGGTGAAGGCTAAGATTAGACACAACCTGCTCATATAATACATAAGTAAAAACTTCAGTTAATTTAAAAATCACCATATTTTAAAACATCCTTTTTATCAAATGAGAGGCCTTCAGGACGGTAAACTGCATTCATAAACAGACACTCTTCACTTTAGCTAAGCGTCTGATCTGGCTAGAAATTAAAATTGTTTTCAAAAGAACATCAGAGATTTTCCCTTTAACTCTATCTTTAGACAGTGATCACCATCTCCAATAATCATAATTTTATATTCGTCTTTTGCCCCTTATAATCAATTTTGAATTAATTTCCACTCAGATTGAGTCTCTGTTACTCAAGTTAGGCCACAGCACCAGAAATCACATGGTGGGCCAGATTCAGATAAGCGAATTGTTTTATTACAGCTCAGCACCAGCTTATCTTTTGAACCCAAAACATCAGCTTATAGGGTTTCCAACCTATAGTTATTTCAACAACCCAATATTCAGAGTTTTGCAAAAGTGAGAAGAGCAAGAACATATTTATGAAATTGTTTGTTTATCTTAAAACCCTCTCAACCTGATTTATGTCTTTTCAACGTTTTATCATCTTTATCTTTAATTTTAAACTAATTTTAACTAAACTTCACTAAAGACTTTATTTTTTCCTTGTTCTTTTCTCTCTCTAAGTCACTATTTAAATATACATCCTCAACTCACGTTTTTCTGTCATTCTGTAATTTTTACATCTGCCTGTATTATTATATTATTATAAATCTTTCCTTCAAAAGGAATTCCTTAACCTTATTGTTATCTTTTTTTTCTTAAGACAGAGTGTAAATCTTGTCTCTGTTTCTTTCTCTTTACTGGGTTTCATTTACAGGATTTAGCCTGTTGGCCTGATTTACCACACCTTATGGGTGGGCGGTTACAGTTTCATGCAAAATGGCCCCACTAGCCACAATTAAAACACTCTCTGTCCTCTGGTGAAGCAACACCTCTGTTCTCCAATCTCAGTCTAGTTCCCAGTCTCTGGGCGGTGCCTAAAGCGAAAAACACTCGGACAGTCTCAAAAGAGAGCTCAGGGTCCAATAAAACCTAAAATGGTGTCACGGTTCATAGATGCACTGTTTCTTTCTTGTCGCGTGCTCTGTGTTGTGACTGTGGTATGTGTGTCCAGGTCACATGGCTCATCAGCGGATCCAGCTGCCAATCATCATCTCACCACCTGCTGCTCATTCACTCACCTCATATATACTCACGCCATTCTCATCTCCCTTGTCAGATCGTTGTTTGCTGTCCTGTGTTGTGGTTGTGTCGTCTGTTCCTGACCGAAGATCCAGTGTGTTCGTCTGCAGTTCCTGTTTGGGTGTCTTCGTGTTCTCGTTCGTGTTCATAGACCTGGATTATCCTCACACCACTTCACTTCTCTTCACCACCTCGCACCAGCACCGATCACCTCAGTCCCTGCGCCAGCTAAGACCTGCTATTCCTTGGACTGTTCTTTATTCTCTGCTTGTGGTACATTAAAGAGTGTTAACTTGCATTTGCTTCCTGTGATCAATCATGACAAATGGTTTGCATCTTGTTTTTCATAACCCTCACATTTGTTTATCAAATTGTAAAATCTCTCAGTTACTAATCCATGAATAAGCACAAGCAATTTGAATCTTTTCTCTATTCTCTCTTTATTTGGAGCCAGTTAAGTTGCTGTTCAACTTTCTAAACAGAATTAAAACATTTGTTGCCCATTTTCTTCATTAGTTCTTCAAATTTCTTTAACTTGCGGGCTTCAGAGCGGAGCTGCTTACAGCGTTTGCTCTTTCGTCTCAATATCTTTATCCGGACTGATCAAGTTACTTATCATGTCACTCAAATAATTTGCCATAATTTAGTTATCACAAATTGTATATTCATAGCTTAATCAAAGTTCATACTCACCAGCGATCTTTAAACAGCTGCGGCTTCTGTGTGATCAGACATCATTTTCCTTTCCCTGCTATGCTTCTTTCACACAACACTCGCATTTCACACACACATTTCCCACAACAGCCCTTCAATCCTTATCTCCTATTTTCAACTGACCATCCGTGCTACTCAGCGTTCCCTCATTTGGGACAATCATGATATTTAATTAACTTCTCTATACCTTGCATGCATTTTTGGCCATTTAATTTTCACATTTGACAAAATACCGATACCATTTACAAAATACCATTTGACAATACGGTGCTTCATTTGATCTTGCTCTGGGACTTCCCCATCCTGACAGTCTGTCTCTGTGGATCTTCCTAGCGCTAGGTTTTTTTAGTCTGTCGGACGTCTCCGTTCAGACCCTATCTTTCACCCAAGATGGACGGGCGGACTACCCGGTAACGCTTTAGATTACGGCCCGGAAAGTACCACGTAATTAAAGTGAATTTACAGGGTAATTTTCGGTAATTATAGTGTAACTATAAAGTAAGTAGGTGTAGGTATAAGGGAACAATATGTAATATAGGGAGAATAAAGGGGTAACTAGCCCGGAAAGTACTGCGTAATGAAATCGTATTTACAGGGTAATTTTCGGTAATTATAGTGTAACTATAAAGTAAGTAGGTGTAGGTATAAGGGAACAATATGTAATATTGTGAGAATAAAGGGGTAACTAGCCCGGAAAGTACTGCGTAATGAAATCGAATTTACAGGGTAATTTTTTTGTAATTATACTGTAATGTTGTATGTGTTTAGGCAAAAAAACATGTCAAGTTTGGGGAATAAAGGGGTAACAACCAGGAAAATGACAAATACGTATACTGTAAGTATTTTATAACTAAGGGCTAACTATTCTAATATTACATGGTACTATGGCATACTATACCTAACAACATGGAAAATTACAAATAACTATACTGTAAGTATTTTATAACTAAGGGCTAACTATTCTAATATTCAGAGGTGGAAAGTAACGAATTACATTTACTCGCGTTACTGTAATTGAGTAGTTTTTCTGTGTACTTCTACTTTTTTAAGTAGTTTTAAAAAGCTGTAATTTTACTTTTACTTAACTACATTTTGATTGAAGTATTGTACTTCGCTACATTTTAAACCACATCCGTTACTGAGTAAAAATAAATCATTAATGCAAAGGGGAGGAAAAAAACGCGATCCGGAAACGACTATATTGAATAGAGGGCGCAGGACGCGGAAGAGAACAAGCGCGCAAATATTAGATGGAAACGAACAAGACAGATGTCAGTGACGCAGACCCAGCTGAAAGCAAAACGCCGTCGTGAGCCACTGGCCAGTATGGAAATACTTTGGATATTGAAAAAAATAACGTGGTGTTGTCTTGGAGGATATCAAATGTGCACAAAATATGGATGCAAATGAAGAAACACATCCCTCTGTGCAGATAAAGGTATGTTTATAACTTAAGGCCGAATGATTTCTGTGACGCAGAGGGAATCCCGGTATCCAGTCATGAACATTACCTTTACATTATAACGTAGGATTCACATCATATACACAAACTGATGGATGAACGGATAACTCGAAAGAATAAATCAAATCGTGACATTGTCTGTAAATATTAAAGCACAAAACATTGCTATATGAATATATGATCTGCTTGTTCTGTCTCTGTGAATGAGCTGCTCCGTCTACTACATACAGGACTCTATTATTCTTAAACATTTTAATGAATTAATGATAAAATTAAGTTGTTAATTCATAATCTAATTCATAATAATTTATTGAATTTAGTTTATTAGACATGTTTTATTGAATTTTTAATAAACAAAACAAACAAATGGTTTTAAGTTTATGATAAAGCATTTGTTCAACCAAAAAAAGAAAAGAAAGACCAATCATCTTCATTCATTTAAAATCATTTTAACTAACCATAATTTAATAATAGGTACAGTTTATTTATTAAATAATTGTTTAATACCGTGATGTTTTCTGAGATAGTTGTCATTTCGTGAAAATCTCATTCTATCACAACCCTACAGGGGAGAGTCCCCCACTGTTAAAAAAAGTAACTAAGTAACTTTTACTCTGAGTACATTTTAAATAAGCTACTTTTTACTTTTACTTGAGTAAATTTTTAGGCCAGTAATTTTACTTGTACTTAAGTAAAACTTCATTGAAGTAACAGTACTTTTACTTGAGTAGAATATTTTGTTACTCTTTCCACCTCTGCTAATACATGGTACTTATGGCATACTATACCTAACAACATGGAAAATTACAAATAACTATACTGTAAGTATTGCATAATTGTATAAGTATTGACACTTCCAGATGAGAACACAAAAACATTTTTAAATGATGATGATGTAGTTACCCTGTAACTACGTGTAACAAGGGGGTAACAAGCACCACTTTAATTTACAGCCCGCAGATGATGTAGTTACCCTGTAACTACGTGTAACAAGAGGGTATCTTTGCCAGTAATTAATTAATTTAGTCTTACTTGCCTTGAAACATGTATATAAAATCATATAAATTAAAGGCTACTGTATATAAGTAGTAAAATGCAAGTGTATTTTATCGTGTTATATGAATATTTTATTTTCTGGGATCAGCTGAAAAGAGGTAAGCTTATTTTCCACTATATTTCACCGACTCCAATGCCTTTCAAACAGAATAGCAGACCAATTATCTGTAACACTCAGGTAAGTAACCTTGATTCTAAATCAAATCATAGCGAAAACCTTATGAATCTTACGACCTTACTAAATAAAAAACTTTTATATGACACTTATTATTACAAAAAAAGTTATGTAGTGGATGTGCTTTCTAAATTGCTCCCAAATGATTGTTTAGCATGCAATATCTCCATCATGTCAAGTTAAAACATATTTAAATAGTGCTTTAAACTATAGGCTACATATTGTTTGAACGCAGCTTCACAATAATAAACAAATATAAAAGTAATATTTAAAAATGTTTTTGTGTTCTCATCTGGAAGTGTCAATACTTATACAATTATGCAATACTTACTGTATAGTTATTTGTAATTTTCCATGTTGTTAGGTATAGTATGCCATAAGTACCATGTAATATTAGAATAGTTAGCCCTTAGTTATAAAATACTTCCAGTGTACTTATTTGTAATTTTCCTGGTTGTTACCCCTTTATTCCCCAAACTTGACATGTTTTTTTTTTCCCTAAACACATACAACATTACAGTATAATTACAAAAAAATTACCCTGTAAATTCGATTTCATTACGCAGTACTTTCCGGGCTAGTTACCCCTTTATTCTCACAATATTACATATTGTTCCCTTATACCTACACCTACTTACTTTATAGTTACATTATAATTACCAAAAATTACCCTGTTAATTCACTTTAATTACGTGGTACTTTCCGGGCCGTAATCTAAAGCGTTACCGACTACCCTCCTCTGTAATCCTTTTAAGACCAGCTCTCAGCACGGTCCGACCTGGCCTCGCCTGGTCTTTTACTCTTTTTCCCCCTAGAAAACTTATCTCACAATTTCCTCCAGAAATTATCACAATTTCCTCCAGAAATTGTCTCCCCCAGAGTCAGCTATGGTTCCTCCAATACCCTCAATATTTTCAATATTTTTCCCAAATCATTCAGATTTTTTACTATTCTGTCAATATTTTCTGTCAATATTTTCAATATTTTTTCCCCAAATCATCCAGAAATTGTAAAATTTTAACCAAATAATTTTCAAATCATTCCGAAATTCAATAATCATTTATTTCCCCCTGAATTTCTTAATTCAACAAAAATCTTTCTCTTACCAGAAAGCTCCCGTGCCACCTCGGGTTCATTTTCTGATTCCAGTGGTCGGACCCTCCAGACCCCCAGAGCAGTCGGCCATTCTCCCTCAATCTGTCAGGGTAAGGCTGTGACTCTAACGTCCAGGATGATCAGTCACCATCTGCTCTCGGGGTCCAGAAGGCCCTTCCAAGGAATCCCACTTAACTGACACCAAACCTGTCGTGGCAATAATTCAAGTCAATCACTGAACAAGAGACAAATCTTTGAATATAATAAAGAATGATTTATTTCCTTGCAAGGAAAGAGTACACTGTTGCACAGCCACACATGACTGTATGAGAGCGGCCCAAAGACTAAACAATCAGGTTCCCTTTTATACCATTTACAAGGTCAGAAACACAGACAAGTGCTCCTGTACATTTCCACCCATGGTAAAACTTCAGTACTCACACAGAAATAACCCTTTCAGTTAAATTCTAAGGACATGTAGCAAACTACATGTTAAGCATACTACAATAATGATTATATGTGTTAAAACAAATTCATACATATTGTTAAAATCACTCTCCTCTATGATTATATTTTCTTCTATTGATTAAATACATTTTTTCCATTACAGCATCAAGGATAGGCTCTGAGCCCTTTCTTGTTTGCAGTGGTGATGGACAGGCTGACAGAGGAGGTCAGACAGGAATCTACATGGACTATGATGTTTGAGGATAACATTGTGATCTGTAGTGAGAGCAGGTGGACGAAAGTCTAGAGAGGTGAAGGTTTGCTCAGGAGAGAAGAGGAATGAACGTTAGTCGCAGGAAGACAGAATACATGTCTGAGAATGAGAGGGAACCAAGTGGAACAGTGAGGTTCCAGAGAAAAGAGGTGAAGAAGTGTGTGTGTGCAGAACAGTAGTAAGAACAGTGATGATGTGCGGTTTGGAGACAGTCGCACTGAGGAAAAGACAGGAGGTTTAAGGAAGACCAAAGAGGAGGTTTATGGATGTAGTGAAGGAGGAACATGAAGGTAGGGAAAGAAGGAAAAGAAGATTCAAGACATTGAAAGGAAAATGTACTTTAAAATCCTAATTAATTGGAAAGATTTTGATAAAGAATTGGGTATTGAATATGATTAAGCATAATGTCACAAGAGTTAGATGAGTGAATGAGCTGATTGAATGTAATACGAATAGATAATTATGTCGTTTTGATGAAAAGTTTTCAACATTAACAAATTTAGGTTTATGTTATAAATGGTTAGATATGATGAGTGAAATTGCAGTTGATGGAAACAGTAATTTTGAACAAAAACAGGGTGGTTTGTAAAATAATTGTGTTGAAACAATGGACTGGAGGAAGTTTGACAAGAATATGATGTTCAGTGAGAAACTGGGAGCATTTAGATCTGAATATAAACATGAAGTTGAGTTAGAGAGGATAATGACAACCATGACAGATGCACAAAAGAGAATCAGTGCATGTCAAACATACGACCTGCATGAGCAGAGGAGTCCTCTGAACTGTGGGCAGAGCACAACTGAAGGATGTTTATATGTAGATTTAAAGCGCTTAGATGGATTTTCATCTATCTTACTTATTTTTTTTTTGTCGTTTAGTTTGAGTTGGACAACATTGGGGTCTGTGATGATTTGGAATTATCAAGAGAATCAATGATTGTTTTTCTTCCTTTACACTAATCATGTATTTGGTCTCTGAGGAGTGACTGAGGGTCTGGCCTAGGGATGTGTGTCCACCAACCCTAATCAAACACACCTGAGCAAGCTAATCAAAGGAAAATCACAGGAAGGTGTGTTTGATTAGGGTTGGTGCTAAACTCTGCAGGACAGCGGCCCTCCAGGACCGAGTTTGAGGAAACCTGCCTTATTAGGTTCTTACTTATGAGGCGGTGTGATATTTAAAGTTAAAGAAACAACCAATGCTGTGCAAAATGTAACTGCTGTAATGTTCAATCAAGGGTTAAGACCAACACAGACATACCCCAGGAAATGTTTGCAGTTGCAGCTTTTTTCTTGTTCATAAACGCACAAGATGGCCAAATTCATCCCTCTCCACGGACAAGACAGGTTTAACAAGCCCTTGACATCACTTCCTTTTCAGCTGAAACAAAGAAAAACAAAGATATATTATATATATATATATATATATATATATATATATATATATATATATATATATATATATATATATATATATATATATACACACACACATGTTGAGACTGTGTTAAACATGATCTGTGACCAATATAAATGAGAGGAAGGACTTTAAGGAAAGTTAATAACACATAAAATAATAAAGATACATTCCTTAAAGCAAATCTGTTACAGCAAAATGTTCAACATTACCTGCGAAGGGTTGAACCTTTGAAGGACTTGTTCAGCCTCCATGGCAGCTTCTTCGGGATCAGCATTGGGAGCTTTGAGTTCAAGTTCCCTGTTAATTACAAGCAGCTTTCTGACATAAATGGTCAAAATTTAGTTTTGAGTTTTAAAAAATATGCAAAGATGAATAAGAGAAAGAAAGAGCAAAAACACGTGTATATGAATTACAGATTACGGTTCAGAAAAACAGACCGTAAGTGAGCTTTTGTGAGAGATGGCTTCTTAAAAGAGCTGTTGGATTTAAAGTTGTTGTGGGAGATGGAGATGGAGGAGTAGGTGATCTGAAGTAACTGCAAGACAGAAAAAATATTAAATTACAATGACATAAATATTGAAATACAAAAGAGCATTAAAGGCATGGCAAGTGTTGTAGTCATTGTCATAAAACTATGGTAAGGTGTTGTTAGTGTTACTATGCTTTTACTACAACTACCACATTAAAACTATGGTTACTGTGTTAAAACCATGGAAAGAGGTGTTTAATGTGCTTTAACAACAAGTACCACAGTAAAACTATGGTTAATGAGGTAAAACAATTGTAAGTGTTGTGTTACCATGCTTTATAATAGCTAGTACACAGTGTACAGCTAGTACAAGCATTGTATAAGTAGTTTCTGTGTTTTAACTACAAATACCACAGTAAAGCCACAGTGTTAAAAGCATGATGCTTTGTAACTATTAATTAAATACAAATACCACAACAAAACTACAGCTAGTGTGGTAAAAAAAAGATAAGCTTTGTGGTCACTGGGCTTTTAATAACAGGATTGAGCTACAGTTACCATGGTAAAATCGCATTGTTCAGTGACATTCACAAATTATTTGTAAACGTCAAACTGCACTTAAACATGAATTGCAGACAATCAGAAAGATAACTTACATAGAACATAAAATAAAACCCTTCTGGATTATGAGGGTCAGGGTCACTCCTTCTCATTGCATTGTTTATTGAAAACCGTGGTCAAAGTTCATTTGATGACGACACACCCGACAAACGAGACTGTCGTTATGTATTAGACAGCTAGAGGGCGCTCAATTTCAAAACGTGAATATAGGTCGTAATATGCTGCATGCACAAACGACCTATGGTGTCGTTTTTCGGAGGAGGATAGGCTGGTTGTTTTAAACGTTAAGTTATCAAGACTGTATTTGTATAGATACATAGGCTAAATCAATAAAGTAAAATGTAGCCTATATAAGTTATGTAAATAAAACATGCATTCACAGCGTGATCAGTCTGGCGCATTTTCAGTTCCTGTCTTTGGAAGCTTAACTTTCATAGGAAGTTCATTTGAAAAGTTGAAACACTCACTTTGCTCTCCACCGCTCCGTTTACATGAATCTCCGCAGCTTCCAGAGCCGAGCGCTGTGAGTTCGATGTTGAAAACATACGGAAACAGCACCTCCTGCTGGCTGTAGTCTTTAGCCTCTGGACAAAAACTCCTCCGATGACGCAAAATGACGATATTTGTATCATCGGAGGAATTTTTCTAGAAATAAAATACATAATTCTCTCATCTCAGGGTCATATGAGGGGGGAAAGTACGATAATTAGAATATACTCCTGGGTTTCTATTTATACAAAGCTTAATGCTAATCGCTTAAGTAACCCTTTGCGCCGGGTACACACTGTGCGATTTATAATAGTCCTTTAAGATTCTTTCTTGTCACTGTACAAACAAGATCCCCCCTGTAAGCCATGTCACACTGTAAGATCTAAGTCGTCATAAATGTCAGACTGTACAATAGTTGAGGCGCTAAAACAGACGCAAGAAAATCGTTTTATATCATCAATGAATGACTGCATTACAGGCGGGATTTAAATGGTGGCTACAAATACATTTCTAGCGCTCATTTTGGTCATGGTTTGTCTTGAAAAACAAAGATCATTTGTCGGTCGTCGAGGGGAAGTCACACTGCAGGATTGTGCGCCAAATCTTTTGACACTGCCAGAATTTCGTCTGAGGTAAAATTTGATAGCATATTTATTCCAACAATAATAATAATTAAGGCAACGTTAATGAATTAATTTACTAGAGTAAAACAGGTGAGATATATTATTACATAATTGCTACGCTTCCTTATTTTCGGATATCTGAAAAATCCAGCAAATTAAGCTGCCTTTTCATGCTTAGGCGCTAAACTGTGGAGGTCTGTCAGGTTCCGGAAGAAGAATCCCATAGACTATATTTCTTCCATAAATCACAATCTTTTTTAATAAAAATTTAAAAGGACTAAGGACTAATAATAATAAAAAAACTGTTTAATTGCCGATCTCCTGGTAAATAACTGCACATAAACATAAACCCAGTCGCTGTTGTCATGGAAGTAGGAAACCTCAAAAGGCTCTGCGATACAACGCAGCATTCAATCAATATTTCGATATTACACAACCAGTTACATTTTTATAAACTCTGTAACAATATCGACTATGAGTCTAATATCTCGGGAATAATTAACTCAAAGGGATCGAATATTCATGAATTTATGAATATAATTTGCTAGTAGTTCATTACGTTATTTAAATTTTCCGATAAGGAAAATGTTTAATTAAATACAAGTAACCTTTAAGGAATTGCTTGAAGTTATCTTACTAAGTTTGTCCTGCAAATTAGTTATAGACTTTCAAATCAATTCTCAACAAGGGATTACTGCTTTTACGAGAGCATAAGAAGCATTAACTTTACTGATCAGGACAAATTAATATTTCGTATGTTAGTACAGTTATGTTACTAAAATAGTAGCATAGGCAGCTTTAGGTAACGTTTGGGATTGTAAGTTTCATTGACTTCGTGTAAGTAGAAGAATAACAGCTTCAATTCAAAAATATCTTTTGGACGTTTAATAAACACAGACTAAAGATAACACTACAATTCACACAGAAAGTACATACTAAATATGCAAGAGAGTAGAAAATAGATAGGAAATTAAACTAAAATGGTACCTAAACGAAAAGAATGAAAGAAAACAAAATAAAGAGAGAGAGAGAGAGAGAGAGAGAGAAAGAGAGAGAGAGAGAGAGAGAGAGAGAGAGAGAGAGAGAGAGAGAGAGAGAGAGAAGATAACAGCGTTCACTTCAGTTCGTTATACAGAGCCCTCAAGGAGTTAATCTCGTCCCAAAACGGATGTAACCTTTCAACAGCAGTTCGGATTGTAGAAATAAGAATACTTGCTTTGGTTTTGGCTTCTTGGGTGAGTGTATTCTGAGTTCAAATGAAATGTCCCGCTGCCCGTGGTCCTTTTGACGTTGGTTGGTAGTGGATCTCGGTTTGCGGAGAAGTTCAGCTGGAGGCGGCCGGGTCTCTTGGAAGTGTGCTGAAGTGTGCATGCAAAGCAAAGGCAAAGCGTTGGAATGAGGGTCGCATTGGTACTTATCGATAAGAGAGCAACACCCATTTCCTGGATGGTCCAATCGATCTGAGCTGCCGCGCGAAACAAAGTTCTTTGTTCGGCTGAGTTCCTCCCCTGGCTACTATCCGGGGCAGACAGGTTCATGCATTTTCTTTACAAAGCTGGCATCTTTGTAATAATGCATGTCCTTTCAATTATTTTACCAGATTCGCACGATGGAGTTCTCTCGGTTCTAAAGACACCATGAACCACTGGTCGAGGTGGAAAACACACAAGTCCAGGTTTTCCACTGTCTATTGTCCTAAATAGTTTGAGTTAACATTCAAATAATCCTCCTAATTATTACAGACACATATACAAACATTCAGACAGAAAAGTATACATTTAGTACGTTTTTAGGTGGCTTTTAACCATCTATTCTTCCATGGACTTGGTGAACATTCCATGTGTGTGTTTCTAGGATTGTGTGTGAGGTGTCAGATTTCACGGCAGGGCCATTTGGGCAATAAAAGTCACTACGGGGCCTGTTTGTTATCTCCCAAGGGTGATCAAAGAGTGGTCTTTCAGACATCGTTGCGCCGTTTATATCATCAATTGTATGATCATGATCTGATAACGCGCTTCACGAGAGGCGCGAGACATCTGGCCTTTTGCCAGATGAACAGACATCCTCATTGTGGCTACAACTCATAACTACAACCAAAATATATAAAATATTTCAAAATGTCACATCCTCCTACATCCTGATTGGGACATCCACAAATAATAATAAAAATAATAATAATTATATATATATATATATATATATTTTTTTTTCTCAGTTGTTGCTTTTGTTTTGTACTGCTCTGCATATTATTCTGTTATGTACAGCACTTTGGTCAGCCTTGGTTGTTTTTAAATGTGCTTTATAAATAAATATTGAAATGTATTGTATAATAAAATCACTTTTGTGCTAAAATGTGTAATGTCAAGAAAACTGATAAACAAGGGTAAACTAATTATATATAAATTGTATTATATGCAGCTTTTTTTGCAAGGTTTTAAATACGAGCAAATTATAAACTTTCATAAAGATTCAGCACTGACCGTTCCATCGACTGTCACGAACGTCTTTCACATGCTCTGAAAGTCAATTGCTTGAAAAACTCTGAGTTTACCTGAGCTGGCCCATACCCACTCGTCATCCTCCTCGTCATCGTAATCAGCAAATAGTGGAAGTGAGTGTTTAGACAAATCAAGGGTTTTAGAAGTTTTCTGAGACTCAAAACGACGAACAGGTGGGGTGTCGTTTACAGGATTTAAGTAATCAGTTCCTTCAATCATTTCCTCCTCTGTGATTTCAGCAGGCAGTGTTTTAATCAAAATAAAGCGATAATCTCGCCCCTTCATTTGACTGTATGCTGTTAACCGTTTCAGTACTGCTACAAATTGATGGGGAGAGCGAGCAGGATCCGGCAAATCTTTACAGATCGCTTCCGTTAAGCTTAAATAATTAATTTTGTATCCAGCGGGGACTTGAACAAATGGAAAAGTGTCATTGGTGGTTGGCAACAGTGGATATCTTTTAATATTTGGCTTTGGAACTTCTGTAGATGCAATGCGTTCATACGGAGGAAGAGAGATATCAGATTTTAGCTCTGGTGGAGAGCTAGAACAGTCTTGTTTTGTCAAATCTGGACCTTTGTCCTAATAGGTTTTCATCTTCATGCAGACTTCGTATCCCAGACAGCACGTTCAGTCTTACCAACGTTGGCAATTGGAGGGCACCAGCGGCAAAGTATCGGAAGGGGTTTTTCCCCTGCACACCAAAAAAACTTAGGTGGGTAAACCATCGGCGCGATGTGTCTACACAGTCACTCCAATCCATGCACACTCCGGAGATCGGCGGAGGAACCGGAAGAAACATTTTGCCGATCCCGCTTCTTTTTTTCTCTTCCCCACAAATGCTGCTGCCTAGCAACAGGTCCACATCAAGCTGGCGGTGTAAGCGCGAAGGTATGTTGAGCTTGTCTATGCCACAATTTATATATGATGATAATACCCAACAAACATACGTCCCAAACAGGTTCAGAAAAAAAGATAAAAAAATGTATGCAATTTAAACGACAAAATTAGTTCTAAACGTAAATGTAAGCTGCTCATCCCAAATAAGGGGAGTGGCTACTTTAGCGTCTATAGTGTTTTCCTGTGTAGTGCCGGTGTCCTGACATTCCATCCTACTCGTCAGATTATCCTACCAGGGTTTACTGCGCATGCGCACATCAATATTGCGTCAATTTTGTCACGCTGAACAACACGCCCATAATTTTTTTCTACTTGCATGAAAACTTCTTCATGTGAGGTAAGTTTTTTACTATTTATGGTAATTTTTATTATACCAAGATATATAGCAGTAATGAGAACCGTTTACGGTCACATTCATACAAAGCCAGCAAGCTCTATTGATAATTTTTTCATGACAACGTTAGTCTATATGGGCGGGGCATATGATTTGATTGTTTTAGGTTAAAATATAAATACACACAACACAAGTATGCCAAAATTTCCGTTTTGTCGAGTGTCCTCATAAGATTTAAAGATTTAATAAAGTCTTAAATGAATTAAATAAAGTATCAAATGAGCGTAAAAGAGAGGAGTGTGAGATCCGCGTATCTGTCAACAGGGGCAGATCTTAAGTAACAGCAGTTCCCTTTCGTTCAGTCACTACGACGTAACGTTAGTGACTAACGAATGGGGGTTTCGCTTAGAAGCCTATCATCTTCGAGCTTAGAGAAAACGCCCAATGGCGTGCCAATGCCATGGGGCATGCAGAATTTGCCTACGTCTACGTAACTCCGCCTCACCGCGTGAGTATATAAGGAGTGCGTGGCAATATCGCATTGTTTCTGCTTTCGGAGCCAAGAGTACCTACCTCTTCACTCCTACAGCCTTCTGAGTCTTTTTGTCAGCTTCTTCGAGACGAGCAGCTTTCCAGTCGGTGTTAGTGTACGGCGCGCTCCGTACACCAACATACTGATCACATAGTGATCACATACTTCCTGCCTGCTGATCTGCGCAGTGGTCTGTCTGACAGCTGGTGTGTGTTTCCCTGGGCGCTTCGCATCGCCTGCGTAGGCATCCTCTCATAAAAGAGCTTGCGCGTGGCACGTCCTTTTCAGGATGTCTCGCCCGTGCATTTCTGGGTGCGGTAGGTCGCTTCAGCCTTCCGACGGGCACGAGCGCTGCGTGACGTGTTTGGGCTTTCAGCACGCTCAGGCGGCACTCGTGGATGACTCATGCGCTCACTGCGGGTGCATGGTCATCTCGGTGTTACGGTCGAGACTCCGTGAACTCCGTGCGGATGCCGGAGCGAGAGTCCCCTCTGCCACACCCCAATCTGCGGTCTCCACGGGAGGCGGCACTTTGGCTGGTGGCCAGGGTGACCTGAGAGTGACGGTTTGGAACAAAGTGCCGACGCTGATGCCTTGGCCCGCACCCCTCTCTTATGCACCTGACCCGGTCCGCGTTCAGGCATCTACATCGGGGCCGGCTCCTGCCGTCCCGACTGTGGTGTTTGAGGCGGCGGAGGATGAGGTGATGTCTATCGCCGCATCACAAGGTGGGCTGATTGGCCGAGTCGGACCCAGAGTTGACAGCCATGCTGTCTCGGGCAGCCGCAGCGCTTGGGTTGAGTGGAACCCTCCGCCGACCTGAGCGCTCGCAGCTGGATGATTGGTTTTTGGGGGCGGCGCGTGCGGACACCCATCTGTCCGCCCTTCCAATTCCTTTCTTCCCCTAGGTGCATGAGGAGATTGCGCGGTCCTGGAAGAACCCGTTGTCTTCCCGTGACCGGTCGGCGAACTCTTCCGCCTTCACCGCCCTTGATGGAGCCGCGGCTCGTGGGTACACTGGGGTTCCCCCAGTCGAACGCTCTGTTGCGATGCAACTGTGTCCGCAGAGTGCTTCGACCTGGCGCGGTGACCCAAAACACCCCTCCAAGGCCTGTAGGTTTTCGTCATCTCTGGTGGCGAAGGCCTATAGAGCTGCGGGGCAGGCCGCCGCTTCTTTGCATGCCATGGCAACTCTCCAGGCTTACAAAGCCAAGTTGCTGTGTGACATGCACGAGGGTGGGGCTGATCCAGGACTCAGCAATGAGTTGCGTGCGCCACCGACCTCGCTCTCCGGCGACGGTGACCGCACGCCCCTGGGTCAGGTGATGTCCACTAATGTGGTCCAGGACAGACACCTATGGCTCACCCTGGCCGCTATGCGTGACGGCGAGCGAACCCGTTCCTCGACGCCCATATCCCAGGATGGGCTATTCGGCGGGGCGGTTGAGAACTTCGCACAACAGTTCTCGGCCGCTCAGAAGCAGACTGAGGCGATAAAACATATTCTGCCCCGGCGGTCAGCTGCTGTCTTCACCCCACCGCCCGCGCAGTTGCCTCAGCCTGCTCGCCGCCGAGGACGCCCTCCTGCGGTTCCCCCAACCTCTGCGCCACCCAAACAGCAGCCTCCACCCGGGCCGCGCAGAGGCACAGGAAGGCGTCCCAGTCCGCTCCAGCCCCGCAGCCCGTTAAGAAAGGGCTTAGTGGCGCTCCTGACGCGGACGGCTCAGGGATGGGCAGTTCTCCACAGGAGACGGCAGCAGGGCCGCTCCTTCCCCCGGTGGAGGGCCGGGGGAGAATCTTTTGTTCAGCTGCTGGCCCCCGGGTCAGCAGCACCCTAATGTGGTTAAAGAGAGAACTGATATCCCCATCCCTGAGCACCCAGAGACCGGTGATGACGGTGTGCGCCACCCTCGGGTCCCGCCACTCGCATCCCTCTCTGTCGCCAGCCTCCTCTCAGAGCAGACCCCAGCGGAACGTGCGTCCTTCCCTGTTTTCCTCTGTCAGGACGCAGCCGTTAACCGTGCCCCCACACCGGGACGCCCAACCGCCTCCCATGTCCGGGCCGGTAACGCTGCCTCGCTGCCCCACCCTGGGTACGTCTGCCATCCCTATGACCCCGCTGGTGCAGTTCCTGGGAGCCTGGCTTCAGCTTCCGGGACTGTCCCGCTGGGTCGCGCGGACTGTCAGGCTCGCCACGCGATTCAGTTCGCGCAGGCTCCTCCCGCTTCAGGAGTCCACCAGACCGTGATCAGGGCCAACACCACCGCGGCGGAGATTGTCACCCTGCTGGCGAAGGGTGCGATCGAGCCTGTCCCTCCGGCCGAAATGGAGTCGGGGTTCTACAGCCCCTACTTCATTGTACCCAAGAAAACCGGTGGGTTACGACCAATCTTGGACCTTCGCATCTTGAACCGATCCCTTCACCGGCTTCCGTTCAGGATGTTGACTGCAAAACGCCTTTTCGAATGTGTTCGTCCTCACGATTGGTTTGCAGCGATTGACCTGAAGGACGCCTACTTCCACGTTCCTACGGTTTGCTTTCGAGGGGCGGGCATATCAGTACGCGGTCCTCCCATTCGGGCTGTCTCTGTCCCCTCGCGTCTTTACGAAGATAGCCGAGGCAGCCCTTGCGCCCCTATGGCAGCACGGGGTTCGCATCCTGAACTATCTCGACGACTGGCTCATACTGGGTCACTCTCGAGAGCAGGTTTGCGGACACAGAGATCGGGTGCTCCAACACCTAGACCTGGGCCTTCGGGTCAACTGGGAGAAGAGCAAACTCTGCCCAGTGCAGAGGATCTCTTTTCTCGGTATGGACATCGACTCGGTCGCCATGTGCGCGCAGCTTTCGAGCGAGCGCGCGCAGTCTCTGCTGACTTGCCTCCGTCATGTCGAGAGCAAGAATGCGGTCCCACTGAAACGGTTTCAGAGGCTCCTGGGGCATATGGCATCTGCAGCCGCGGTGGTCAATTAAGGTTTGTACAGTATAAAATGCATTACGCCTATAGAATCGTTTATTTCATTGGAGAATCTGAGGAGGTAACGTTACTTTGCACTGTAAAATCACCCTACCATAGCCTAATAAGAATCTTCGGCAAAGTTACACCGAATTATTTTATGTAATCAGAGACGCGAAACGCACAGTAGGATTTTACGATGTGGTAGGATGAACCGATAGATATGACTATAATTTTGCACTACGGTAGGAAAATCTAACAAGGTAGGACAGATCGACAGAACACCGGGCAAGAGAGAAACACCTGTGTTGCGTTAGCAATCAGAGAATGAGGCTATAAGGGTATGATGTGTTTGTTGTTGGGGAGGGTTTTTCTGTAAGTGCTGCTGAGTTCCTTGCCGTGGCTGCCGTGTCGGGACATGGGCCCACGATTATGGCATGACGTGTGCGTATAGACGGGAGAGATCCCACGCTGTATCCCACGTCCGGTAGCGGGTAAGGGAGCCAGCAGTACACTTTTATTTCCATTATTGTATGACGTGGTAATAGATATATGCATGGCATTGTTCGCCGGGGCGGCTCTGTGTAATGTGTGTGTGTTTATACTGGTCCCCCGGCGCTATTCGTTTGCAAAGTGAGTGTGTATGTGTGCAGGGGGTATGAGGATAGGTTAGCAAATCTCCCATATCGCTCCTATAAGCTACATATTGACGACGGCTAGGTATTTAGCCTGAGTGGTATTGATTTTGATTGATATTTGGTGTGTATTTATAGGGGGGTTATTTCACTGAGTGACTAATGTTTATTTATATGACTCTGAGCTTTGCTGTGTAATGAACTCATGCATGTGTAGTGATCACGTGAACTAACTGATTGGGTGTTGACCCCCATGCAGAATATGTATCCTGTGTGTTAATGTTGTAGCCTGCTCTTTCCATAGTTAACTTATTGTTGACAGCTATTAATTCCAAATCTCCAGTGAAGTGTGCCTCCCATGACTGCTTTAACCTGATGCCCCCTGGGTTTTAACGTTGATTGTTCATAAATAAAATTGTTACATTTTGCACCTTATTCATCTTGTATTTGAGTGTTTTCTTGGCTATTGAGCCCAGTCAAATTTATGGTCCAGTGGAGAAGCTGTAGATGACCCGTATTGTGTTTGGGGTCTGTTACAACTTGGCGTAAATTTGGCAGTCTGGACTTTGGGCAATAGCCAGGAAAATGTCAACTACACAACAATCAGAGCAGTTACCTTCTACATCAAGTGAGCAGCAGAGAGTAGAGGGTACACCAAACATGGTTCAGAATCAAGCAACAAACGCTAATATGGTTATATTTCCTTCGATGATGGGGACACCTTGGTGTCAAAAATTTAATGGAGATCAAAGGGCGCAGGGGAATAATTTTCAGGATTGGCATAATATGCAGACATCAATGTTCAATATATACCCCTTTTCTGAGGCGCAAAAGGTCTCTGCTTTAATAAATAATTTTGATGGGGAAGCAAAAAGGGAAGTGTTAGCTTTACCAACAGCACAGCGTAATTGCTAGTATGGCGCCGCCGTGTTCGGTCGCCGTTCAGGTCGCTCCGCTAAGACTTTGCTTTTATTTATTATTCTACTATCTTTTTATTATCTATTTTTCCAACGGATCATCTGCTTTGATCTGTTACGACAGCAAAACACTTCTGGAAATTGGTCACCGCTACACTGACCTGTTTCAGGACACTTTCTCCAATCTTCCATCTGTGATTCGCCGACGCCGAGAACAATGGCCACTCGAGTCGGGCGAGATTCAAAAAACACCACGGGAAACGCGCTGGGATCCGCAACAGACTGAGAAAAGAGCATTCAGTCCTCCTCTCCCGAGCATTTTGCTTGCAAATGTCCAATCCTTGGAGAATAAGATGGATGATCTTAGAGCCAGGATAAGTTTTCAACGGGACATGAGAGACTGTAACATCTATTGTTTGTCCGAAACATGGCTCACTTCCGCGTCCCGGATACAGCCGTGACGCCGTCCGAGAACTTCTCTGTTTTTCGGATGGACAGAACAGCCGATGCCGTAAATCCAAAGGCGGTGGAGTGTGTTTTATGATAAACAAGAAATGGTGCGATCCTAGGAACATCTCCATTATTTCGCGATCCTGCTCTCACTTGGAACATTTAACAATCATTTGCCGTCCATTCTATCTGCCGAGGAGTTTTCTCGGTCATCGCCACTGCCGCTTATATTCCACCACAGGCGGACACGGGCTGGCATTATCTGGCCTCCATGATGTGACCAGCGGCTTTTAAACAAACACCCGACGCTGCTTTCATCGCCGCGGTGATTTTAACAAAGCAAACTTAAAGAAAGTATTGCCAAACTTTCACCAGCATGTCTCCTGCCCCACACGAGGAGCAAACACACTGGATCATTGCTACTCTCCGCTTAAGAACGCCTACAAAGCTCGTTCACAGCCAGCTTTTGGCAAATCGGACCATGCCGCCATTTTCCTCACACCGAATATAAACAAAGGCTCGTTCAAGAACCCCGGTGAGGAGGGAAGTTAAACGCTGGTCATCCCATTCAGATATCGCGCTACAGGCAGCTCTTGATGACGCCGACTGGGACATGTTCCGCACGAGTTCTGATGACGTCAGCGAGTTCACGGATGTGGCGCTCTGCTTTATTAACAAGTCACACAAACAATAACTTTAACGTCCTTCCCTAATCAGAAACCGTGGGTGGACAGTACAATCCGCTGCAGTAAACACACACACTGCAGCCTATAATGCCGGTCTCCTAACAGGGGATATGAGGGAGTACAAAGCATCATGTTACGCCCTCCGGCGCGCCGTCAAAGCCGCAAAGCTCCGTTATAAAGACCGAGTGGAATCTCATTTCCAACTCAACGACTCGGCGGATGTGGCAGGGACTTAGGACCATCTGTGCTTCTGGAACTAAATCCTCTGAAGAGGTGAGAGCTGATCCGTTGCTTGTGAACGAGTTAAACTCTTTCTACGCCGCTTTGATTGTAATCGCGCAGCGCGACTCCGCCGAGTGACGCGCCAGAGAGAGTCCTCAGAGCAGCAACAGTCACGTGATCTCTGTCTCGGAGGATGAGGTTCGGAGGGCACTCAAATGTGTGGATGTCAGGAAAGCTGCTGGGCCAGATGGTATTTCAGGTCGTGTTCTACGGTCCTGTGCTGATCAGCTCGCTGGACTCATTACATCCATATTTAATGAGTCCCTTGCCACATCTGTTGTCCCCACCTCCTTCAAAAATCCACTATCATCCCTGTACCTAAGAACAGTAAACCCTCTTGCCTAAATGACTATCGTCCAGTGGCTCTCACATCTATAGTCATGAAGGTCTTTGAGAGACTCATTAAAAACAACATTTGCTCCTCCATTCCTGACACTTTGGACCCTCTTCAGTTTGCCTATCGTCCCAATAGATTGACTGAAGATGCCATCTCTCACGTCCTTCATTCCTGCCTTACTCACATCGATCAAAAGTGGGAACTATGTCAGGCTGCTATTTATTGACTATAGCTCAGCCTTTAACACCATAGTTCCCATTAAGCTAACACATAAACTCCTGGATCTCTGCCTGAATTCTTCTCTCTGCCTCTGGATTGAAGATTTCCTCACTGGCAGACCCCAGGCGGTGAGAGTAGGCCAGTTCACCTCCACCTCCATCACCCTGAGTGTGGGAGCTCCACAGGGCTGTGTGCTAAGTCCCCTGCTCTACTCTCTCTACACCCATGACTGTTTGTCCACACACAGCTCCACCTCTATCATCAAGTTTGCTGATGATACTGTTGTCCTGGGTCTCATTTCCAACAACAATGAGACGGCATACTTGGACGAGGTGGAGCAACTGACATCATGGTGCCAGGACAACTGTCTCTCTCTGAATGTTAGCAAGACCAAAGAACTGATTGTGGACTTCAGGAAGAGACAGCAACGGTCATACTCCCTCTCATGATCAGCGGGACACCGGTAGAGAGAGTGAACAGCTTCAAATACCTGGGTGTGAACATCTCCGAGGACCTGACCTGGACTGCACATATCCAGACACAGGTGAAAAAAGCCAGGCAAAGACTGTACCACCTGCGCCAGCTGAGGAAATTCAGGGTTTCACCAGCTATCCTGAAAACTTTCTATCGAGGGCGATAGAAAGTGTCCTGAGTCAGTGCATCACAGCGTGGTACGGGAACAGCACCAGTCATGACTGCATAGCCATGCAAAGAGTGGTGCGCTTATCCGGGCGCATCTCAGGGTCAGCTCTCCCATCTCTGCAGGACATTTACACCAAACGCTGCAGAGGTAGAGCTACCAAAATCATCAAAGACATTACCCACCCTGCGAACTCTCATTTCACCCTGCTGCCATCTGGTAGCGCTCAAGCCTGATGGCAAAAACTGAAAGACTCAGGAGGAGTTTCTTTCCCCAGGCCATCAGACTCCTGAACTCAGTCACGTGACTGCACTTCACCCCGCATACACATAAACATCCGGTTTTCACATTACATCCACATAGTGTCATTGCAATGCACTTTGTTCTAATTGTTACTGCGTAACAACCAGTAATTAAACCTGTTTGCACATTATACTTCTGTTTGCACATTACATTATACTTCTGTTTGCACATTACATTATACCATTGTTTGCACATTTTACTTACTTATATATATATATATTTTATGTTAACCAGTTATTTATTTGATCTTTTACTTGATTACTTATAATTCTATGTTGAGTACTTTTTATTCTATTATATTTTTAATTTCCTCCTTGTGTTTCTTATAACTGTTATTTGCACTGTCTATGGAGCGGACCTGTTTACATTTCACTGCCAGTTATATATTCTGTATATAATTGTGTATGTGACAAATAAAACTCTTGAATCTTGAATCTTGAATCTAATACAGCCGAACAGATATTGTCCTTTTTGAAAAGTAGTTATGGAGACATAGTCCCCCTTGCAACCCTTCAGGCCCAGTTTTTTACTCGAAAACAAAGGAGAGATGAGAATGTTAGACAGTTTGCATTGGCACTTCAGGAATTGAGTAACCGGTTGGAGAACAGGGGCGATGGTACCGTTGTGGGTAATGTCTTACGTGATCAATTTATTTTAGGACTCTGTGATGCAGGATTGCGTCGGGAACTTCGGGGTATGGTGAGAGCAGCCCCAGAGAGTTCTTTTGTAGAAGTTAAACAAGAAGCAATTCTATGAGCAGAGGAGTTTGGGGAGGTGAGGCAGGCAGTAGCGGCAACGGTACAGTTAAAATCAGCACCAGCTACATCAAAATTGGTGGAGGAGATTAAAAAGGAGGTCTTTTTACAGTTAAAAGGAGAGATAAAGGAAATGGTTGCTGAAATGATTAATGAAGTGCGTGAGGGAGTACATAACTTAAGGCCCAACAGTGAAAATGCAAGACCCAGGTATGAGTTTATGAGGGGTCGAAGAAGCTCAGATCAATTTGACCATCAAGGAAGACCTATTTGTCGACGTTGTAAACAAGTTGGGCATATTGAGAGACGTTGTGGGGTTGTAGAGGGAGCTCAGGGGCCTTTAAACTGTTAGAACCCACTGTACAGGCCCAAACAGTGGGTACATGGGGTAGTGGCCATTCAGAAAAGAAAGATCATGTAGTAGGACAATGTCCAGTTGTGGAAGTGATGATACAGGTGGTTAAAACACCATGTTTGATCGATACAAGTTCACAAGTAACTACATTGACTGAAAGTTATTTTAAGAAATATTTTGAGACTAGAGGGCCAACGATGTACCCACCTCTCCAAAAGTTTAATTTTGTGGCTGCTAATGGGTTAGTTATTCCATATATTGGATATATCGAGGTGGAGTTTAACATATGTGGGAAGGTTATACCAAAAAGAGGAGTGTTGATTGTTAAAGACTCAAATGGTTCATCATATCCAGGACTGATTGGCATGAATGTGATTAAGGAGTGCAGAGATTTCCTGATGACACAGACTGGGGATAGTTGTCTGGGATCAGAAGGTGAAATGCAGGTTAAGGTGTGGCATCAGATGTTTTCGGTGTGTGAAGATCTCTTAAAGTTTGCTGATGAGTCCGGACAGATAAGTTCAATTTACTGGCCGCAGGGACGACGAAAGACGATACCAGCACAGTCAGAGGTGGTGATAGTGGCATGTGCACGTGTACGACCTGATAGGAAGGATTATGTGTGTTTGGTAGAACCTTGTCAAGATGTATTGCCGGGCCAGTTATTGGTAGCCAGATCACTGAGCACAGTTTCAAAAGGTAGAGTTATGGTTAGAGTTCTAAATCTTTCTCCAGTCCCAGTGACACTGTTTCAGCGTCGTCGAATAGAGCAGATTTTTGATGTTGATTTGTGCCCAAGTCAGCAAAGAGATGTAGAGTTAAGATCGTTGGACGATGAGACCGTGGAGGTGGGGGTGAGGCAGAATCAAGTGCAGGAGGTAGAACAAGAGCAGGTGTTTGGCCCGGTGACGGTCCCATTGGATCTACTGCAATTTAGCACGGAACATCAAGAGATAATTTCTAAATTGTTATCCAAGCACCAGAGGGTGTTTTCGGAACATGATGAGGATTATGGGTGTACTGATAAGGTGTTACATGTGATACCAACAGGTGATGCAGCCCCAGTTAAAGAACGGTATAATAGGATTCCACCAAAATTGTACCAAGAAGTGAGGGGTCTTTTGAGTAGCATGCTTGAAAATGGTATTATTAGGGAGAGTTTTAGCCCTTGGGCAGCGCCTGTAGTGCTGGTCAGAAAGAAGGCCGGCACCCTTCGTTTCTGCGTGGATTACAGGCGGTTGAATAGTGTAACCCATAAAGATTCATACCCCCTCCCCAGAATTGAGGAATCACTGGCTTTATTGAAAAAATCTAGAGTTTTTTCAACATTAGATCTAGCACTTGGGTACTGGCAGGTCGGGGTGCACCCAGCTGACAAGGAGAAGACCGCTTTTGTGACTCCCATGGGATTATATGAATTTAATCGGATGCCAATGGGGCTATGCAATGCTCCCGGATCATTTCAGAGACTGGTTGAAAGTTGCCTGGGTGACCAAAATTTTGAAACGTTGTTGCTCTATCTGGATGATATAATTGTTTTCTCTCCTTCTTTTGAGGCCCACATTGCACACCTGGACTTGGTTTTCAGCCGCCTGGAGAACTTTGGTTTGAAAGTTAAACCTGCTAAGTGCTCTCTCTTCCAGCACGAAGTGCATTATTTAGGTCACGTGATTGCAGAAGGAGGGGTGTCACCAGACCCAGAGAAGTTACGTGCAGTGGAGGCCTGGACAACTCCTCAGAATATCACCCAGCTACGTGCTTTTCTGGGATTAGCAGGTTATTATAGACGTTTTATTAAAGATTTTGCTCAAATTGCGGCACCTTTGAACTCAATGATGTGGGGGACATCAAAACAACGTACCCGACCGGTCACAGGTAAACAAAACTGCTGGGCATGGGGAGAGGCACAGTACATGGCATTTAAGAAATTAAAGGAGACTCTCCTACAAGCACCCATACTGGCTCATGCTGATTTCCAGTTGCCATTTTTGTTGTACACTGATGCCAGTCAGACAGGCTTGGGTGCAGTGCTGGCCCAGGTACAAGAGGGGAAGGAGAGAGTGATCTCCTATGCAAGCAGAAGTCTCCGTCCAACAGAAAGAAATGATAAGAACTACAGTTCATTCAAACTAGAACTGTTGGCGTTAAAATGGGCCATAGTAGAAAAGTTTAGGGAATACCTTGCTGTGTCTCCTTTACTGTTTTCACAGATAATAATCCATTGGCTCATTTGAATACAGCAAACCTGGGGGCAGTGGAGCAACGATGGGCGGCCCAGCTCGCCGGATTTCAGTTTGAAGTGCGTTATAGGCCGGGGCGGACAAATGGAAATGCTGATGCCCTCTCCAGGTGGCCTGTGAAAGGGACTTCTGGCAGGACTACAGAGGATTGGATAGTCCCAGGTGGAGAGGGTGGACATCTAGCTGCAGAAGTGGTCCGCGCCTGTGTTCATGCCTTCGTTCCAGCAAGCAAAGACTTGACGAAGGGTCAGGAGATTGAGGCAGGGGCACAAATAAATCAAGATGACAGAGTTGGCCCCAGCCTGCTCGCTGAGTGGGTAAGGGCACAGCGGAATGATCCCGTGGTGTCACGATTGTGGGTCTATATGGACAGAGGGAGAGGGCCTTTTCCTAAAGAGCGAGCAGCTGAAGATCGGCATAATCAAGTGCTGTTGCCACAGTGGGCCCGCCTCTGTGTGAATCAAGGAATGCTGTGCAGGGAGGTATGTGATCCAAAGACATTTGACAAATGGAAACAAGTAGTTGTACCTCAGTGTCTGCAGAAGCAAGTCCTGGAATGGGTACATATCCACGCAGGACACCTGGGAGTGGAGAAGACCCTGGGCTTGGCCCGTCAACGTTTCTTCTGGCCAGGGCTGGCACGAGCAGTGGAGAAGTGGTGTCTTCAGTGTGTCCGTTGTAACCTGCATAAGACTCCAGCTAATAAAGTGAGTGCCCCTCTTGTATCTATACAATCAGAACACCCCCTACAGATTGTTTTTGTCGACTTTTTGTCACTGGAGACGTTCACGTAATGGAATGTGTAATATTTTTGTAATGATGGATCACTTCAATCGTTATGCAATGGCAGTGCCAACTTTGGATCAAATGGCAGTGACGACCGCACGGGTGTTGTGGGAACATTTTATACAGCCTTTTGGGGGGTTTGATCAGTTGCACTCTGACCAGGGCCCCAATTTTGAATCAAAAGTCATCAAGGAGCTATGTTCATTGTACAACATCACTAAGTCTCACACGACCCCCTATCACCCAGCAGGAAATGGACAATGTGAACGTTTTAACCGGACATTGTTGAGTATGCTAGGTACATTAAGGGATGATCAAAAAGAGAACTGGGACCAGTATGTGGCCGAGTTGGTACAGGTCTACAATAATACATCCCATCCTTCTACAGGGTATACCCCTCATTTTCTAATGTTTGGCCGTCATGCGAAATTGCCCATTGATGTGATGCTGGGCAGAGGAGATGAATTTTCGGGGACAGCTGGTAGCTGGGTGCATCACCACCATAAAAGATTAGCAACTGCCTATAATCAAGCCAGAAAACAGATCCAGAAGGCTCAACTTCTTCAAAAGAAGGGGTTTGACCGGAAAGTTAAGGGGGAACCTTTGTTGGTGGAGCAAAGAGTAATGGTATTAAATAAGAGAGCTAGGGGACAGGGTAAATTGGATGATAAATGGGAACGGCATGTATATATAATTGTCACAACCTAGCCTTGATATACCTGTTTATGTGGTTAAGAGGGAAGGGGCTGATGGTGATGAGAGGGTGTTGCACCGCAATATGTTAAGCCCATGTAAGTTTGAACTTGCCTTGCCCCTAGAGGTGAAAGAAGTAGAGGTATTGCCTCCTAATTCTGTTAATCCTCTGAACAGTAATTGCTGTATCTATCCTTGGGTGGGGGGCTGTGTTACAGAGCTGCCAGGACCTACACGAAGGATGGAGAGACCACCCATAATATAGACATTGATGACATAGCATTGCAGATTGTCCCTCTAGCCCAAATGGTTCACAGTTTGAGGGTGCAAGACGGTTGCCTCAACGTTATAGAATGTGAGGTATTTGAGTGGGAATGTGCGGACACATTTAAAGTAGGGGTGGATGTGCTACTCATCCCAAATAAGGGGAGTGGCGACTTTAGCGTCTATAGTGTTTTCCTGTGTAGTGCCGGGCAAGAGAGAAACAGCTGTGTTGCGCTAGCAATCAGAGGATGAGGCTATAAGGGTATGATGTGTTTGTTGTTGGGGAGGGTTTTTCTGTAAGTGCTGCTGAGTTCCTTGCCGTGTCGGGACATGGGCCAACGATTATGGCATGACGTGTGCGTATACGGGAGGGATAGTTTGTAGTATTGGGGTTTTCCCCTACTAAGGTGGCGGCCGCCGTTGATTTCCCCGAACGCTGTATCCCACGTCTGGTAGCGGGTAAGGGAGCCAGCAGTACACTTTTATTTCCATTATTGTATGACGTGGTAATAGATATATGCATGGCATTGTTTGCCGGGGCGGCTCTGTGTAATGTGTGTGTGTTTATACCGGTCCCCCGGAGCTATTTGTTTGCAAAGTGAGTGTGTATGTGTGCAGGGGGTATGAGGATAGGTTAGCAAATCTCCCATATCGCTCTTATAAGCTACATATTGACGACGGCTAGGTATATAGCCCGAGTGGTATTGATTTTGATTGATATTTGGTGTGTATTTATTGGGGTGTTATTTCACTGAGTGACTAATGTTTATTTATATGACTCTGAGCTTTGCTGTGTAATAAACTCATGCATGTGTAGTGATCACGTGAACTAACTGATTGGGTGTTGACCCCCGTGCAGAATATGTATCCTGTGTGTTAATGTTGTAGCCTGCTCTTTCCATAGTTAACTTATTGTTGACAGTTATTAATTCCAAATCTCCAGTGAAGTGTGCCTCCCATGACTGCTTTAACCTGATGCCCCCTGGGTTTTAACGTTGATTGTTTATAAATAAAATTGTTACATTTTGCACCTTATTCATCTTGTATTTGAGTGTTTTCTTGGCTATTGAGCCCAATCAAATTGATGGTCCAGTGGAGAACCTGTAGATGACCCGTATTGTGTTTGGGGTCTGTTACATAAACATCACGTTGGTAAACAAACGTCATGTTTAGGTTTATGTTATCTTTTTATAAATGAATTTTCAAGCGCGGACCAAAATCTACTGCATCTCTTTTGAGTATAATTAGCAAATGTAAATATTGTCATTTTTTTAACCAAGGGGGCGTTTAGGTCAGGTGGCGCGTCAGTGTTGCCAAGTCGGGCTACTTTAACACCGTTGCCGCGGGCTGTTTTTCATGTCTGCGGGTTGAAGTGACACCAATAATGTTATATTTAGCGCCGGAAATGCTCGATGTAGCAGGGAACCGTGCCAAAAAACATATATTTTACCCCCCGGAATGCATTTTTTTGCCCAGGGAACCCCTATAAACCCGATTGGGCTTGTTTTGGGCTACATTTGAGTTGCAATTGGGCGGGTTTTGTTGTGAAAACCTGGCAACCCTGTGGCGCGTGCACATTTTTATGCGTGTGAACTTACATAGAAGCATATCGCCTCGGTAGTACTGGACTCTCTTGTGGTATGTTTATCCATTTCAAACACACAATTTTCAGGCCAGTATGTGTTTTTGTTTTGTGTACATCTTTTTTTATTGAAAAATATTATTTTGTTAGAAAAACGTCGATTTTCCTGAGAAATGTTTTCGACGGGTGACAGAAATTGGCGCCAGGCGTAACTTACGTGTTTTTAGACTTGGTTAGTTGTTACTGTTGACTTGGTATTAACTGTTTTATATTTGCGTGTTAAATATTTTCAATTAGTTATTTTAGACAGTATTTTTAGGGGAACTCGTTTTTCTCTTTCAGCCAGAGGAGAATCATTTGGTAAACAGCCAGGCTAAACATATTTTCATTATATTTTGTAATAATTTTCTTGTGGTTGTAAAGAGGCCCAATAAAGGTATCAATCTGACATGTTTTTTCTGGTCCCTGTCTCAGGTCAATATCATTGATATTAAATCGATGTTGATTTGATGTCAGGAAATAAGACGTCAAGTTTAATCATTTTTATCACAGCAAGTTGTTGAAAAAGTGAATTTCAGTTTATTCCTTATATTTTACTACTTTTGCCTCACGTAACTAATGATACAAATATATTCTCATTAAATCATGAATAACATAAGTGCATTTATGTATAAATAACAAGAAAGGCTATTTGAAATTAAATTAAGGATCAATAAATACTGAATTAAAAAAAGAGAAATTACCATTATTGATTATAACTTTTATTTGACATGCACAACACGGACCTATAGAACAGATATGAACCTTAGCGGTGCACTGTTTTGGACGGGTTCGTGTTAACCGCATATAACGTTAATCCATTCACATGTATTCTCTCTTAAAATATGGGGCTGGGATAAGCTCCAGCATCTCTATATAGAACAAGTGGTTTGGAGAACGGATGGGTGAATATGGTCTTAATTATATACTTATTATTTGTTATTAGTATTATTATTAGTTTTTATTTTAACCTGATCATTTTTAACTATCATTATTTCCTTATCAACAAGTCAAATCTGAAGCATTTGGTATTTGTGGCAATACCATCCACCTAACAACACCCTAGCAACCACCTAGAACACCCTAGTAATTGTGGAATAAACATCAATTTTAACTGCTGTTGGTCTAATGCATTTGACTGTGCATTCTTTCCATGTCATCATAACACACACAAACACACCCTCTCGCTCACACAAACTCATTTACTCACTCTCTCTCACACACACACACACTATCTCTAACTCATCCACTCGCAACCGCCTAGCAGCGCCCTAGCAACCACCCCAAATACCCTAGTAACACCCTAGTAACCACACAGAACACCCTAGCAACTGCTTAGCAACCACCCAGAACACCCTAGCAATCCCACCGAATACCCAAGCAATCGCCTAGCAACACCATAGTAACCACCCAGAACACCCTAGCAACACCCTAGCAACCACCTTGAACAACCTAGTTATTGTGGAATAAACATCAAATTTAACTGCTGTTGGTCTAATGCATTGGACTGTGCATTCTGTGCATGTGTGTCATCATAACACACTCTCTCTCTCAATTTCAATTCAATTCAGCAAGCTTTATTGACATGACAAAAACATTTTGTGACATTTTGTATTGCCAAAGCATTTACAACAACTGATTTGTAACAACTGAACATTCTCAGAGATAAAAGTAATTATGATAGAACAAAAAATAAAAAAGACAATATATTACGTGAATATTGCTTGATAGAGCAAGATAATAATAATAATAATGATAATAACAGCAAAATATGAATAAAATAAATGAAGAATTATAATAGGCTAATAAATAAAATAAAATAAAAAAGATATAATACATACATCTTTGGTATAACTGAACACTATCTCTCTTTCTCTCTCTCACACACACACAAACACACACTATAAGTATGTGTAATATATCTCTAATATATAATTTCTATAAGAGGAATAAATTACAGGGAGATTGATTATGGCTGATAGAGAAGAGGTGTCAAATCACCACCTCTCCCTCAGTAACTTTAATACAAACGTATCACTTTTTACATTTGCTTTTTTTTATGCCAGTATAAAATAATGAATGTTCAGCATGGTGATATATAAATTAACATTATTGTTATGCTTTCTGGTTTATATTATATTAACATTATTATTATTATTATTATGCGATACCACTTTAATTGCTAATTTGCCTGGTCGCAAACATCTGTGAAAATTATTCAAAGCAAAGCTGTGATTTTATTGGTTGTACAATCAAAGCTCGCTGCTGATTGGCTGGCGCCATCGACAACGCAGAGCAGTTATGAACTGTCCTACTTTATTCTCATCAGGTGAGTGATCAGCTGCTTTCTGATATGCTGTGTTATAAAGCATTGTAATGTCACATCTAGCTCTTTATTTTAATAAAATGTTAGCAATATTATTGATATTATGATCTGGGGTAAAGTTGTTGATCGTTTTTGCTGATGTTGAAGATGTTTTTGTGTGTATCAGCAATGTCTCCAGCATAGCCATCCTTCCTTTTAGCTTTGTGTGTACAACTTAAAATCATATTTTGTGTGAGTTTGATGAATATACGTTGTGTGGTTTCTCCGTTTGTTTAGCGAGTGTTTTGGCGCTCATTTTTATGTGGTGATGTACAAGGTAATGGTATTATTATGGTAGTTTAGCTGTCTGTTGCATTTTACATTGATACATGGATGCATAGATTACAATGAGAAGAGTCGATTGCTGGGTTTATGTCAGTTCTTGTCATTTAAAGGGTAACTAAACCCTAGAACAACTTTTTTTAGTTGATGATATGCAAGACTGGGGCTTTATTAGTGCTGTTCATTGACTCAAGTAAGAGTTTTGACATTTGAGTATAAAGTGTTTTAATTCTATAAAATATGGTGTAAAACCGCTAAAGTGCTGCCCTCTAAAGGTTGAACGGTGGCTACTGCAGTTGAATTTTCCTATTGGACGTTGTGGTACATCGTGACGTAGGATGGTTCCTCCAACGGCTCACTACCACGCCCCTGGCACGAGCTCACCACGCCCTTGCCTCAGCTCCTGGTATAAAAACATCTGGTTCTGTCAAAACCCCTGTAGCGAGTCAGGAGTTGGAAATTGAGTATTGAAAATTATCAGGATAGCGTATATTAGCATCTAGTTAGCATAGCCGTTTATATAGTTATATAGATTATTTCGTGTAGCCTAGTTTAATTAATTTATTAGCATAGTCGTTAGTGTATTATTGTTAGAAGCATAGTTAGTTAGCAAAGTATTGCATCAGTTAAGATAGCTTCAAGTTAGCGTATATTTTTAGCATTAGTTTTATCTGTATTTAGTACAGTGGTTAGTTAGGATGGTACGTAGGTGTAGTGTTGCTGGTTGCAACAGCAGTGCTGGACTGCATAGCTTTCCAGCAGACGTGGAAATTAGGCGTCAGTGGTTGCATGCGCTTGGCCTGGATGACCGCGAGTTCCCGCCTAGAGCTGGGGTGTGCAAACTGCATTTTACGCGATTGTTTCTCCAACGCAATGGAGGTGGAAACGGGCTTCTCCAAACAGCTCGTGCTGAAAAGCGACGCAGTGCCAAACGCTGCTCCTCCTGCATGGACTCCACCACCGCAGCGCGCCTTGAGGTTAGTGAGCATTTGTAATCACAATTTATGTTCCTTCCTATTAAGCTAAAGTTAATTCATCAGTTTGTCATGTTGCTAAGTTAGGAAAAGTATGCTAAACGTTAGAGAATATTAATGTCACTAATATTATTTATAAATATTTTAAAATCTCTAAAATCACTGAATATAAGACTGTAATTGTAAACGATAACACATTTTTTTTTTTTTAGCCTATGATGACCAGAGAAATTGGGTGTCAGACTGAATCAGTCATCTTCAGATCTGCAGGTGTGCAGGCCAGTGTGAAGCCCATCAGGAGAAGCAAAGGTGGTTGAATCGAGCTTTTGTATATCTCATTATATAGTCAAGATTATATAATTTTGTTTTGTACTTTTGCTACTTATTAATAACAAATGGATTATTTATTTATGAAGCCACCCAGGCCAGAATGTCTAACAGGAGTGTGTCGTGTGACACAGTCACATTGATGGAGCCTTTCACAGAGTGTCCCGGGGCAACCTCTACACCGATGAAGAGAAAAAGATGTGAGGTGACCACTGATGACTCCAGCTACCATCAAGACAAAAGTGAGAGCACAATGAACTGTACAAGGTAATGCATTTAGTCTGTTAGGTTTTTCTGTTATATTTTACTGTTTTTATATTTTATAAGCTATTACTTGTTACGAAATACTTTTGATTGTTATCATGAAGTTGTTTATGATACACATTACACAATCAAATTTGTTTTTACTTTTACATAGTGTCTCCAAAGAAGTGGTTCCCCACAAAGTGACTAAGTACATTGTTTATGAAGATAAACTGCTGGAGCTTTTTAGAAGATGCCCTATCTGCACCCGGAGTTCGGTTGTTTCACAAACAACCATTGGGACACTTCTCCATGTCAAACAGCACTGTGCTCACTGTGAGTACTCCAGAGATTGGTCGAGCCAGCCAATGGTAATCAATATACCAGCGGGAAACCTACAACTCTGTGCAGCTTTTCTGTTCACTGGCTCATCATTTTGCCAGATATCAAAGGTGAGAGATAATAATATATTTTGCTGTCATGTTTGCACACGCTTCACGTATTTTATATGAAGATGTATTTTCTTCTTTAGTTCTTGGATGCCTTCAAAATCCAGGGGATCTCTGAGCAGTGCTTCCACAAGCATCAAGCCAAGCTCCTTATCCCCACCATAAACTGGCTGTGGAAGATTGAGCAGGATCACATTATTGAAAATGCCATTGCTGATGGGGCTGTGACTCTTGGTGGGGACATGAGAGCTGATTCACCTGGTAATAAATAACTCCTTAACTACATATAGAGACTGCTATCAGGTGTTGTTGACTAAAGTGCAAATAACACAATTGTAGGACATTCAGCTAAATATGGCAGCTACACCATGGTGGACCTGAAAGCCAATAGGGTCATAGACATCCAACTAGTCCAGGTAAACAACTACACAATGAAAACACATTGTATGAATTACTATATACTGTGCATTGTTCTAAAGTATTTTTTTTGTGTGTTTGCAGAGCAATGAAGTTGGAAACAGTCAACGGATGGAGAAGGAAGGTTTTGAAAGAAGCCTGTCTCTTCTTGAACAGAGAGGTCTTGTGGTCCAGTCTTTGGTGACTGACCGTCATACAGGGGTACAGAAATTCATGAGAGAACATAAAAAGGGTATTAGACACTACTTTGACCCTTGGCATATGGGAAAAGGTTAGTATTTTGAATAAAATGAAAACAGTACCAGTATTTCTAACAGAGAAATGGTCAGTTAATGTCGTAGATAATTATACAGGTAGATTGCACAATTTCATGTCAATTATACCCTGCGCTTATATCCTCTAAATGCATCAAATATTTAACCTAAATGAATGTTTTAAGATGCCCTTAATAAAGTTAATAATATATCTCACAAAGATTTTTATCATATAGCCTATACTGTATGTTAGTCCACCACCTTGGTCTATACAGTGCTGCGGGAAACACTAATTACAGTAATTGTTTTTATTCTTTTTGTGCTCAGGGCTTGGTAAAAAAATGGATGCCCTTAGTAAGGGTAAGGGACTGCAGGATGTGGGGCTTTGGAGAAAGAGTGTGGTCAATCACCTTTATTGGTCTGCGACCACATCAACATCTGGGGAGGAGGTCGTGGCCAAGTGGAGCTCTGTAGCGAACCACATTCAAAACATCCACAGTCACGAAAATGCCCTGTTTCCTTCTTGTCTCCATGAGCCTCTGGTTGGTGATCAGGCGAGACACTGGCTCCAACCAAGTAAGTACAGATGTACTTTTGTACATTTGTAGTCACGTCACTCTATTGATTTATATTGATCTTCAACATCTCCTTTGGAACAAGTCAAATTTAATCCAAATTATAAAACTATATTGATAAATATATTCTGGTAATGTGATAGCATTAAAAGTTTTCCTGCCACACATCTGCTGCTGTATTAACAACTTTGCATCTTTTGTTTAGGCACAGCAGCATGTGAGAAATTCATGTCAATTCTGTTGTCACCACGTCTTATTAAAGACATGCACAAAATTAGTCCAGAATACCACACCTCTGGAATTGAGTGTTTTCACAGCCTCATTCTGAAGTACTCACCCAAAAATGTGGTATTCTCCTTCAAAGGAATGTTGTGCAGGTAAACATGATAATGGATTACACATTAAGTGCTGCTAACTAAATGCACTACAATGTTGTAACCTGTAAATACACATTTGTTACTTATTGAAGTTATCTTAAGTCATGTTAGAGATCGTTTCATTATCGTTTTCATTTTCCTTTCAGACTACAGCTTGCAGCGATGCATTACAATGAAAATGCAGGCCGATCACAGGCATCTACTGCAGCTGGTGATCTGCGATACTCAATTGTTTTCCCAAAGTTTAAGCATGGTGATTTCACAGTGAGAGCTCTGAAGAGCAATCCTACCACAGGTAACTTGTACTTGTCTGAGTTATATCAGGGGAAAAAAAATAACTTTAACAATAAAATAAACAATTCTCTGTGACACTTTACAATAAGGTTGTATTAGTTAACATTAGTTAATGCATTAGTTATCATGAACTAACCATGAACAACGTAAATGCTTATAAGTGCAGTTCATTATTAGTTCATGTTAACTAATGTAGTTAACTAATGAACCTTATTGTAAAGTGTTACCCAATTCTCTTTCTGAAGGCTACATTGACAAATTAATGGAGCTGCTGTTCCACCATGTGCTGGAAGACCCTCAGCCGTACCTGGACTTCTCTGGGCAAATGGCTGTGCCAGAAAAACTATGTGCTCAGTTTTTTCGGCCTGACAAGGAGGAGGCAGTGAGCTGACACAGGTCACGGTTCTTTAAGAACACATGAGGTGTGTGTGATAATCTTTTATTTTATTGTCATCAAAATTACGTATAATCTAATCTAATTTAATTATATATTTATTTCAGAAGGTCATGGTTTCTGTTCCTGCATCTCTACTTCAAGATACTTCATCCTCACCCTTAAGTTTGCTGCTATGTATCATCTCTTCGGTTCTGTCTTTCAAAACAGCTTCATTTCTCTTCAAAAGCTCCAATTATCACTATAGGTTCTTAGACTTTTCTAGGTTCTTTGCTTTGAAGTACTCACTGACTAAATGTATTAGAAACTACAGTATTATGCTGTTCAATGCAGTCAATATATACTATAATCTTTAGAAACAGCGCATGCAGTTATGATCACTTGTACAGGTTCATCAGGGTATCTCCCACCTTGCAAATTCTCTTCTTTATGGAATCTGCCCGTTTAACATATCAACACTGTAGCTACCATAATTTCAATAGACAGCGCCCATCAAAATCAAGGTAGTCTTTATAATTCATTATCTTTATTTTGATATTCTAAAAAATATATTCAAAAATCCAGTGGGGGAAGGAAACCTCTGTATGGTCCTTCTTCAGGAAACTCTTGCCTGATCCTGGTCACAGCGCATGAAGGTATGACCACCCTTATGTGTTGGCCAAGGTACCCCCAGCACCACCTGACAACATTGCGATATGCAAGGTGTCTATAACCGCTGAAAGAGAGATGGTGCAGATGTATGTTGAAGTGGAGGGTAAAAAAAATCAACAAATTATTTATAAAAACATCTTTCTTCCTGGAACTAACCTATTTACAAGCGTCACTTCCATTTCACCAAATAACTGGTGGTAAGTGCCATATACAGCTTGTAACACATAGGGGTTTAGTGCTACTGGCTCGAAGCCTGGATGGGCTGTAATACAGACCACTCCCCCAATCTGGTCACACCTGTGTACTACCTACAACATGAGAACGTTTATTGCTACTTTGTTAGGATGAAATTTATTTATTATTTGGTGTGTTTTGTGTATGTTACTTATTAAATTAATTAACTGGACTTGACATTCTTGTCATATTTCATTGCTATATCTTTATTGATTAATTGGTATGTGTGTTTTCTGTATATTACTTATTAAATTCATTAACTGGACTCAACACTCTTGTCTTGTCATATTTCATAGCTCTACCTTGGGTATCTCCCTACAACAGACGTTCTCTACCAGGGACAGTGAGCTGCAGTGCCCACAGGTGCACCTGTTGACACAGAATCAATTGTAACTAGACTTGAATGGGTTTGGAATGTTTTAAAGTTCGTTAACATTTGCTATGAGCATTAGCCATAATGCTAATGTTTTACCACTCAGACACTGCTCCCATTCTCTCTTGCGCTGCTGTTTCGCTAATATCGTCGGCATCGGGAGTTAACGCAGTTTGAGCCAGCGGCTCGAATCGATACGGCTCTGGCCCTGTGTTTACAGACAATTCACCCTCCTCCACTTCAGGTGAAGACGGCAGAGAAAAGTCCTCTACTTCAAATGACCGCTCTGTTGCAAAGCTACTGGTGTCACTCCAGTCATTCTCCATCTTTCCGAGTCTGACAGCTGTTAATCAATCCATCACTGCGGGGTCTCAGGTGCACGCCCCCCGCTCAACCCCGCCCTCGGTTCGACCCCTCTGTCTCCGCTGGGCTCTGCCCACTTTTCCAGCATTTTTCAAATATTGGCGGTGGGTGGAGTTAGGCTGTGAACAGGGGTTTAGTTACCCTTTAAAGGCTGCATTAAGCTGTAGAACGGTCACGCGCGTATGATGAGTTTAGAAACGGCTTTGTCCAATGGAAGGCTGTTATATCAGTCACCGGTGAATGAATCCAGTGAGGCCTCCGCCGCCGAGTTCTCTAATCATAAACAACCAAGTGCAAATGTGATGCATGTAATTCATTGTGCAGTGTAGAAAGGGTTATTGAACAACGGGAGTTTTTTGTGAGCGGTTATTGCTCGAGAGAGTCGTGACTGACAAGCTTTGAGTTCGCGCTCAGCGGTCACGTGATTCATGCAGGAGAAATGCTTGCGAAATGGGTTTGAGCAGAGCCATAGAGAGAGAGAGAGAGAGTTGCGACAACTCCATAGACTCCAATGGAACGGTGAAAAAGGAAAACAAACCTTTGCGAACAGATGTAATTATTCCACATACAATATCTTATTCACATATTCTTGTACCTCATATACATTTCTGCATATTTTCTAAATTCTTCCTTCAGACAGCTCAGATGTCAAAAATTGGTGGCGCTACCCTGCGGGAAAATATCAATAATGTGATGAAAAGGTCAGTCTCTGAAGTTGTGCTGTTAATATCTTAAAATTTATGGACTCTTCTTTTCCTTAAATGAGTACGCCAACATTTTGTGAAATTAGCTTATTCACAGTCAGAGATAGAGCTAGATATGATGAGCCACTGTTCTCGTGTCTGTGTGCAGTAACTCAGTCTGACGCACACACTGTTAGCCACACACAAGAACTACATACACCCCAAAGGCTCTTTTCAGAGCCATATTTCTCAACGTCTTTGCCTTTGTATAGTAAGTATGTATTTTAATTAACCTCAAAGACTTCACAAAGACTTCTTTTAATGATGTAAATTCCCAATTGTCGACTTTTGAGCACTCTATCGGACATTTTTCAATCGTTATTGATAAAGATGTATCTAGTCAAAGTTATTTTGCAAATATATATATAATTTTGTAAAACTGCTGTACCGAACTCGTACCTAACCGGGATTTCAAAACCGAGGTACGTACCGAACCGTCAGTTTTGTGTACCGTTTCACCCCTACTGTCAGTCTTTTATTTTTTATGTCAAGCGTCACAACACTTCCTTGAGTTCCAGGCGTTTCCATGTTGTAAATAAAATCATTTTTAAAATAATAAATGTGTCATTCTCTTTAAGTCACGCTCAGAAATGTGTCATTTGCATATTAAAATGTATTTATACTGTCCTCACACTATTCTCAACCAGAGTTCTCAAGGTTTTTTTTTTTGTAAAATGATCTGACTTTTCTGAATTCTTTATAGAAACAATCAAACGAAGATATAGACTTTTGTGCTACTGTCTTATTTCCCCCCCTGTTGCTTTTTTGTTTGTTTGTTTTCTGTTTTAGGTGCTGTGTTAAGAAATACTGCCCAACCAAATTCCACTGAGGCTGAGGTAGAGATGACCGTGAGAAACTGGCTGCGGCTGAGCAGGGACAGGAATGGGGGGCGGCAAAGGCGGGGCGAGCAAGCATAAGTGAAATAATTTATTTGTAGGGAATTTCTTATTTTTGTTGTAATTTTATGTGTGATTTGTGGAGTGTTCAAATAAATTATACTAATTTTGCAAAAACAAAGTAAAAAAATAAATTTTCAAGGTCATCTCCCGGTGCCCTCCTGTTTATTTGTCCTGGAAAACTCCTGTAGCCTTATTTGCATGACCATCAAACTTAATTTTAAAATAACTTATCCATTATTTTTCTGTTAGACTGACATTTCCCAGGTTGTCGGATTGTGAATGAAATACACCCTACAAATAAACAATCACTTACTTTCAATTTAAACTCTTTTTTTGTCATAAAACCTGGCATCTCAAAAGGAAGCGGCTGCAGACTGCGCAGCCACGGAGTCTCATGTAAGTGGGCTAGTTGCCTACTCTTGTCAAATTGTTAGGGAAGAAATGTTATGATTAACACATCACATAAACTGTTATTGAGTGTTGTTGATAAACAATAGGAAACTTGTGTCCACACAATCTGACAACAGTTAGCCTAAACAAATCCATAAGACCTATATAACAGTAGGATCCCACTAGAGGTGCGAAAAGCATTCAGACGTCTCGCTCCCTTTGACATAACACTGAACATGCTGTGACGTTTCCAGCGATGCAGCCGAAAATCCTCTGTTCCAGTTCAGTCAATGGGAGCGAGGCGTCTGAATGCTTTCCTCGCTCTAGTGGGATCGCGCCGCATAGGTCATAATTATTTCGGGTTTACATTGGCTCACGGTCGGCGATTATTTCGGGTTTACGTTGGCTCACGGTCGGCGATCATTCTAATGCCACCATCTTCCCGATATATTGGCGATTAGCTACCGATCTCCATAAGACATCTCACCGAGGCACTTTATGTCGGGCAGGCACACGCGCCCGGCAAGAGCTAATTTGTTGTCTGGGATGCGTCTTTCATATAGCTTGACTATTCTGGATCACCCCAATGATTGAAAATCATATCTTTGGCAGCGCACATTTTTTTTCCTCTTTGAAAGAACCATCGCGGGGAAACGGATCTAATTGTATTTTTCCTTCTGACCATCCCGCGAGATTGGATAGATATGGCTCTGTGTACAACACTTTATTATTGCGATTCATAAAATCCCTGGAAGTTTCTCCCATTAACAAATGACTTATTGTGTCACCCATTTGAAACAGCCAACGAAGATCTCTACTTTAATGCAAGCCTTACAATTTTAGAGATTTGCCAAGTAAAATTATTATTATTTATTCAACCGCCAACGAGAACTAAGGATATCACACTGAAATAGGCTTATGAGAAAAAAGAAAATCTTCAACTCAAACTCATCTATTCCCTTCCCACAAATACAAATCTGTGAGGATAACACCAAAAATGAAAGGGCATTTAGTCCCTCTTCACTCTTCCCGCATTTATCAAAAAAATACGAAGATATCTACTTTTAAAAAATATGAAAAAAGTGTGGCACGCAAATACAAGGATAGATTTATCAACAGACAGTAAGATGCACTTAAGCATTTTTTTTTCTCACCTCTCTTGATAAATCCCCAGATGAGCCAACACATTGTTAGGTTCTTAGTCCTAAATATAATGCCTCATCCCAATCCTGAATTGGCAGTTGAATAAACAAGTCTCAGCGCTGAGGAAGAATCTAATTTTATTAAGACCAGGGATGCAGCATATATACATAGGATGTAAAGGGGGTAGAAGTTTCAACCAATGAAAAGAGAATACATCATCTAGGCTCATGGTATAGGAATGTGATACCTATAGGATAACAAGGCTAATATGGTTGCCATCTGGTCATCTATCCAGTTGTCCTAGAGGCCCTGCAAGTCTTTCTTCATGTTTAACAGAAAAACCAGGGACCATTCTCCATTCGATCCCACCAGAACCTTTTCGTGTAGGGGAGTTCTTCCATAATGGAAACCATATGTTAAAACATATGCAGCCTCACATAGAACAAAAAGACCTATGTCCATTTTTTCTTCTATGCTGAGATCAACACAAAATATATCACTCTATAAAGAGATATCTCTCTTGTCTGTGTGGCAAGTTTTCTCTGAGTTCTGAGTATATTTTCACATGCATTTCAGAATGGACATCACAGGGAGACAGACGGGAGAACACGCATCCTGTTTGTTTCCTTTATTTAGCGAAACTCACAACATTAAGTTTTTATCTTGAGTGTACATAAATAAAACTAGACACTTTAAGTTTTGTAAAGATATATCGTTCATGTCTGTGAGGCCAAAAATGACGGAGTATTTTAAGTTGTGTTACACGGTCATGAGGAAAAATCCAGCAAAACGCGCGGGGGCGTTTCTCGGGTCCTAAGGGTTAAGGGTCACAGTGGGAGCTTCGACGGGCCAGCCCCCACAAACCTCCCACTGGCCATGGCCATCCTTGCAGGTCCATCAGGAAAAAGGCTGCGCATGCCAGCAAGGTCTGCTCGTCGCGGAGGGCATCCCCCCTGTGGCTGCACTGGCTCAGGGAAGACCGGAGGCATTCCGTCCACCCGAGCCTCCCACATGAAGGTGACGAAGCCCGCCCAGACTGCTAAACCCTTGAGGCGCACATCAAAGTAGCCCTAGGATGAGTAGCCCAGAGAGGTAGGCCATACTGGGTCTGTGCTGACAGTAAAGCGATGGCTTCGAGCTGAGGCTGTCCCCCTCCACCTTGAAGGTGTATGTCGCCACCATCTTGACACACATCACAATGCTGTTGATGGCAGGTCGCTGGGAAAGCAAAACCTGGTCATCAGGTTCCTCAGTTCCCTCTTGGGACCTCTCCATGGTCCTTTCTTAGCTCTCTACAGAGAGCTAACACACAGAGGGCTCACTCCACTCTGGACTGTTGCTGGGCAACACCGAACACATTTGCATAGTTCTACAATCTCTGAGTGGAGCTGGTTTCTTACCGTGTTTTCAGAACAAACCGGTAATGTACGGGAAGGCTGGCTCAGTGTCTCGCTTGCAGCTCCATTCCCTCTAACGGGGATACAAGCTCCTACTTGCTCTTCAGGTGAGTTCCCCACTTGGCGAATCCTGAATTTAGTTCCTCCAGCATCCTTCGGCAGTCAGACACATCAGGTGGTACTGCAAGCGAGACACAGATCCAGCCTCCCTGTACATTATCTCGTGTGCATGCCAGGCCGGTCAGTCCCAATGGACTCAATGTCCATATGATGTAATTCCCCCTCAGTAATCCCATATGTGTATTGTCCATTATACGGTTTTCTTGTCATTAAACCATTGTCTTTCCCTGGGCAGTTCTGCTCTGCCTTGTCTCTATATTGATAGTAGCTCCTCCCTGGTTAGGTAGGACCTACCATAGAGATCTTCCATATATAACAAATATTGCAAATATTAAAGGCATAGTTCACCCAAAAATGAAAATTAGCCCATGATTTACTCACCCTCAAGTCATCCTAGGTGTAAATGACATTCTTCTTTCAGACGAATAAACGTTGGGTTGTATAAAAAAAAAGTCCTGACTATTCCAAGCTTTATAATGGCAGTTACTGTTGCTGTTTTTGAAGTCAATATAAAATGCATCCGTCCATCAAATAATATGCAAATAATAAAGGCCTTTGGAAGAAAATAGTTGCGTTTGTGTAAGAAAAATTAAAGACAGATGGATGGCTGGATGATAAACAAAGACGGATGGATGGATGGATGGAAGTTCCGGCCGATAGCCTTCTGTGGAAAAGTGTTGAAAGTGCCTTCTCGGAGTGCAAGATGCGTACACAACGTCTGGTGAGCGTACCTGGTAGTGTAGGCCTTTGAACTGCAGAGGTACTTTCAACACTTTTTTCATAAACTGAATAAAGAAGGTGTTCGGCCGAAACTTAACTTAATAAAAACAGAGCAACAGTTACTGCCATTATAAAGCTTGGATTAGCCAGGACTTTTTTAATATAACTCAACTTTTATCCGTCTGAAAGAAGAATGTCATATACACCTAGGATGACTTAAGGGTTAGTAAATCATGGGCTAATTTTCGTTTTTAAGTTAACTATCCCTTTAAGTAAAACACTGGGTAGAAAACATGTTCTTTTAGCAGAACGATTGGGAAAGATCGGAAAGATATCCCCCCTCTGATTGGGGGATTTAATTCTGGCAACTGTAAGCATAAATGCTTGTAGTGGTCTGTTTAAAACAGTGTGTTATTTGTTGTCTCATCTTTTTTCCCTGACAAAAACCCAAGACAAAGAGTGATTTTGGTCAAGTTCTTATTTTTTTAAACTACATTTAGTCTGTTTTTTTTTTTTTGTCAACGATATTGCATGTTTATTTAGCCAGTTATCGTTTAATGACATTTGTACTGTCTCGTCTTCATCATGAAAAAAAAGGTTGTCAACAAATATTTTTTATTATAGATTTCGTAAACAAAATGAACACCACTTTCTATCCAATAGATGGCTAGCTTCTTTGAGGAAGAACAGAGGTGCGCTCACTCAATTGGTTAGCAAGACTGCCACACAAAGACGGCAGTCATGCTTTTGCTCTAGGACAGACTCTACTGGCCAATGTTCTCCTTCAGGGAACGGGGGTTACATTAGTAACCTAGACGCTGCTCTTGTTTGTCTGTCACATATGTACAGACTTAAAAACATTACAAACCTCATGAAAAACTGCTACCTCCACTAAAATACTTGATTTATTTGGGTGAGTAAAGAGTGAAAAGACAGAATGGAGGAAATTGATGCACATGAAGAAAGAATAATAATATGAGCCAGAGAGATCAATTTATCTTTTGATCTTCACTCAAGGATGAAACGTGTGTAGCATAATGGAGACACCAAGTTTGGTCTTTAAGAAGAACTATATATTTCTAAGTTCATTGTCCTGTGATGTATAGCAAAATGGCATTGGGAACATCCATGGTTTCATCTTTCTCCAGGATGATATCATAGGTGTTTAAGTATGACTGTCTTCTCTCATCGACCTAAGAAAAAAAACAACAAACACATTTAGAATGTTTTTTTATTTATTTATTTTTACTTTTTAAAAATGTTTTTATTTTTTATTACCTTATCATTGAGGTATCCGATCTTCAGGATGTTTTGTAAGTCCATGACCCCATCAGCCATGTCGAGATCCCCGAGAGAGTCTCCAAGTAATAGGACATTACAGCGACTTTGGAGCTCTCTGAAGTGTTCACCATTGAGCAGAGCTCCTTCCCGTTTGTTGTAGATGTGAATCAGCTCTCCTTTAAATGCTTGCAAAACACCCTGCACAGCCCAATTGTTAAACCAGCAACTTTTAGTTAGTCACAAAGATGAACATTAACCTTATGTGATGTGGTGTTTTGAGATTTATGCTGTAATTTTCAGAAACAAACACCTGTATGCTAACCTTAAATGTTTCTGATCTCCATCAGGTGATAACATTGATGAAAATAACATTGTAGAAAATAACATACGGCATAAAGTACACGTCTCGTCATATTCGTAAATAGATAAAAGTTGCTCTGGCTACTTTGTATGGTGTGTGGTAGTGGCATAGGTTAGTTGTCGGTTGAAATAGATCACACTAAAACTCAAACTTCCGGGGAATCACCAGTTTAAAAAAAAAAAAAAAACGCAGAACAGAGTAGAGTCTGCTGGCAAAAGAAAAAGACTGAGGCCATAAAACTTGTAATAAACTAAAGCGGGAATGCAAATAGGATTTTTTTTTTAAGTCCTATCTGAACTCTCTAGATGTCACTTTTCTTAAAATCAAAAAATGGTCTGTCCAACATTTTAATAACTATTCAATATCAGAGATTCTACACAGCCAAAAATAGTTACAATAAGCTAAATTTAAATAATATATTGAAAATAATTTGAATCATATCATTTGAATCAAATCAGTGAATTATTTTGACAAAAACATGACAAATGTGTGGGGAAAAAAACTCACAGAATCGCCAAAGTCCATATAGTTGGAGAAGACTTTGACATTAGGATGGAAAACACCAGCTTGTCTGATCACCTCCTCTAACACGTCCCCAATCCCAGCAGAGAAGATCAGCAGAGGAACAGACATTTGACAGAGATGATCAAAGAACTGCTGGTATCCATCCCTGACAAACACAATATTAATATTATTACTGACATACATGTAAATTGATCTTCTAAAGAGACACTCTAGTCAAAATCCATGTAGTCTCTAACAATTTGTGCATATAGAGGGCATGCATTTAGTTAATATAAATTATAGAAACACCATTATTATATATAAATTACATATAAATCATATATAGTTATAGAAACTACTGGTTACAATAATCATTTCTGTTATCAAATCTATTTTCATAGCCATTTTTTATTTATTTGACTAGTCACAAACTGTTGTTATATCGCAACACTTCCAAACGCTTGTTATGTTAATGGTCTGACCTCAGCATGGCTTCAGACTCTTTTACAGCTCGAGCCAAATGATCCTTACTGATCTTCTGCTCCACAAGGAGCTCGTGAGCTTTAGTCCACCTGCACACAAATACACCAACAGCTGAAAATAACAACTTATAATTAGTGTAAATATAAAAATGAACACGCACTATAAGCATAAAAGAAGCAAACAAAAAACTAACAAAACAGATGCGACACAGAACCACAGCTTTACTGACAAATTACAAAAAACCTTCATTCACCTTATAGTGTATGTGCATTTTTGCCTTTTGTGGATTACTAAGCACCTAGTCAGTTTGGACTTTTTTGTCTAGTGTTTGAGAATGACTTTACTTAATGGTCAAGACACTTAATTATATAGCGCTTTATAAAATACAGATTGTTTCAAAGCCACTGTATAGTGATAACAGGAAAATGATTCAATGATGCAAACAGAGATCTTTTTGACTTTTTTTTTTTACATATGGAATGACAAGTCTGCCAAAATTAAAAAATGTATAAATACATAAATAAATATACAAAGAAAAGCAAAAAACATAAATGCTCACAGTTGTGCACCATTCCTGTCGGATAGAAGGCACAGCATTGTGTTTTAATATGTCGGCAAATCCAGTCTCGACTTGTGTCTTGTTTACAAACGATTACACAGTGAAATTAAGCAAACAACATGCAATGTCTTATGCACGTGAGCTGGAACTTCATTAAAAATAAGTTTACCCACTCATTCCTAATATTAGAATCTATAGGAAGCTTATGCAGGGTCTGTGTTCTTCCACAACCAGGCACAGAGCAATATCTTGCTATCTTCGGCATGTTTATTGCTCGGTAGCATGATCCGTTTAGTGCCACGAGTCGGTGGGCGGGGTTACAGAATCAGGAATCCATATTCTTATGTTGAGGCGGTGTTTCACCACACAATGATGTCAAGGGTTGACTTATTCTGAGATTGATCATTTGCTGGGCCTGGTGTCAATGAAAGATTTTCTTTGACTAACAAGGAAGTTTCAGCTCCAAAACTTACAGGATCCTCTTATTTGGAAATCCATAACCTTTTATATATCAAAAGCTCAAGGGAAAGTTGATTTCTCAATTTCAGTTTTCACATGGATTTTGATCAGATCTATGTCTAGAATATTTAACAACATCATATAATATGCTTAAGATATTATTATGATGTACAATGAGCAAAACAATTTCCTTCCAACCCTCCTGTCTCACCCACCCCTGCTCCATCTGTGTTATGGAGGGCTGGCCTATTCTGTCAAGACATTGTTGGACATTAGACATTGAGGTGTAGAGACCAGAGGAGAGGTGTACACTTTTTAGACTAATATTTGTTGTTTCCTGGCATATCCACTTTTGGGTCTTCTGTTTTACCCACCCTGACACACTTTAAAAGGTCATGAAACCCTAAAACAATGAAAGCACCTACTATGTGTATTAATAAAGGGGAAATAGTTATTTGTTTATTCAGAACCTATAATTCTTCTGGTTTAAAAAGTTGAACATCAAGAAATGTGAGGTAAATATGTTAAATGGCTCGAGAGAATGCATCATCAATTTCTGAGCTTTTCGCTATATTATTTATGAGTATCAAATTTGACAACAAAGAATAATAACAACAACAACAACAACACAAACACTTGTAATGAGATATAACCCATATGCACATCTTCATAATCTTTTAGGCTAGAGTACTTTCTAACCTTTCATAGTACTTTCTAACCTTTCATTTCATTGTTGTAGCTTGAATGAGCTTGTCACAATTTTTACTAAGTTTTTCTTTGCCTACCTTGTGAATCAACAGCCCTGGTGCACTGTTGCCAGCTTGTGGACAAACTTAATGGACAAAAGTAGTGCAAAAAAAAAATTGTAACCAGCACGTACAGAGTACACGTGGTTAGAATACAGTGCTCATGCTGCAAATGTCATCATTGGCACTGTACCTGTACAGCCCTTTTTTTTTTAAAACACGCATACTTTGTACATGCAGGTTACACAATACCTTTTCAATAACCAACTGCATATCCTGACACAGAGAAGGCCTTTAACAAAATAAAGTGTTTATTCTACAATTGCTTTATTCATTTAAATTATTATAAAAACAACATTTTTGTAATAAACAAATGTATAAACATGAAAAAATAGTTTTACTAGTGTCTCAGATATGTTGAAAAATGAACCAATCACATGCACTCCTTTTTGTTGTTGAGAGCTTAACAGTGTAACGAGTAGATATGTCTTACCATTCAACCATGAGTGGTAACTTTTCTTCCACTGAGCGTGTGGAATCGATCTCGATAGGGTAGTATGTTTCCAGAAGTTTCTGCAGCTGCAGAAAAAAAAAGCAAGACCAATGCTTCAAAAAGATCTAGACAAAGTCTAGGCAGAGCTGATTTAAGTTTACTATCTCCATATTTATACAACAAAAGACAATCATGGCTGTAAAACTTCCACCTAGAATAAATGGTGTTTGAAATATAATTTATGCAAATAAGGGGCTGAAAAGTGCATCAAAGATAAATATTGCATAGTCCAGCTCTGACACAAAGCAGATGTATTGATAACACGTCAAAGTAAAGTAACACAAATAAAAGCTGATGTAAGAATATTAATTTACTTCAAGCTGTGCTTGAGTATGTGGAGGCTTATGAAACCAATGATGTATTAGAACTCGTGCTGTCAAAATTAGCATGTTCACGCACAATTTTTTTTTTCCAGTTAAACACAAAAATATTGGTAGAATTTTACAATAAGGTTTCATTAGTTAACTACATTAGTTAACATGAACTAATAATGAACTGCACTTATAAAGCATGTATTTATCTTTGTTAATGTTAATTTTAACATTTACTAATGGATTATCAAAATCTTGTTAACATTAGTTAGTTAATGCACTGTGAACTAACATTAACAAACCATGAACCATTAATGAAACCATTATTAACTAACGTTAACAAAGATTAACTAATGCTGAACAGAGGTGTAGTTCATGGTTAGTTTATGTTAACAAATGCATTAACTAATGTTAACTATTACAACCTTATTGTAAAGTGTTACCAAAATATTCAACGCAATTAACGCAGCATCCATTTTTCTATCATCCTTTAGCATTACATTAAGTAGCGTACTGTATATCTCAGTCTAGTTCTGTAGTCTACACAATCATGGGGGATACTGCTGACTTGACAGTTGTCCAAAAGACGACCATTGACATCTTGCACAAGGAGGGCAAGACACAAAAGGTCACCGCAAAAGAGGCTGGCTGTTCACAGAGCTCTGTGTTCAAGCACTGTAATAGTTAGGCGAAGGGAAGGAAAATATGTGGTATAAAAAAAGTGTACAAGCAATAGGGATAAACGCACCCTGGAGAGGACTGTAAAACAAAACCCATTCAAAAATGTGGGGGAGATTTACAAAGAGTGGACTGCAGCTGGAGTCAGTGCTTCAAGAACCACTATGCACAGACGTATGCAAGACATGGGTTTCAGCTGTCGCATTCCTTGTGTCAAACCACTCTTGAACAACAGACAGCCTCAGAAGCATCTCACCTGGGCTAAAGACAAAAAGGACTGGACTGCTGTTGAGTGGTCCAAAGTTATGTTCTCTGATGAAAGTACATTTTGCATTTCCTTTGGAAATCAGGGTCCCAGAGTCTGGAGGAAGAGAGGAGAGGCACACAATCCACATTGTTTGAGGTCCAGTGCAAAGTTTCCACAGTTAGTGATGATTTGGGGTGCCATGCCATCTGCTGGTGTTGGTTAGCACTTCATGCTTCCTGCTGCTGACCAACTTTATGGAGATGCAAATTTCATTTTCCAACCTGCACACAGTGCCAAAGCCACCAGTACCTGGTTTAAGTACCATGGTATCCCTGTTCTTAATTGGCCAGCAAACTCGCATGACCTTAACCCCATAGAAATTATATGGGGTATTGTGAAGAGGAAGATGCGATATGCCAGACCCAACAATGCAGAAGAGCTGAAGGCCACTATCAGAGCAACCTGGGCTCTCATAACACCTGAGCATTGATTGACTCCATGCCACGCCGCATTGCTGCAGTAATTCAGTCAAAAGGAGCCCCAACTAAGTATTGAGTGCTGCACATGCTCATACTTTTCATGTTCATTCTTTTCAGTTGGCTAAGATTTCTAAAAATCCTTTCTTTGTATTGGTCTTAAATAATATTCTAATTTTCTGAGATACTGAATTTGGGATTTTCTTAGCTGTCAGTTATAATCATCAAAATTAAACAATGCAAAAAGAAAAGTCCCGCACACTATCAACTTGCAATTAAAAATTATTTATTTTATCATTGCAACGTTTCAATATTTCGATCTTCCTCAGGCATAATCATCTAAATTAAAACAAACAATTGAAATATATCAGTCTGTGTGTAATGAATGAATATAATATACAAGTTTCACTTTTTTAATGGAATTAGTGAAATAAATAAACTTTTTGATGATATTCTAATTATATGACCAGCACCTGTATGTATGTAAATTAAGTAATTAAGTTAATAATATGGCGCTTTTTACAGTGCACATTGTTTCAAAGCAGCTTCACAGTGTTAAACAGGAAAATAATGCAACAGAATATGATTTGGCCGTATAGCCACTCTGGCGAACACATTTATGTCATCTAGCTCAGTTCAATTATCATTCACTCAATGTGGGCAGATCAGTAATTTAGTTTATATAGTAACACATAATATTATGATATAATATAATATCTGATATTATCTGTGTTTAGCTGCAGAAATTGATTTGAATAGCTTATACAATAAATATTAACAAGCCTCTTGTCATGGTACACATTTGTTTATTATTTCTTAGCACTATCTTGTGGCAGTTTGGTGTAACAGCAAAGAACATTGATGACTGTGAGACTGTGAAATAACCGCAGTGTTCCAGATTCTTTCCTATGGTTGGACGAGATCTCTTCTCTCTGTTTCCTTTATGTTTTGTGACTTGGAAAGGCTTTGCCTGATTTTTACAGTATGTATGTGCATATATATATATATATATATATATATATATATATATATATATATATATATATATATATATACAGGTCCTTCTCAAAACATTAGCATATTGTGATATAAGTTCATTATTTTCCATAATGTAATAATACAAATTAAACTTTCATATATTTTAGATTCATTGCACACCAACTGAAATATTTCAGGTCTTTTATTGTTTTAATACTGATGATTTTGGCATACAGCTCATGAAAACCCAAAATTCTCAAAAAAAATTGCATATTTCATCCGACCAATAAAAGAAAAGTGTTTTTAATACAAAAAAAAAAAGTCAACCTTCAAATTATGTTCAGTTATGCACTCAATACTTGCTCGGGAATCCTTTTGCAGAAATGACTGCTTCAATGCGGCGTGGCATGGAAGCAATCGGCCTGTGGCACTGCTGAGGTGTTATGGAGGCCCAGGATGCTTCGATAGCGGCCTTAAGCTCATCCAGAGTGTTGGGTCTTGCATCTTTTAACTTTTTCTTCACAATATACCACATATTCTCTATGGGGTTCATGTCAGGAGAGTTGGCAGGCCAATTGAGCACAGTAATACCATGGTCAGTAAACCATTTACCAGTGGTTTTGGCACTGTGAGCAGGTGCCAGGTCGTGCTGAAAAACAAAATCTTCATCTCCATAAAGCTTTTCAGCAGATGGAAGCATGAAGTGCTCCAAAATCTCCTGATAGCTAGCTGCATTGACCCTGCCCTTGATAAAACACAGTGGACCAACATCAGCAGCTGACATGGCACCCCAGACCATCACTGACTGTCTGTACTTGACACTGGACTTCAGGCATTTTGGCATTTCCTTCTCCCCAGTCTTCCTCCAGACTCTGGCACCTTTATTTCCAAATGACATGCAAAATTTGAGCGACAGTCCAGTGCTGCTTCTCTGTAGCCCAGGTCAGGCACTTCTGCCGCTGTTTCTGGTTCAAAAGTGGCTTGACCTGGGGAATGCGGCACCTGTACCCCATTTCGTGCACACGCCTGTGCACGGTGGCTCTGGATGTTTCTACTCCAGACTCAGTCCACTGCTACCGCAGGTCCCCCAAGGTCTGGAATCGGTCCTTCTCCACAATCTTCCTCAGGGTCCGGTCACCTCTTCTCGTTGTGCAGCGTTTTTTGCCACACGTTTTCCTTCCCACTGACTTCCCACTGAGGTGCCTTGATACAGCACTCTGGGAACAGCCTATTCGTTTAGAAATTTCTTTGTGTGTCTTACCCTCTCGCTTGAGGGTGTCAATGATGGCCTTCTGGACAGCAGTCAGGTCGGCAGTCTTACCCATGATTGCGGTTTTGAGTAATGAACCAGGCTGGGAGTTTTTAAAAGCCTCAGGAATCTTTTGCAGGTGTTTAGAGTTAATTAGTTGATTCAGATGATTAGGTTAATAGCTCGTTTAGAGAACCTTTTCATGATATGCAAATTTTTTGAGATTTTGGGTTTTCATGAGCTATATGCCAAAATCATCAGTATTAAAACAATAAAAGACCTAAAATATTTCAGTTGGTGTGCAATGAATCTAAAATATATGAAAGTTTAATTTTTATCATTACATTATGGAAAATAATGAACTTTTATCACAATATGCTAATTTTTTGAGAAGGACCTGTATATATATATATATATATATATATATATATATATATATATATATATATATATATATATATATATATATATATATATATATTTGTAATTCATAAGTTTCAGTTTAAAAACAAAATATTCTACAGTGGTGGCAATTTGTTAACAACAATAACACTATACAGAGTTGCATGTAGCCTTTTGGTATATGTGTTCAGAGAATATTTGTAAACAATGGAATTTTTTTTTATTTTGAGAACATTTTGTAATCTTTTTACCAAAAAGAGAAATAAGAGAAAAGAACATTACAGTAAAACTCTCAACTTTACTCTGACTTCTGTTAGCTATCTGTCAGTGTTGCGTAGATGGAACACACATCTAGTACAGAATAGTAAAAAGGCAGCTGCACAGGGGGCACTTCAGTTCTAAGCTCTAAATCCATTATTCCTCTTTCATCAACGCGCTTTGCACTCCTAGACTGCATTAGCAACTCATGATGGCGGAGAAAGCTACAGAGCGAAGTCAAATTTTAGAAACTAGGTCTATAGCCTCTGCTTCAACTAATAGATCTAGAAGCTCAACGGCTAGCATAGCTGTTGTGTTTGTGTAAGACTCAATAACCACACTGTGTAACTTCATTCATATCACGTTTTACTTCAATATCGCCAACCTCCCATTTTCCGATCTTTGCCGTAAACCACTGCTGTCAGCCTTAAAGGCATCATAACCTGTCACACGCAGTGTATAACATAACAGAGTCCAACAGGACCCAATATCGAACGTTTTCAGACATAAAATTTCCCCCCCACCCCCTTGAAAACTGAAACAACATTCAGCCCACATTCCCCAGTGTCCCTATTACCCTGTCACATAGTCCCCATGCAAAATGGGATGGGCCCTCATTCTCTGAGACCTCTGGCCTCTTTGAATTATGATCGTGCACAACCAGCAGGTAGCGAGCGTGAGCAGGTGCCCTGTGAGGTCAACCTGAATATGTTCCCAGGGTGAATAAGGCCAAGTGGTCAGGGTGAGAGGGGCTGTGGCAGGTTGACTGGTTTCCCACTCAGGGGGCAGCAAGCGCAGTTACGTACCAGCTCCTTAACATCACAGCCTATGTGGGGCCACCACACTGTGTCACGGCAGCACTGCTTCACCTTGACCACCCCCAGGTGGCCTTCATGCGCCTAGTGTAGTACTCTGGACCTGAGAATCTCTGGAACGACCGCACGGTGTCCACGGGCCAGGCACAGGCAGCCATCCCCAGGAAGGAAGACAGCTGGGATGGTGACTGCGGGTCTGGCAAGGTTAGAACTGCCTCAGTGTGGGACATAATCGGAGCGATTCCCTCCTTCGAGAGTCTGAAGCCCAGGAACTCGACCTCCTCAACCCCAAACATGCATTTCTCAGAGTTCAGTGTGACCCCATGCTGTTCAAAATGCTGGTAAACCTGCTCCAGGCGATCATCATGCAGTGCAGTGGAGGGCGGATGCACCACCACATTATCCAGATAGATGGAGACACCCTGGATACCAGCCAGTATGAGTGACATTATCTTCTGAAAACAGCTCGGGGCAGATGAAAACCCCCACGTGCATGACAAACGCTGTAAGGTCCATGCTGGCGGTTGCCAGAGGGACCTGTAGGTAGCCGTTACGCAAGTCCATCTTAGTGAAAACAGTGGAGCTGTGGAAATGGCTAGTGAACTCCTCACCCGTAGGTAGGGGGTACTTATCAAGGATGATGGCTTTGTTTACATCTGTGAGGTCAACACAAGATAGACTAAGATAGATTAATATAGTCAAATGCTTTGTTGCTTGCATGAATCAGCTGTTTGAATTAATCGGTTGAATCTCAATGACTCACTCATTAAACATGACTTGCTGCCACCTACTGGCAGTTTTAATTTCACAGGTAAAGTATCTTTTCATGTTTTAAATAATTTAAAATATCAATATTATTCAACATTTTATGTTTTAAACATCAAAACATTATTTATGCATAACTGCAGGTTATTAATTTGTCACTTCTGAGCTGTGTAAATGATCAAACAGTAAACAGTCTGTGTAAATGATCTAAATGCCACTTCAGATGCAGCTTCTGTGTTTCCTCTGAACTGCAAAGATTAATTTTGTTGATACTTATTTAATTTTTACTTATTTAATAGGGCTATAAAGCCCTAAATGGTTTAGCTCCAGTGTATTTAATGGATCTTCTATCGCCCTACAATCCATCGCGCTCTTTAAGATCACTAAACTCGAGGCTTCTGGTCGTTCGTAGGATATCTAAGTCCACTAAAGGAGGGAGGGCATTTTAACATTTAGCTCCTAAACTCTGGAATAGTCTTCCTGATATTGTTCGAGGTTCAGACTTGCTGTCCCAGTTTAAAACTAGATTAAAGACACATCTCTTTAGCCAAGCATTCACATTATAATTACCTTTTATACTACAGTTAAATCGGATCAAAAGCATTAATATTCTGAACAGCAGCTATGCTAATTATTTCCCATCTGCTTTTCTGTTATTATCTCGGGACACTAGTCCCGAGGTAAATAGTTTGTCAGCTCCAGTTTGTATCCAGCCTCTCATGGAGACTTCAGATGCCCCAACACCTGTGAAGAGACGACTCGACGCCTGTAAAGAGACGACTCAACGCCAGCGCTGTTATGGCCTAAATTAATACATGATTGATTAACTTTTTCTAACATTTTTCAATGTACATTTATGAAATGCACTTTCTGTAAAGCTGCTTTGAAACAATGTGTATTGTGAAAAGCGCTATACAAATATAATTGAATTGAATTGAATTTTCTCAGGTGTTCAAATACAGTCCCTGACAAAAGTCGTGTCGCTTATCTATTTTGTAGAAACACCTGCTATCAACCTGACTTTTAATTCATGAATTGGTGTTAGAAATAGCTCATATGAAAAGCTAAAACCCTCCCAAATGACGTTTAATAAACTGAAATATATTAGTTTCACTGAAAAAAGATTTATCATTTAATCAAGACAGAAAGGTAAAATTCTGGCAAGACAAAAGTTGTCGCCTATACAGAAATTGAACAAATTTACTGCAAATACAAAAATATGTCAGCAAATTAAGTAGTGGTGCTGTGAGATCCAAATTTAATATCTTGTATGACTTCCATGAGCTTGAAGGACTGCATCCATGCGGTTTGGCAAGGACTCATACAATTTATTGATGAAGTCATCAGGAATAGCAAAGAAAGCAGTCTTGCATGCCTCCCAGAGTTCATCAATATTCTTTGGTTTTGTCTTCCATGCTTCCTCTTTCATCCTACCCCACATATGCTCAATGATGTTCATGTCTGGTGACTGGGATGGCCAATCCTGGAGCATCTTGATCTTCTTCGCCTTGAGGAACTTTGATGTGGAGATGGAAGAATGCGATGGAGCACCATCCTGCTGCAGAATTTGGCCTCTTTTATGGTTGGGGATATAAGAGGTAGCTAAGATGTCTTGGTATTTTAGACTATTGATGTTGCCTTCCACCCTGCAGATCTCTTGCACACCCCCATACTGGATGTAACCCCAGACCATGATTTTCCGCCACCAAACTTCACTGTTTTCTGGGTGAATCTCGGATCCATGAGGGCGTAATTCAACAGAAGATTCATCTGAAAAATCCTTCTGCCACTTTTCCAGCGTCCATCCTTTTAGCAGGCTGTGGGGCTTTGGCAAATGCCACACGGTTTTTCAATTGTCTTTTGTTTAGTGCTAGCTTCTGGGCACTGATTCGACCATGTAGGCCATTTCGAGACAGAATCCGACAAACTGTTCTGGTTGACACAGGGACTTCAGGTGACCAGGTCTCGTGGAGCTCTGCTGCAGTGGAAAATGGGCTGGCCTTGGATTTTCGAGCCAACAAACGGTCCTCTCGAGCAGTTGTCTTGCAGGGTCTGCCTGACCTGGGTTTGTCATAAACGTCTCCAGTCTCTTCAAATCTTTTTTATCCTCTGTACTTGGCTGAGACACTTTGAAGGTGTCTGCCACATCAGCAGTGGATCTGGTCTTCAGCCTCTTGATAATCAAAACTTTAGTCTCAGAGTGAATCTTAGGCTTTGCAGAGGTCTATTTGCAGTTGATGTGAAGGTCTAGTGTACTGGGGTTCTTTTTATACACACCTGAGATCTAATTGATCCATTATTAGTCACAGGTGAAGCTCATATGACAAGGCGACAACACTTATGTTTTTGCAAAAATTTACTCAATGGGCTTTACCAAGCTGTGAATATTAGAATATTTTTTGACAGTTTCATTTTGCACTGAAACATTATTACAAAAGCTGTTGGGATTAAAATGAGCAATTTCTTGTAAAAAAAATCTTGATAAGAAATATATTTCAGCGGCACTTCAGTTCAATTTGTACACAAGCGACAAGACAAGGGACTGAACTTATTTGCAGCTTTATCAAATAAATAGTTAAAAAATCATACATTGTGATTTCTGGATTTATTTTTTTAGATTATGTCTCTCACAGTGGACATGCACCTACGATGACAATTTCAGACCCCTCCATGATTTATAAATGGGAGAACTTGCAAAATAGCAGGGTGTTCAAATACTTATTTTCCTCACTGTACAAGCGTGAATAAGAAACGTTCCGATGGGGATGCCAGGTGTGCAAAAAAAAAAATTAGAATCCCAAAATTGTCACATGCCTGTCCTGTCTTGTGTGCACATGTGGGTTTTGTTAGTGTGGCCATGTGCCTCTGTCATTATTAGATCCCACCCCCTTGTTATCTCGTTATTGGTTTAATTTGCCCCACCTGTGTTCCCTCATTCCCAGCTTGATGCTAGCAGAGGTCATGGATCCTCTTCTTAATATCATTAATTCATCTTTGTCATTAGGATATGTACCGAAAACTTTTAAGTTGGATATTATTAAACCACTTATTAAAAAAACGCAACTTGATCCTACAGAATTAGTCAATTACAGGCCAATCTCAAATCTACCCTTTCTTTCAAAAATACTTGAAAAGGCAGTGTCTTTACAATTATGTTCCTTTTCAGAAAGAAATGGTATCTGTGAGGATTTTCAGTTAGGAAAGAAACCTGAAGAAACTAACCAATTCACAAGATTAACGGAATGTATAGATGATATAACAAATTGGATGATCAGTAATTTCCTGCAACTTAATTCAGAAAAAAAAGAATTTTTAATCATTGGACAAAAAAGCTCCACAAGTAGTAACCTTGAATTCTGTCTAACCCTCGATGGCTGCTCTGTCAAGTCCTCGTCGTCAGTTAGGAACCTGGGTGTGCTCTTTGATACCAATCTTTCGTTTGAAAGCCATGTTTCTAGCATCTGTAAAACTGCATTCTACCATCTTAAAAATATATCTAAATTACGGCACATGCTCTCAATGCAAAATGCTGTACAGTTAATAAATGCGTTCATGAGCTCAAGGCTAGATTATTGTAATGCTTTACTGGATGGTTGCCCTGCTCGCTTAATAAACAAACTCCAGCTGGTCCAAAACGCAGCAGCTCGAGTTCTTACTAGAACCAGGAAGTATGAACACATTAGCCCGGTTCTGTCAACACTGCACTGGCTCCCCATTAAACATTGCATAAATTTTAAAATCTTGCTTATTACTTACAAAGCACTAAATGGTTTAGCTCCCCAGTATTTGAGTGAGCTCTTAACACTTTATACTCCATCACATCTACTGCAGTCTCTAAACTCTGACCAGCTGATAACACCTAGAAGATAGACTCCGATTGTTTGAATAGTCCTAGTTAATAATTCTTTAAATCGATATGTCATCCTCAAAACAACCCGTCTCCAGCGTGTGTCCGCCGATCTTTCGAATATTACACTTTAGTAATTGTTTAATCAATACAGCATCCTCAATAAAAACCTGTCTCCGGCGTAATGACTCAGATATTTCAAATGATTTATTTTTTATAATTATTTAATCGATACATCATCCTCAATAACAACATGTCTCTGGCGTGTTGCCTCAGATCTTTCGAATATACAGATCTATTATGACCTCTGACCTTTAAAATTGCCAGAATAATAATAATACGCTGTTTGTTAATAGGCCAGAGGAGAACTGGCATCCCCAATTGAGCCTGGTTTCTCCCAAGGTTTATTTTTCTCCATTAGGTCTCCTGATGGGGTTTTGGTTTCCTTGCCACTGTCCACTCTGGCTTGGCTTACTCAGTTGGGGAAAAACTATTTTTTAAATAAATTTCCAAATAAATCTAATTATTAAACTAAATTAACCATATAGACCAAATTACTGATCTAATTGCTGATCTAAAGCCCACATTGTTACTGTATGATAATCAAAATATATTCTGTTGCATTATTTTTCTGTTTAACACTGTGAAGCTGCTTTGAAAGAATCTGCATTGTTAAAAGCGCTATATAAATAAATTTGACTTGACTTTAATTACCATGACTTTAAAGGGAGGTAGTGACCTGCGAAAGTCAATGACCATGTCCTTAGTTTTAGATACATTCAGCTGTAAAAAGGAACTATCGCACCACTCTAAAAAGTCACTAAGGACTGGACCATGGTCCCGCTCGTTCCCTGATAGCAGGCTGACAATAACAGAATCATCAGCAAACTTAAGTATGTGTCTATCCTGGTACAAACTGCGACACTGGTTTGTGTACAGGATGTACAGGAGAGGAGATAGACAGCAACCTTGGGGGGAACCAGTGGATGTAAAAGTGACTTCAGATAGGGTGCTGTTGGCCCTCACACTCTGGGATCTGTCTGTTAAAAAATCCAATAACCAGCCCACCAAATTCAAATCAAGGTTAAAATCTGCAATCAGTCCCTCAGTGAGCAGAAAGGGCTGAATAGTGTTAAAAGCAGAAGTAAAATCAACAAATAAAAGTCTGACATTAGTCTTTGCTCTATCCAAGTGGCTAAAAATAAAGTGCAGTAGTGTGATCACAGCATCCTCCACACCCCTGCCAGACCTGTATGCAAACTGCAGTGGATCTAACTGATCTCCAACCTGCAGTAGGACAGCCTCTTTGATAATTTTCTCAAAGCTTTTTTATAACCAATGAGGTCAAGGCTACAGGTCTAAAATCATTCAAGGATTTTGGGGAGCTGCACTTGGCTATAGGCACAATAATAGAATGCTTCCATCTTCTAGGGACTCTTTGTAGTGATAAGGACAAATTAAAAATATACTGAAAGATATGACAGAGTTGATCAGCACATGTTCTTAATAATTGCCCACAAATATCATCTGGCCCTGGACTTTTTGATCTGGTGTGCCTGAAAATGTTAGCCACAGTACTACTGTCAACTGTAATGGATGGAGCTGCCTGTGTGATAGCCCTGATACCTTCCATTTCATCATCAAAATCTGAATTGTTAAATCGATAATAAAATACATTAAATCCATCAGCTAAATGTTTATCAGATGAAAAACCATCTAAGACAACTCTGTTGGCTTTCTCATTAGACCCAATCAATGTTTTCATACCATTCCAGGTTTTCTTTAATTATTACTTCTCAAATCTGCCTCAATTTTATCCTTATAGCTTAATTTAGCCTTTTTGATTTCTGCCCTGATCTCTTTTCTCACAGTCCTCTCTGCATTCACATCACCTTCATTAAAAACTGTTTTTCGTTTGATTAGCAAATCTTTAATGTCCTTATAAATCCACTGTTTGTTGTTTGGGTACACCTTGACTTGCCTACTTGGAAGAACAGAGTCTTTGCAAAAAGTGGGAGAGAGAGAGCAGAGCCGAGCGGTGAGTAAGTAGGTCAAGCACAGATGACGAGTCGCTGCCGGGAGAGAGAGGGGAGAGAGAGTTGGACTGGGACTTCGCTTGTGCTTCTGAGAGACAAAAAGAGACTACCGTTTAAAACAAAGTGAACTGGAGCGATCTATCTCGTGGGGTTTTGAGTATTTGCGCAACCGAGTGCATGTTGTTTTCTAATTGAAACTGTTTAATAAAGAGTGCGAGTCCCAGTCAAGCCGACCCCATCTTCTTCCTTCCTGATCATCTACGAACCCTATCACAGTGGCCATTAAGAACACTATGGCTGTGTCTCATTTCATGTAATTTCGAAGGCTGCGTCCTCTAGAGGATACATCCTGTGAAGGATGCGGTATACGGAGTGTCCTCAATCAGAATGAAACGAGACGTCCTTTGTAGGACACACAGGCAGGAAGTATCACGTTGCAATGCCAACACGTTCAGCCTCGTTGCACTCTCACACCAGTTATATGAATGAAAATTATTTATATCTTGAAAATGACTATGAAATGTTTCTTGCCTTGACAGCAATGTACTGTTCTAAACGTTTAAAAATCACTAAACACTTAATCCTGTTTACCACACCTATAATACAGCTTAAAAAATTAAAAAATAAGCTTGAAACTACTTACATTTAAACACCACATGTATGCTTGCATGTATATCTGCCGGCGGTGCCATGTTTTCAAATAATATTTAAAAAATCGGACAGTTGTTAATGGCGACGCAAAGAATTGTGGGTTATCTGCAGCAGCAAAGGCTACACCTCATGAACACTCCGAATTCCTGTAAAAGAAGGGCGCATTCGAAGGTCGCATTTGGAGTGTCCTACTCACTTTTTTGAAATGAGACAGCCTCATGAGGTATGCAGCCTTCGAATGCGCCCTCCGGAGGTAATAAAAATAAGGAGTAATAAAAAGTCCAAAACTTGCAGGAAGATGTGTTCATTTTAATAAAGATGCAGAATTCTCGTTTCATTGTTAAACACAATGAATGTGTCATTCTTTAACTTTCTTTTTTAGCTCATTTCGAGATCAAAGACTGTTTGAATCTTTAAAGAACCGGAATAGATTTTTTTTCCCTTTTCGTCAAATAAAAATAGCAGTCTATTCGCTCCCTCAACCCAGACAAAAGTTTTTTTTCTACTCAAGTTCTACTCAGGGGTCGGGAACATTTTTGGACGAGGCAATTTTTTATTTTATTTTTTTTTTCATTTTTGGTTAAAGCATTTTTCCAAAGGGCCACAGTAAAAAAATAAATTAAAAACTATTATTAAAAAAAGAAGCTTAAAAAATGAAAACAGTAGTATTAGCTAAAAACAAACAAATATGGAGCAAACAAATAAGTTGCAATATGGAATTATTTGTGCAGGGCTTTCACTGAGGTCGAGTTATAAATTTGTGTGTGTGAACGCACACAGTGTTCACATACTGTGTTTATGTGAATACTCGACTTGACATTTTGATATATTTCTGTTTATTTGGCCGTTTAGGCGCGCTTGTTTATTTTCATCAACTGAAATCTGCACGGATTATAATAAATTCAACACATTTATTTATCACAAGGATCTCTGCGGCAAAAGCGAACGTATCAGCAGGTGAAATGTTTCGAAATGTCTCCCACCATCAAGCCTGATTGACAGTTGACTGTGTTAGACATCGGAAATGTAAACGCAAAGGGGATTGCAATTCCATTTGAATTTGTGCTGGTTGTGGCAGGACACGAAGGAAATGAAATAGCAAATAGGTGATGTTCTATTACTAACTATTCCAAAATGGCAGGGTCATAACTTGTAAGACATTGGAAATGCAATTGCAAACAGACTGCTTTTCCATTTGAAATTTGGCAGTCCTTGTGCATTCGTGTAGAAATTGCATTCGGATTATGTCACATTTTATGCATCCACAAATTGAAACCGCAATTGCAAATAAAATGTGCAATTCCTTTTGAAAATTGTCCGTGATATCCTTCCATCCTTCCTAGATACGGACTAGTGTCTGTGAATATTAAATCTCATAAAGACTGCTACTGAAATCTGAAGATGGTTTGTTCTGCCGTGTCTGTGTAAATGAGCACCGCGGTTTCATCTAATACTAAACAAACTGAAGCACGCGTGACATTCATGATGATTTCAGCGTCTGTTGTCTTACTATACAAGGGCACATGAACTTCATCTGTAAAGTCACAGTCACTTAATGAACAGTTCACCGTTTAATTTGATAAAACTATCGACATGTCATTTCATATACATACAGGAAATCAAAGGTCTCCATGATAACCTGTCAAAATAACAGTTCAGTATAACATGAAAGAACAAATATATTACAATTGTATGTTAGAGTGTACTTCGATTAATAAATAAATAAACCGTTTGCAAAAACACACACAAACTTAAAGGTCTTCATTCCAAGCCGGCAAAATAAAAGCTCCAAAAGCCCCAATTATTACAGAAATTGCCCAGTAAAGCATACTTATTATCAATATTATTCATTTATAATAACTAATTACATTTTCATTTCTAGATTGTTAGGTTTACAAACTGATTTGATTTGTTATTGTTTATTTTTTGTCATGAAAAATTACCCTGTCAACAATTCACCACTGTTCCTTCCTTGGACCACTTTTGATAGAAACTGACCACTGCACACCGGTGACACCCCACAAGAGCTGCAGTTTTGCAGATGCTCTGACCCAGTCGTCTAGCCATCACGATTTGGCCATTGTCAAACTCACTCAAATCCTTACACTTGCCCATTTTTCCTGCTTCTAACACATAACTTGGAGGACAAAATGTTTACTTGCTGCCAAATATATCCTATCCACTAACAAGTGCTGTGATTAAGAGATAATCAGTGTTATTCACTTCACCTGTCATAATGTTATGCCTGATCGTTGTATGCTCTCAATGCAAAATGCTGAACAGTTAGTTCATTCATTCATGACCTCAAGGCTAAATTACTGTAATGTTCTACTGGTTGGTTGCCCTGCACGCTTAATAAACAAGCTCCAGCTGGTACAAAACGCAGCAGCTAGCTAAAAAATTGCACCAAAATTTAAAAAAAATCTTTGGAAGATATCACTGAACATTTATTTAACATTTCTTAAGTTTATTTTGCATCTCTGTTTTTATGTGTTTATTTAAAACAAGACAAATCTGTAGTATTTTAATGTTATATCTGTTATTTAACAGTTGAGATTCTTTAATGCTGATCTAACCAGCAGAAGGCACGAGCCGCGGTTTAAATCCCAGTTGCGCGGGTGGGGTGCATTGTAACACTGCGTTAAAACGATAGAACTATGCTATTATTTTCTATACTTTAATTAATTATTTTGAGAAACCATGAGAAAAGGGTGAATAATGAGAGTCAATGTTCAGAAATTATGTTTTTAATCGTTCTGTATAGCTTTATTTAGCGGTGTGTTTGTTGTCAAACTTAAAAAATAGTATATTTTTAATCATTATAATTAAAAAAATTATTTTAAAAAGTTAGTAATTGTATTTTATTGACAAAATATTTTGTATTTTTTAAATATTACCTTTAAGAAATTATGCACTGATCCAGTACATACTGTTACACATGAACAAGTCTTTCTTGACTGTTTACGTTTTACTTAAGACATAACTTACAGGTCCTTCTCAAAAAATTAGCATAAGTTCATAATTTTCCATAATGTAATGATAAAATTAAAATTTCATATATTTTAGATTCATTGCACACCAACTGAAATATTTCAGGTCTTTTATTGTTTTAATACTGATGATTTTGGCATACAGCTCATGAAAACCCAAAATTCCTATCTCAAAAAATTAGCATATTTCATCCGACCAATAAAAGAAAAGTGTTTTTAATACAAAAAAAGTCAACCTTCAAATAATTATGTTCAGTTATGCACTCAATACTTGGTCGGGAATCCTTTTGCAGAAATGACTGCTTCAATGCGGCGTGGCATAGAGGCAATCAGCCTGTGGCACTGCTGAGGTGTTATGGAGGCCCAGGATGCTTCGATAGCGGCCTTAAGCTCATCCAGAGTGTTGGGTCTTGCGTCTCTCAACTTTCTCTTCACAATAGCCCACAGATTCTCTATGGGGTTCAGGTCAGGAGAGTTGGCAGGCCAATTAAGCACAGTAATACCATGGTCAGTAAACCATTTACCAGTGGTTTTGGCACTGTGAGCAGGTGCCAGGTCGTGCTGAAAACGAAATCATCTCCATAAAGCTTTTCAGCAGATGGAAGCATGAAGTGCTCCAAAATCTCCTGATAGCTAGCTGCATTGACCCTGCCCTTGATAAAACACAGTGGACCAACACCAGCAGCTGACATGGCACCCCAGACCATCACTGACTGTGGGTACTTGACACTGGATTTCAGGCATTTTGGCATTTCCTTCTCCCCAGTCTTCCTCCAGACTCTGGCACCTTGATTTCCGAATGACATGCAAAATTTGAGCGACAGTCCAGTGCTGCTTCTCTGTAGCCCAGGTCAGGCGCTTCTGCCGCTGTTTCTGGTTCAAAAGAGGCTTGACCTGGGGAATGTGGCACCTGTAGCCCATTTCCTGCACACGCCTGTGCACGGTGGCTCTGGATGTTTCTACTCTAGACTCAGTCCACTGCTTCCGCAGGTCCCCTAAGGTCTGAAATCGGTCCTTCTCCACAATGTTCCTCAGGGTCCAGTCACCTCTTCTCGTTGTGCAGCGTTTTTTGCCACTCTTTTTCCTTCCCACAGACTTCCCACTGAGGTGCCTTGATACAGCACTTTGGGAACAGCCTATTCATTCAGAAATTTCTTTCTGTGGCTTACCCTCTCGCTTGAGGGTGTCAATGATGGCCTTCTGGACAGCAGTCAGGTCGGCAGTCTTACCCATGATTGCGGTTTTGAGTAATAAACCAGGCTGGGAGTTTTTAAAAGCCTCAGGAATCTTTTGCAGGTGTTTAGAGTTAATTAGTTGATTCAGATGATTAGGTTAATAGCTTGTTTAGAGAACCTTTTCATGATATGCTAATTTTTTGAGATAGGAATTTTGGGTTTTCATGAGCTGTATGCCAAAATCATCAGTATTAAAACAATAAAAGACCTGAAATATTTCAGTTGTTGTGCAATTAATCTAAAATATATGAAATTTTAATTGTATCATTACATTATGGAAAATAATGAACTTTTATTACAATATGCACATTTTTTGAGAAGGACCTGTACTATGTTTGCTAGGATATTCGCCAAGACGAGCATTTTACTGTGTGATTTTGTCCATTCAGATCTCACTTGCGCTTACTATCTATCAACACCAGGGTGATATCGGGGTAAAGACAGGGTCATGTTCTCAAGAGTAACTGTTTTATACACACTTTTTGATCCTCTGTTGTAATGTATTGGGAAGAAAGAATGTGTATCCATCGACAGAAACATACATTAGCCTAACTCATCTTATTTTCAACAAAACCTATTATGGATGCGTCGTCAAATTTGAGATGAACAGCGGTGTGTGCCGAACTATGGGTGGAGAGTGGTACAGTTCAGTTTTTAAATAATATAATAATATATATAGTGCAAATAACAGTTAATTCAAGTTATAATTACACAAACATTTCTGTAAAAACTAAATGTTAGCTTAAAATTTTTCAATTTGTAAAAGATTTGCTCCCTCACCTTGGCCTTGCAGTCTTCACTGATCAGTGCACTATCCTCCAATATATCTGAAAGCAGATCATTTATTATTTATTTTAACAAAAGAAGAGCAATCCATGCAACATTAAAACTTATACATTTTCCAATGGTTATTTACTGCATGCAATACCATTATTGTTAGATTTGACTTAAAATATATTATACTGCCCTGAGCAAAATTTGCCAGGATGTAAAGTCTCAAAGCCTTAATCTAGCATACTGTACTTAATTGTTATCACTTAACCATATATTTAGATAGACGGAGTCACATGTGATAATAATTTTCCTTAGCTTAAAAAATGTTTGCATGTCAAAGTAAATTTTCTGGGATTGTGCATTAGTAATAGGGATGTGAAAAATTACATTAAAATAAGATGCATGTTTTTACTTTTTTTTTTATTTACACACAATTTCAAGCAGTCAGAGGGAGCACAACAGAGTAAACATGATGTGTTGCCAAATACATTTGTCTAGATGTGTATGGCTGAAGCACAAGTGGTTAAAAATTATGAATTTAAAGAGGCAACTTTACAGAGAATGTTTTACTGAGCAAAGTTTAACAGCTAAAGCATCTAGCAAGCTGTATAGTGTCTAGGGCTGGGCACCGAACGTTGATACTTTTATGGTATCGAACGAAAAACTTAGATACTATGAATATCAAAAATTGATTTATCTTTCGGTGCCAAATTTCAGTTCCAAAAGCCAAGCGGCTGTGTCTGTGCGAGCCTGTAGCATATACTTGCATGTAGTGTTTCCCCTACAATGTATTCACAGTGGCGCAGCAAAATCTTCACATGATTAGTAATATCACGACATTCACTCACACACTGTAAAAGCACAACAGCCGACGCCATCTTGAAATTGTTTTCTGAAAGTATTGACTAAAGGCGGGCATACACTGTGCGATTTCAGAAAGGTTGCCTACTCACACTGTACGAGTAGATCGCATGCGATCTAAAGCCAAAGCTCACGGTTTATGTGCTCACACTGTGCGGTCCGATTGTCGAGCGCGATAATAAAAGTAGGCCTACTTTTATTATTAAATTGATATTACATTTAATTTGCTCCCGCAACAATTTCATAACGCATCAATGCATAGCCGACACGCTGCATAATAAAATAATAGATAGATTATTTTAGGCCTACTCGTCATTATTTAAAAACATTTAGTCCAATTAAACAATAATTATGGGTTATTTATAGATAATATCAGTCTCAATGAAAAGTAGGAACAATTTCCAACTACCACTAGATAAATATTAAGAAAATAAATTAAGACAGTTAGGCTACGACGTAATCAGCATATGTTAAAGTAGCCATTATCTCTCATTGTCTCTGTGATAATAGGCCTATGCGCCGAAAGCTCGTCAGATTTTACTTTCACTTTCTAGTGAATATTTGGGTTTGAGACTTCACCGACTTTCGCGCACATTGCGTTTGCACATTTAAGTTTTCACATTGCGTGATATCCACTGACTCCTTCATGATTTAAAAGGGGAAGAAAAAAAAACAATAATGTGACATGATGACATTTTGTGACGGTTCACATTTCCCGCGATCATAAAATGAAGTAAATATTAAATAATGCTAGTAAATAAATAAATAAAGTATGAAAGTAAAACAAGTGAATTAATGATCAAGTTGCTGAATGATTAAAAGAGACGGCTATGGTGGTTTGGAAGACTTGGATTATCCATTTTACAACACAAACTGGTGGAGCAACAGTTTGCCAAATTTCTGATGTTTGATAGCTACCTACAGAACTTAAAGATCACACTCTTTTCGGTTTCTTTCTTGCTGCATTAAAGATGAAATGGTTAAACTTCTGCTTTCGCGCAGGCGCAGTGAGGGGGAAATAGGGCAATCAGTTTGTAGCTCTGCTTCAGCTGTGCGATATCTTCACGAGGGGCGATCAGAATTTCTGACACGCCAGAAATTCATCCGACCATCCGATTGCCGATCGGGAGACACTGCACGAACACCTCGCGACAAATGACGCACGATAAAGCTGAAAATCAGTGTATGCCCAGCTTAAGTTAAGTGCATGAAATCCTCCGTAAAGCTGGGCATAGCCTACACTGTGCGATTTTCGTCCGATTCTGAGCCGAATTCTGATTCGTGCGACTCTGATTCGTTTTGGGTCGGGCCGATTTTCAGCTTTATCGTGCGTCGTTTGTCGCGAGGTGTTCGTGCAGTGTACAGGGGGAAACGTGAGGCGACAAACATCTCCCGATCGGCAATCGGATGGTCGGATGAATTTCTGGCGTGTCAGAAATTCTGATCGCCCCTCGTGAGGATATCGCACAGCTGAAGCAGAGCTACGAACTGATTGCCCTATATCCCCCTCACTGCACCTGCGCGAAAGCAGAAGTTTAACCATTTAATCTTTAATGCAGCAAGAAAGAAAACGAAAAGAGGGAGATCTTTAAGTTCTGTAGGCAGCTATCAAACATCAGAAATTTAGCAAACTGTTGCTCCACCAGTTCGTGTTGTAAAATGCATAATCCAAGTCTTCCAAACCACAGCCGTCTCTTTTAATCATTCAGCAACTTGATCATTAATTCACTTGTTTTACTTTCACACTTTATTTATTTATTTACTAGCATTATTTAATATTTACTTCATTTTATGATCGCGGGAAATGTGAACCGTCACAAAATGTCATCATGTCACATTATTGTTTTTTTTCTTCCCCTTTTAAATCATGAAGGAGTCAGTGGATATCACGCAATGTGAAAACTTAAATGTGCAAACGCAATGTGCGCGAAAGTCGGTGAAGTCTCAAACCCAAATATTCACTACAGAAAGTGAAAGTAAAATCTGACGAGCTTTCGGCGCATAGGCCTATTATCACAGAGACAATGAGAGATAGGCTAATGGCTACTTTAACATATGCTGATTACGTCGTAGCCTAACTGTCTTAATTTATTTTCTTAATATGTATCTTGTGGTAGTTGGAAATTGTTCTTACTTTTCATTGAGACTGATATTATCTATAAATAACCCATAATTCCTTGTTTAATTGGACTAAATGTTTTTAAATAATGATGAGTAGGCCTAAAATAATCTATCTATTATTTTATTATGCAGCGTGTCGGCTATGCATCGATGCGTTATGAAATTGTTGCGGGAGCAAATTAAATGTAATATCAATTTAATAATAAAAGTAGGCCTACTTTTATTATTAAATAGATATTGCATTTAATTCATATTTGTATACATGCATTGGAAACGCTAAATCCTCTTGATTGCGTCGACAATCGGACCGCACAGTGTGAGCACATTAACCGTGAGCTTTGGCTTTAGATCGCATGCGATCTACTCGTACAGTGTGAGTAGGCAACCTTTCTGAAATCGCACAGAAATCGCACAGTGTATGCCCGCCTTTAGCCTGAGAGAGAGAGATCGCTCACGCGGAGCTACAGCGCGAAAGTTTAATGAGTGACAGTGGGCTGTGATATTAATCTTATTTTATTTTCACTTCAAAGGATTATACAAAGAAAATATGAGGTAAAACTGTTATAAACTATATCCGCGTTCCATTTAGCACAAATTTAATTTCTCCCTAAACATAAACTTAACGTCAGAGTCAGCACAATGAGTGATTTTTGTCAAATGCAGTTGTCCACTTTGGCTAAATTGCAGGACGTGTTTGACAAAATTAAAAGCACTTTAATCCGCCGCGCAATAGCAGGACGTGTTTGACAAAATTAAAAGCACTATAATCCGCCGCGCAATAGACGCTGTTTCCAAGTTCAGTGCGGGCGTGTGTGTGTGTGTGTGTGTGTGTGTGTGTGTGTGTGTGCTGTGCACGCTGCAAAACAGACCGACTTGCACATTATGCGACTAAACCATCAAATACACAAAAAATAGGCTATATGTCAAAATGGAGAGTATTCACTTAAACACAGTTTATCTTAAATGGGCTTAAACAGTTTGGAGAAATCAACGGGAGAATGATATTATTAGATCTGCATTCGGTCTTAAAGTGGCATCGTCTAATAAACTTGCTGATGATTAAGCCATTAATGTCACTCAAACAACAAAAGGCAAAGAGAAAATTACTCCCAGCTCTTTTATGAATAACTTTAGTTTTAATCAATTTATACAGTGAAAACTATGCAGTGTTATTTTACATTTCATTACTTTATTAGACTTAAAAATTATAAAAAAAATATTTTTTTAGATTTTTTTTAAAGATTCTTTTAATTAATAAAAAGTTAAAAAGAAAATGCAATTAAAGTGTCTGCTGGCGCACCCCTATCCAAAAAGCCCAACCAGTTTTATTAATAATGTTACCCTGAGTGAGAACTGTAACTAGAATTTATTTTAATTACATTTGTTTAATGTATTTTTGTTGATGTTGAAATGGATTTTAAAACATATGGTATCGAAAACAGTATCGTTAGGAACCGGTATCAAAACTGAGGTATCGAAATTGGCACCGGATCGAAAGATGTTGAACAATACCCAGCCCTAGTTGTGTCAACAATAAATAACAAAATAATTCTAAAACTACTCAACCTCATTGATTAACTAGTTGACTGTTAGCCAACTAACCAATACTAAAGGAAATATTAGTGATTGTTGTACTCACTATGGGAGGTAGGGCAGCGTTTGCCATTGTAGGCAAACCTGGTAAGAGTCATATCAAAATCTGAGATCACCTACAACATAAAAAAAACAAAAATCCATCAAATTTCCATGTCTTTACATGAGACCACTCAATACTGTACTCAATAGAAAACACAAGAATTAAAAAAATAAAAATAAAAAAAACACCTGATATTTGCATTGTAATGAGATTTCGTTGTGACGATGCATTTTAGCAAAACAAAAAGTACATTTAAGAAGCTAGATATTAGCATTAAATTGTTTTGTAAAAAGCAGAAGTTTCTGATCCAGTGTGTGAGCACAAATTATCGCAGTTGAAACCCTAAAATTATGAAAACTACAATAATCCTGCAGAGCTACTTTTCAATTCATCTTTATGGGTGATGCTATAAGGAACATGAAAAGGTGTACTCTGACCAAAATGAGGACAGTTTTACTCGCATGTGACCTGCATAAACATTTTGTTACGCTTTAAAATGTTTTCTGCAAAAGAAACTATTTAAGACTCTGTTTTGGAACAAACAAACAATCTACAAGTCTGAAGAATGCCCTAAATGTCCATCTTTTACAGGTCGGAGACTCAGCACAAGGAGAGTCTGTTGAAAATGTGCTTTTATCCCATTCTGACAAAGAGGAGATTGCAGTTTGGAGCTTCTCAATTCCAGTTCTGTGATTGACCGTTGACATCAGAAGTGGCACAAACAGTGTGACCCACCCTTATTCCACCCACACAATTAGAATAGTGGCTTATTTACCTATGCATCCTTATTACCTATGCATGCATTAATTTATATATTAAAAGCTGAATTTTTAGATAAACAGTTTTCAAATATAGTTATAAATGAATTTGGATCCATCTTTATGGTCTCTCATTGTTTCAATGGTGCTGCATCCATGGTCCTAAGGAATTTTATTAGCCTGGCGTGGCCATACTCAATTCTAGTCAGAATATGAGTCTGGTACCGCTCCATTGAGCTTTGATTATGGGGCGTGTTTCAACCGAGCCAGGAAAGACCTCAATTGGATAGACCCACAACCAATCAGAGCAACGGAGCGACGCGTAACGTTAGTTGTCAAATGTCAACAGAACTCAACTGCACTGTGTTGTCAAGTCCGTGTTTTTCTCCATGTCCGCGGGTTGAAGCGACCCCAATTATGTGATTATATAAACCCAGGAATGCAAATTTTAGCAGGCAACGTTGCCAAAATAACATATTTTGCCAACCAAACGCCATTTTTTTCCGGAGATCCCCCCGGAAAGTTATTGTTTTGGGCTATAGTTTTGAGTAGCAATTGTGCGCGACATTGCAAAAAAACGTGGCAACCCTGTCTGCACGCGTGCTACAAGAGTTACAAGTGTTGTAAAAAATTAATTTAAGGATACACAGAGTACTTACCAACACGATCATCGTTTCTGAGAGAAATAGTGAAGGTGAATGCATATACGAACAAGTTCTCCGTTTAGGATAAGAGAAAATTCAACCCAAAGCGCCTTTGATGACGTGGATGATTACGTTACTGTTGATCATCTGTCCATCATCGTCTAAAGCCCGCCCTGACAATTTCATTGGTCCGAACAGTTTCTGTTCAGGCATAATTACTCCTCTATGGATCGAGGCCAGACCGAATTGCCCGAGCAAAAAATTTTGTGGGCGGGGCTAAATTCGGCTAGCATCCAGGCTAGAATTTTATGGCAATCCTGGCATTATGAACAAGTTTCCAGATGGTTAAGGACAGTTAGTTAATAAGAAACCACAAGTGAAGCAAATGATAGGCTCTCTCCTTTCTGGGGCTGGTACTGGGGGTCTTCATCTTAGCTTTTAAGACAGGGGTACTCAAGTTCAACCTTTAAAACACAAAATAAGCAAAGGGCCAAAACTTACATTGTAAGACTTTATTTACTTAAAGCTGCAGTCTGTAACTTTTTACAGGTTTTTGTTTTTGGCCTTTTCTCACAGCAGCTGGAACAATTAAACGTATCATTTTAAAGGTGGCCAGAAAGTTCAAAACGACAATCATCATTGACAACTCTTGCACTGATAGACAACCCACACATACACCTCAAAACATTTGATTCTTCCGCGCAGAGGAGCTGTTCCGATGCACGTTGCAAATAACTGCAATTTCAGGGATCATACAGAGATGGCGACAAGGAGATATAACTTACGGACTGCAGCTTTTTAGACAATATTTACTGACTATTTACAAATGCAGTTTACTACCTAGCTAAGTTTAGCTAGTCCTTTAATATTTGTCTAATTTAAAGTGTCAATAAACACTTATCAGAACATTCAAAAAACTATTCTGAATGTTCCAATCCCAGTCTGATTTCTGACCTGTAATGCTGCCTGAATCATAATCACACTGTGTTTTTTCGTTGGTCAGTGGAGAACTGGCCCCCCGACTGAGTCTGGTTTCTCCCAAGTTTTTTTTTTTCACCATTCTGTCACCACTCTGAGTTTGGGTTTCTTGTCAACTATCACCTCTGGCTTGCTTAGTTGGATACACTTAATTTTCAACATTATTGATTTGCCTGCATTGACACGATTGTGTGAGAACTGAACTGAGCTGGATGATGACATCACTGTTTTCTTCAGAGCTGTTGTATAGATAAATTAACAAAATTAATAGAAATGAATCAACACTGAACTTACTTAAGCTGGAAAATTACACTATTTTCTTCTATTCAATTCAATTCAATTCAAATATATTTGTATAGCGCTTTTCACAATACACATTGTTTCAAAGCAGCTTTACAGAAAGTGCATTTCATAAATGTACATTGAAAAATGTTAGAAAAAGTTAATCAATCATGTATTAATTTAGGCCATAACAGCGCTGGCGTTGAGTCGTCTCTTCACAGGTGTTGGGGCATCTGAAGTCTCCATGAGAGGCTGGATAAAAACTGGAGCTGACGAACTATTTACCTCGGGACTAGTGTCCCGAGATAATAACAGAAAAGCAGATGGGAAATAATTAGCATAGCTGCTGTTCAGAATATTAATGCTTTTGATCCGATTTAACTGTAGTATAAAAGGTAATTATAATGTGAATGCTTGGCTAAAGAGATGTGTCTTTAATCTAGTTTTAAACTAGGACAGCGAGTTTGAACCTCGATCAATATCAGGAAGACTATTCCAGAGTTTAGGAGCTAAATGTGAAAATGCCCTCCCTCCTTTAGTGGACTTAGATATCCTAGGAACGACCAGAAGCCTCGAGTTCAGTGATCTTAAAGAGCGCGATGGATTGTAGGGCGATAGAAGATCCGTTAAATACACTGGAGCTAAACCATTTAGGGCTTTATAGGTCAGTAGCAATACTTTGTAATTGATACGGAACTTAATAGGTAACCAGTGTAGAGATGATAAAATTGGTGTTACATGATCATATTTTCTTGACCTATTAAGAACTCTAGCAGCTGCGTTTTGGACTAACTGTAGCTTGTTTATTGAGGATTCAGGACAACCAGCTAAAATAGCATTACAGTAATCTAGTCTCGAGGTCATGAATGCATGAACTAACTTTTCTGCATCAGAAATAGATAGCATATTACGTAGCTTAGCAATGTTTCTAAGGTGGTAAAATGCCGTTCTTGTAACATATGAAATATGATTTTCGAAAGACAAGTTGCGGTCTAATATAACACCCAGGTCTTTTACTGTAGTGGATAAAGTGACAGGATGTACTTCCAAGTTAAAGTTGTATTGTGAGAGGTTTTGTGGGCAGTTTTTTGGACCAATAAGTAATACCTCTGTTTTATCTGAATTTAATAGCAGAAAATTACACGTCATCCAGTATTTAATATCTTCAACACACGCTGTCAGTTTAGATAATTTAGCGTTTTCATCTGGTCGTGATGAAATATATAATTGAGTGTCATCAGCATAACAGTGGAAATTAATTCCATGTTTTCTTATAATATTACCAAGTGGCAGCATATATATTGAGAATAGCAGAGGGCCTAACACAGATCCTTGCGGCACCCCATAGTCTACTGACGTTATCTTAGATTTTTCCCCATTTAGACAGACAAAATGGTAGCGGTCTGATAAGTACGATCTAAACCAGTTTAATGCCTTTCCTCTGAACACCAGTGTAATTTTGAAGTCGATCTAAGAGTATTTTATGATCTATAGTATCGAACGCAGCACTAAGATCTAGTAGAACTAGTATTGAGATACAGCCTTGGTCAGAAGCTAGAAGTAAATCATTTGTTATTTTAACGAGCGCAGTTTCTGTGCTATGATGCGGCCTGAATCCTGATTGAAATTTTTCATAGATATCATTTTCTTGCAAGAAAGAGCACAATTGAGCAGACACAACTTTTTCTAGTATTTTAGACATAAATGGAAGATTTGAAATGGGTCTCTATAATTTGCTAGGTTATTATGATCTAATTGTGGCTTCTTAATGAGAGGTTTTATGACTGCCAACTTGAATATTCTTGGAACATGACCTAAAGATAAAGACGAGTTAATAATATTAAGAAGAGGCTCTTCCACTACAGGTAACAGCTCTTTCAGTAGTTTAGTGGGTATTGGATCTAATAAACATGTTGTTGGTTTAGATGCAATGATAAGTTTATTTAGCTCTTCCTGTCCTATAGTTGTAAAGCAGTGTAGTAGTTCTTGAGGGGCGATAATTGAGGTTGAATCATAAGACATCATTAAAGACTGTACATTTACAATTCTGTTTCTGATGATTTCTATTTTCTCAGTGAAGAAATTCATAAAATAATTACTACTAAACTGTAATGGAATATTTTGCTCAGGCCATGTTTGTTTATTTGTTAGTCTAGCCACGGTGTTAAATAAAAACCTTGGATTATTTTGGTTATTTCTATTAGTTTGCGGAGATGCTCAGCCCTGGCTGCTTTTAGGGCCTTTTTAAAACGTGACATACTATCTTTCCACGCGATTCTAAAGACCTCTAAATTAGTTTGTTTCCATTTACGCTCTAAGTTACGAGTTTCTCTCTTGATAACATGTGTAGCACTGTTGTACCATGGTGCTTTAGTTTTCTCTCTAACCTTTTTAATCTAATTGGTGCAACAATTTCTAATGTACTAGAGAAAATGGTGCTCATACTGCTAGTCATTTCCTCTAGTTCATCTGTTTGTTTGGGTTCACTGAGCAGCTGAGACAGATCAGGTAAGCTATTTGAGAATCTATCTATAGTGGTTGGAAGGATTGTTCTGCCTGGTCGATAACGTGGCGCAACATGACCGATTTCAGCAGTATACGCAGTATGCAAGTTACCATGTAATGGTCAGTGACATCATCACTTTGTGGTATAATATCTATATCTGTTGGGTTGGTTCCATGTGATATAATTATATCTAGTGTGTGATTAAGACGATGAGTGGGACCAGTGACGTTTTGCTTGACCCCAAAGGAGTTTAACAGATTTGTAAACGCAGCCCCTAACGCATCATTTGTGTTATCTACGTGTATGTTAAAATCTCCAACAATTAATGCTTTATCGACGTTGACCAATTGATCTGAGAGAAAGTCTGCTAACTCTTTTAGGAAATCAGCATAGGGCCCTGGAGGTCTATATACAGTAGCCAAGGCCAGAGATAATACGGTTTTCTTTCTTACATCTAAGAGCGTAACGTTTAGCACTAGTACTTCAAGCAATTAAACCTGTGACCTTTTTTCTGAGTAACATTTAGAATATCTCTATAGATTGTTGCAACACCGCCGCCACGACCAATCAGACGGGGCTCATGCTTATAACAGTATCCTGGTGGAGTAGACTCATTAAGACCGAAATAATCATTTGGCTTAAGCCAGGTTTCAGTAAGGTTAAAGTAAGTACATCGAAACTATTAGCTGTGACCATTTAATTTACAATAACCGCCTTAGGTGTGAGCGATCTGATGTTTAGAAGACCTAGTTTTAGAAATTGTTTTTGTTCACTAATATTGAGATTTTCTGGTTTAATCACAATTAGATTTTTCCTAGATCTTACAGTAGATTTAAAGTTTGACCTCACTAAACGAGGAATAGACACAGTTTCTATATAATGTTCTACATTGGTACTTATGTCAATTAAGTTAGGACAGCAAAGACTGTGATATGGACTTTGACTTACTAGTCATATGGTGGTGTGTAACGAGCTGGTGTTCTAGAGCTTTTGAACAGCCAAAACCAACTTTATATGTGCATTATTTTCCTGTTATCACTGTGAAGCTGCTTTGGAACAATCAATATTGTAAAAATTTAAATAAAAGATGACATGACCGAACATGAAAATATTCTGCATATTCTACACATTTTTTTTTTTTTTTTTACATTTTTGTCATTCCTAATAATTTGTTATTATAATCTTACTGCCATTATGGCGATGCAGAGTATAGGCCTACCAGGTTTTACGACAGGAGGCCCAAAATCACAAAAATTAAGAGTTTTCTATTTTCATGTTCAGTGACACTTTAAGGCCCAGGCTTTTAACAGGGCTTAGCTGCAACTGTAAAAATGTGTTGTATTGTATGTGTCCAAGACAAATTTCCTTCAGGACAATAAAGCCTATCCTGTCCTGTCCTGTCCTGTCCTGTGGCTATACACAATCTCTGTACAGTAAGCTTCTGAGTAACAACTCACCGATTTCAATTCAATTCACATTTATTTGTATAGCGCTTTTCACAATACATATCGTTTTAAAGCAGCTTTACAGAAAATGCATGTGTCTATATGACAATTTAGAGTGATTTGTTATCAGAGGTGACAGTGTCCAAATTATGGATTTCAGAAATGTACAAATACAAATCACACAGTTAGCTAACAATGTATTAATAAACAATGTATTAATTTAAGGCAGAAACAATGAGTTCATTTAAGGAAATAATATCCACAAAGAATATCCGTTTCAAATGGTCCTGTGTGTATCTGTGTTTGCTCTCTAAAGAATGTCAAAGGTTTGGGGCTGCCAAAATGGCAGAAAAACTAAATTCCAATTGTATACTTAAAAATTACTAATATTTTAATAATATTCAAATTTAAAAAGGCATAATTTCAGTTAAAGAAAAAAAAAAGCTTTTGGCTTGTCTCCTGAGGCCACAAGAGGGTCAAAATATTAATGCATCACATAAAATAGTTCATTCAAGTCAATAAAATAACATGACTGTAAAAAAAAGAGCATAATGTTTAAACAAACGTTTTATAAATCATATCTAATTTCGTCAATTGCACAAACAATTATGAACAAGAAAGCATAATGTATTTATGAATAGTTTAATACAAAGAGCCGAAGCACAGATCACACAGAGTATGTTTCTGCATTAAAAAACATGATGCAGTGGAATAGGAAAAAAACCCACAAAGGATCATGATGTTTCAACAAGGGAGCGAATATAAAGGCTTGTTTCAGGTGTTCAGGTGTCACCTGTGGGTCACAAAGGCTTCCACTCGTCCTTTCGGATCCAGTTATAGGCGCTGTAAAGGTCTAGCTTGCTAAAAATTGTTGCTCTACACAATTAGCTTTTTCCATCCACCTAATTGTATGCCCATTTTGGGATACCACATAAAAAAACACCAAGGTGCACATAAATTGTAAAACTGCACAACTGCAAAAATGTTTGTGCTCAGTTGAGGCGGATACATTTTTATCCGACAAGAACATGCATGTAAAATATGTAGCACAATTGACTGATAGTTGGTTAGCCATCAGTTTCAAGTAACCAAAAGTCTGAACCCCTCACGCATCCGGTGATGCCTAATCAGATAAACGTAAACAAAGGTCCCTTTTGTGTGTCACGACTATACAACTAGTAAGTCAAAGTCCAAATCAGTCTTTGCTGTCCTAACTTAATTGACATAAGTACCAATGTAGAACATTATATAGAAACTTGTGTCTATTCCTCGTTCAGTGAGGTCTAACATTAAATCTACTGTAGGATCTAGGAAAAGTCAAATTTTGATTAAACCAGAAAATCTCATTAGTGAACAAAAACAATTTCTAAAACTAGGTCTTCTAAACATTAGATCGCTCACACCTAAGGCGGTTATTATAAATGAAATGGTCACATATAATATTTTCGAAGTACTTTGCCTTACTGAAACCTGGCTTAAGCCAAATGATTATTTCGGTCTTAATGAGTCTACTCAAACAGGATACTGTTATAAGCATGAGCCCCGTCTGATGGATCGTGGCGGCGGTGTTGCAACAATGTATAGAAATGTTCTTAAAGTTACTCAGAAAACAGGTCACAGGTTTAATTCATTTGAAGTACTAGTGCTAAATGTTATGCAGATGTAAGAAAGAAATCCGTATTAACTCTAGCCTTGGCTACTGTATATAGACCTCCAGGGCCCTATGCTGATTTCCAAAAAGAGTTTGCAGACATTCTCTCAGATCTATTGGTCAACGTCGATAAAGCATTAATTGTTGGAGATTTTAACATACACGTAGATAGCACAAATGATGCGTTAGGGGCTGCGTTTACAGATCTTTTAAACTCCTTTGGGGTCAAGCAAAACGTCACTGGTCCCACTCATCGTCTTAATTACACACTAGATTTAATTATATCACATGGAACCAACCCAACAGATATAGAAATTATACTGCAAAGTGATGATGTCTGTGAACTTGCATACTGCGTACTGCTGAAATCTGTCATGTTGCGCCACGATCTTCTATCGCCCTACAATCCATCGCGCTCTTTAAGATCACTAAACTCGAGGCTTCTGGTCATTCCTAGGATATCTAAGTCCACTAAAGGAGGGAGGGCATTTTCACATTTAGCTCCTAAACTCTGGAATAGTCTTCCTGATATTGTTCGAGGTTCAGACTTGCTGTCCCAGTTTAAAACTAGATTAAAGACGCATCTCTTTAGCCAAGCATTCACATTATAATTACCTTTTATACTACAGTTAAATCGGATCAAAAGCATTAATATTCTGAACAGCAGCTATGCTAATTATCTGCTTTTCTGTTGTCATCTAGGGACACTAGTCCCGTGGTAAATAGTTTGTCAGCTCCAGTTTGTATCCAGCCTCTCATGGAGACTTCAGATGCCCCAACACCTGTGATGAGACGACTGGACGCCTGTGAAGAGACGACTCAACGTCAGCAATGTTATGGCCTAAATTAATACATGATTGATTAACTCTTTCTAAAAATTTTCTTTAACATCTCTTTCTAACATTTTTCAATGTATATTTATGAAATGCACTTTCTGTAAAGCTGCTTTGAAACAATGTGTATTGTGAAAAGCGCTATACAAATATATTTGAATTGAATTGAACAACCAATTAACAGCCTGACGCGTCATACTGTCTGCAAAGACTTTGTGAGGAGAGATTGTGAGCGGAATTTTATGGCACCCCGGGGGCACTTTACATCAGCAACCCCGCTCCCCTCTCTCGTGACCTCCACTCCCGCGCACACCCTCCTGCTACACGCGGGATACCCCCTGACACACACATCAGCATATAGAGACATTGGACAAATTGCCTCTCACACTATTAAATATATATATATATTTGGTTGATTTAACGTCCTTATACGGTGTATTAAAATGACTAGATTGTTTACTGTATGTAAATCAAACTCTGTATACTAGTAACTGTGTAAAGTTATGGATCTTTGTACTTTCAACTCTCAAAATAATAATTCATGATATCTCCAGAATTGCAGAAACCTGATAGTACCGAATCTCGTTTGCAAATTATAACAAGATGCATTATTACAAAAGTGCCAACATTCTCAGAATAGATGCTCAAACTCGTGATGAGTCAAGAGGGCGGAAAATTCAGCACACAAAGGAAGCTTTGCGCCTTTAACCTCATGCACGTGATTGGGTCATCTCAGAATCGAGCTCAACCCATCTCGGCTATAAAAACCGAGAATGACCATTAACTCAGGGCATCCTGCCAAAGAGAGACCCCGGCATTCCGCTGAACACGAGAAGACGGGCATTCAGCCAGCAGAGGGAGACCCCAGCATCTAGAGAGAGAGAAAGACCCTGCCTTCTGCGACCCACTAAAGGCCCACAGCTTCCACTTCGCCATAGAACCCCTCTAAGAACCAGATCTGCGCCTCGCTGCCCTGAAAGACTCAGAGGACAATCGAACTCAGAAACACACGAGAAGCCAGATCAAAGCAAGTATTTTATTTCCCAATCAAACTGCGTCTAAAGGTTGTCCCTTTATTCCTATTTGCGGGAATAATTACTTAAGGTTTCTTGTGAAGTACTGCGTGATAAAGCTCTCTCTCTGTATACTTAGTTGTTTTATTAAAACCCAATAATTACATGAAAGTGAATCTGTATCATTTTGCTCACAGATATCGAAGTCATTGAGACGTAAGATCATAGCTACCAATAAAGCTTGATTTTCTTGTTACTATTAAGTAATACAAATTGTACGAACAAAGGAAATATAATTTGTCCTGATCAGCAAATTAATGTTTTCTTAAAGTTTGTAAGATTTTGATGAAGAACTCTGAATTTCAACTCAAAGGACGAGAAGAAATTATAGATAACTGAAATCAATTTGTTTAAAGGTTACTTTTACATGATTAAAGGTTCCGTTATAAGTTAATATTTGTGTGTACAACAAGCTAAGCATATTCATAGACTCATGAATATTTACCCAATTTGAATTAATTATTCCCCGAAACTCATTGTCGCTACATTAACTGGTGGAGATATTGTAGGCACGTTTCAAACTTTGTTTCTGTGAGCAATATTCATATTTATGTGTATTTTTGGGTATTAATATTATGCACGTGCGTTTTCGTTTTTCCTTGGAATTGTGAGACAAATCGCGCAAAGCGAACTCACTCACTGACTGGGCGCAACGCCGAGCTCAGCGCAAGCATATAGATGCTAAATTTACAAAATTAAATGTAGGCCTACTGTAGAAGATCACGGAATCTCTGTACAGTCCGTACATGTGTAATATTGTTTATCCTGCTTTTGATCTGAACAACGAAATCTTCTGTCAAGCGGAAGATTGAGATTCCTCATCAAATTGGTCTCCACGAGCGAGGTTGTCCGACCGACGTGACCGACACCGGCTGCGTGTGAATCTTGGGTTCTTTTACCTCTGTCCGCCGTTGCGGCCCACAGTGGCGACATCAGCAATTTGACACTCCAAAGAAGTCAACCACTCCAGCTGACGCACGCAAGGCAATTTCTGGAACCAGTACCTAAACCGGGGCCTAATAGGGGGAAAAAGAGGGTTCTAGGGAACGTACTGATTTTGCTGTGCTGGCTGGCAGTTGATGGATTGGTGTTGTCAGGTTGTGTTTAATGTCATAAGCTGTTTGAGTGGGCGTAACGCGACACAGAGTAATGAAGGACCGAGGACACGGCAGTTGGGTGTTTGGGTACGCCTGGAAGGCCGACCACGCCCCTGAGCGACCTCAATTCACCCCGGATAAACTAAGTGGGATAAAATCCATAGTATAAGCCGAATTTTTGTATATCCTGAGCGTTTGGCCAACCTTTCCTCTCTAAGGCGCAACTTCTTTCTAGGTCTCCTTCCCCGATAGCCACCCGTGCTGTAGGCCCTATCAGAAACTCTTACGAAAAGTAGCAGGCTTAGCCCTTTAGTTTTCTCTAACACTTCCAGCGTTCGCGCTTATTTTCCTTTCATTACAGACCAATTTATTTTGTGTTGGTTTCCACTGTGTTCTTTCCTATCCTCACTGTTTGGACTGTCGTAATTTGGTTTCTTTCAGTTCACCAAGAGACCCCAAGGAAAGCTAAGTAATAGAGTGACAACCGAGCAGCCTGCGTCACCAGGTGACCCACCGGGCTACCGCCTGTCTAAAGTGACTTTTTCAGACTGACCCAAATATTGGCCCGTCTAACTGTCTAACTGTCTACATCAGTTAGCCAAAATTCTTATCGACAGCATAGTCCGTACGATAGCTCAATTGCCTTAGAACAAACTTGCATTGGCCTCTTTGTGTGTGTGTGCTGTGTTTCTCACGTCCACAGTGAACCAGTATTTCCGGCTCATCCAGCCCCGCTGTCCCTTGGGAGCGCCTAGCGGTATGGCTGAAAGCAATGACGTGCACTGTTCTGTCCGAGGACGCCAGTGATCTGCAGCAGCTAGACAAGCTGATGGCACGTGATCCGACACAGAGTTACCCTCACAAAGAACTGGCCAAGATCCTCGGGAGCCTCGCCCACAACCTTGTCGCCCAGGCACGACTCAGCGAAAAGAGCAACGCCGATCTGGAACAAGAAGTGGCAGCGCTAAAGCTCCAAGCCAAGGAGGCCTGGAGAGACCAGGCCCTCATCCAGCGTCAGCCAGAGCAGCTACTTCTAGAGACCGAGAAAGAGGATGAGACGGACACAGAACAGGAGAAGGAAGTAGAAAGATTTCAAAAGACCCTGGAAAATCTCCGTCTGGACACAGACCGCAGAGAGCGGTCGGAAAAAGACGCCAGAAAAGAACTCAACAAACAGCTCAGACGCGGCGAAGCTCTCTTAAAGAGAGCAAACACTGAACTTAAAGAAAATGATGCTAAAGCCAACACCTGCGAAAAACACTTGCAGGCTGCCTGAGCCGATATCGATGAGCTTGTCCAGCAAAGACATGACCTCAACGATGAACTTGACATTGTTCACAGAGAACTGAAACATAAATATAAATTGCAAAGTGACCGGGAAGGGGGAACACACAACACAGAGTTTCCCCCGACCAGCGGGTCCGCACCTTTTAGCCAAGAACCTAGAGCTAAAAGGGGGGGGTGACAGCCCACTGTTAAGAATGTCACCTGCCAGCCTCCACGAATCCCCGTCAGCAGCGGAGGAAAAGGAGCCCTTCCAGTTCAGCCCAGACCCTGCAGGAGGACACGATGTCCACGCCTACTTGAAAGACATCTGCAGAATGTCACTAACGTGAACACTTGGGACAGATTGTACCTACTCAGAATCACGTCTAACCGAGAGGTACGTAGCTTTCTAGACCGTCAACCAGAGACCATAAAAGCGGATTACTGGCATCTATGACGAGCTCTAATTCGTGAATACTCTGATCCAGAATCAGACCAGGGGCTCATCACTGCTATGGACCTCAGGCAAGGTCGACTTGAGACCCCACAGAACTTCTCTAACCGACTGCGACGTGCCTACTTTGGAGCACAAAATGAACCAGGCATGGAGGAAGATGTCAACTTCAGAACCCTGTTCCTCCGAAACCTGCACCCCACAATTAGCCGGCCGGTAACCCAGAAGGAGCTGAACCCAGTCTCCCAGAACGCCAAGCCCAGAAAGCCGACAGAGGGGCCACTCTCAACGTGATACTGATAAGCTCAGACCGGAGCCCACATCTAACAAGACAAGTGCGGCCAATTCCGAAGCTGCAAAACAGCTGAAGGCATTGAAAGAGTTTCTCCAGAAGAAAACTCACAAGAAAGACAAGAAGGATGAACCAGACACCGCATGACTGAACAGGATGTCTAAAGTCAACCTTCCCGACCTTTCTGCAACTGCACCCTTAACCTAAACACGTGTAAGCTAAATGTGCAGTCATACAGCCAAAATGACTTCCAGCTCAAAACTGTAGCTCCCATTCACCTGGCAATTGGGCCTATGAGTCTTGTACATCCTATCTATATGTCACCAATAAACACTTATCCGTTTCTCATCTGCAAAGACCTGCTGGACCGCTTTGAACCCATTCTGGACTTCAAACAGCTGAAAGTCTGGGCGCAAGTGCGAGAACCTCTTCCCCTCCAGACACACAGGCCGTCTGAGCAAGAATGTCAAGTCACAGAGGTCACGGAAACTCCCACAGAGCCAGACTGTCAAGTCACAGAGGTCACAAGAACTCCTGCAGCCAGCCGTAAGAACACAGTCCTACCCCCAGAGCAAGTTTCAAGTTCGCTACTCTGCACATTTCAGCTCACCACAGACTCTGATACATACAGCCCCAAGGTCATGACTGACCTGCAGCTGAATGATATCACCACAATGAACATTATTCTAGCACTATGGACAGACAACTCAGGCATTAGTCTCTCACTTTTCAATGCAATCAGTAAGACCACACCAGGCCCTCCTTATGCCAGCAAGCGCACCCATTTCCCTTTGGACTCACACCCCTCCTCAATGGTGTCTGCCAAAGGAATCTGTGCACTGCACTTGACATGGAATCACCGGTGCCTGACCCATTATTTCCTGGTCCTTCCGGACCCACCCCATGATGTTTACATCGGAGCAGACATTCTGATTCGCCTCCGGGCTCATGTGGACGTGTGTAACGAAGTGGTATGGGCCCCATTGACTTCACAGCCACACGTTTCCATCAGTCATGACAATCTCATGTCAGGACAGACCATCCCAGAAGTATGCACCCTAGTCAACGAACAGGGAACTGTGATACCAGCATACACCAAAGGCTCAACATGCGATGTGGTCAAACCTTAAACCACACACTGGGTTTCTTCCAACCCTCACCTGAATGTGTGGAACTCGGACTCACACTGGAAGCCACACCCCTCACTGAAGTGTCATCTTGTGTAGTCTACATCCTTTTCAACAACTGCACAGCAACTGACATCAACATTCCCAAGGCCTACCGGCTGGGATGGCTAGTGAGCCATGACTTTCACGACTTTGAACTTATACTACCCATCATTGGGCCCATTCCTCCTGCCCTGATACCCGAAGGGGAGTACAGACAACACACTGTTGTCCGTGGTTGTCCGTCCATGTACCCTTCACTGCACCCTTCAAATTCATTGCCATCACATCTTTCATGCCGGTGACCAAAGACCAGGTCTGCCCGAACGGAGCTGACAGAGGACAGTCACCTCGCAGTATACACAGTCTCCCATCAGCCTGTCATTAATGCGGATGAACCTGCTTTACCTCTTCATACCAACCTGACTGATGACACCCAGACAGAGGAACCATACCCAGGTTTTGAGTCTCAAGTGCAGCAAATTCTACGAGACGCTAACGCGCTCCAGAGCGAGACAGACCGTCAGGGACTCAGACAATTCTTTTATAAATTCAAAGAATTCTTTGCCAAAGACTCTTTAGACTGTGGTCTCATTAACCTCCATACGGTGCGCATCCCAATACTCGCTGATGCGACTCCCACTTTTGTCAAGCAGTACAAGATTCCCATCGCCTCAAACGAACCAGTGCAGGAGATCATCAAATCCATGCTTGAGAAAGGTGTCATCCGTCCATGTAACAGCACCTACTCCGCTGCCCTGTGGCCGGTGCTCAAACCTTGCGGGTGATGGCGACCAACCATAGACTATCGGAAATTGAATTAACAGGTGCCTCGCAGCCGCTATCGCTAACTCTGCAGATTTCCAACAACAACATTGCGGATATGCAAGCCTCTGACACTGCAATAAAGACAATTTTTGACCACAGGCATCTACATAACTCCAAACATATTATGCGTATACAGGACAACATTCTGTGGTTTGCTGTACCAACCCGGAGACTCCAACCTTGTCACCGCTTACACCACATTCCAGTATCTCGATGAGCTCCATAGACATTTAAAAACACCTGCAAAAAAGCGCTGAAGCAAAGCATACTACGACCGGAAAGCATCACACCAGGAACTGGATGTGGGCGACAAGGTCTTGTATTACGGCTTCAACCCACCACCTTTGACAGGCCCCCAGCAGCTGTCAAAGAAATTTCTTCCCCACTGGACAGGACCTCATGAGATTGTGAACAAACTCTCCCCAGTTGCGTACCAAATCCAGTTAAACCGGGGACCAAGAGAACTAGATCTCAAATGGGTCCACCGGAACCAGATTAAGAGACATGTGGCCAATAGCAGAGAAAGACAGGGAGGGGCCAATTGCAAGCTAAACTCAACCGCCATCACCGAAGTGAAAAGACTGTCCCATCTAACCTGTGACAAACCTCACTGCCCTGTTCCCTCTCTCTTTTCCCTTCTCCTCCCTACCGCTCTCTCTAGCCTGTAATAGGATGCGGCTGTGGATCACCCTCCTGTGCCTCCAGTCAACCAGAGGCTAGCCGCCACCAGACATCACACCAGGACCAGCCTCGGGCATTGTATTGAGAGAGCAACCAGGACTCCTGATCACCAATTGCCGGACGCACACCCAGAAAGTGTATGTTCGACTTGACCCCCACAACGTCTACAGAGCACACTACCCCCGGGCAGTAGCCCAGTACAGCTGGGTCGGTGCCCGGTGGACCGAGGACTCTCTCCTCCATGCAAAGGCCGATGTCAAGCACATGCTCAACCAACTGGAGAAGATGACAGTCACCCAAGCGGAGTTAGGCGGACACAAAGGCCGCTCCAAGCGGTTCAGACTGAACTTCCCCAGCTAAAAGAGCAACTCACCACACAGAGTGCAGCGTTACAAACCATCGGCAAGACATTGAGAGGAACGGTGGTAATCCTAAACACCCACAATGTCCCGTTGAACCAGACCATGAGCCCCATAAAACAGCTGTTCACAGTCTTCCAGAATGACTTTGCTCAAACGCAGCTGGTCACAGCCTTGATGACTGACATGCTACGGGAAGTAAACACCTCCATCGACAGCTTAGCCATGGGTAGAATCCCACCATACTTGATACCCTTAAGCCTGGTGCAAAATGTGTTGGCATCCGCTATCAACACACCCACCGACCCTCTACAAATACACCTTGCCTACTCTCTGGGTAGCGCCATTCCCCTTTATGTGGACCCCGAGCAGAAGGAGATGGGTTTCCTTCTAAACTTACCCATCATCGAGTCGAGACTAATCTACCAACTCAAAGAAATTATCAATGTGGGCTTTTGGAAGGGTAACACACACCTCAAAGTGCGCACTCCCGAGGTGGTCACTTACCACGACAGCGATACACAGCTGTACGTAGCCCCGAACCTGCACATGTGTACTCTGACTAAAGATATTCATTATCTCTGCCCTAGCAAGCCTTTCCTCAGAGACAACACCAAGGGAATCTGTGGGTTGCAACCCATGATCAGCGACACCCGCTGCCCTGCCGAAGCCACGCCTCGTACCCAAGTCACCGAGACGCAGGCAGAGATCGTAGGTGACAGGTGGCTCATCAACACTCCGGTGCGCACCGCTAAGCTGATCTACGATCAGCATGACACCGCCACCCGTATCAACCTACAGGTCCTTCTAAAAAAAATAGCATATTTTGATAAAAGTTCATTATTTTCCATAATGTAATGAAAAAAATTAAACTTTCATATATTATAGATTCATTGCAGACCAACTGAAATATTTCATATTTCTTTTATTGTTTTAATACTGATGATTTTGGCATACAGCTCATGAAAATCTCAAAAAATTAGCATATTTAATCCGACCAATAAAAGAAAAGTGTTTTTAATACAAAAAAGTCAACCTTTAAATAATTATGTTCAGTTATGCACTCAATACTTGGTCGGGAATCCTTTTGCAGAAATGACTACTTCAATGCGGCGTGGCATGGAGGAAATCAGCCTGTGGCACTGCTGAGGTGTTATGGAGGCCCAGGATGCTTCGATAGCGGCCTTAAGCTCATCCAGAGTGTTGGGTCTTGCGTCTCTCAACTTTCTCTTCACAATAGCCCACAGATTCTCTATGGGGTTCAGGTCAGGAGAGTTGGCAGGCCAATTGAGCACAGTAATACCATGGTCAGTAAACCATTTACCAGTGGTTTTGGCACTGTGAGCAGGTGCCAGGTCGTGCTGAAAAACGAAATCTTCATCTCCATAAAGCTTTTCAGCAGATGGAAGCATGAAGTGCTCCAAAATCTCCTGTTAGCTAGCTGCATTGACCCTGCCCTTGATAAAACACAGTGGACCAACACCAGCAGCTGACATGGCACCCCAGACCATCACTGACTGTGGGTACTTGACACTGGATTTCAGGCAGTTCCTTCTAACCAGTCTTCCTCCAGACTCTGGCACCTTGATTTCCGAATGACATGCAAAATTTGAGCGCCAGTCCAGTGCTGCTTCTCTGTAGCCCAGGTCAGGCGCTTCTGCTGCTGTTTCTGGTTCAAAAGTGGCTTGACCTGGGGAATGCGGCGCTTCAGGCGCTGTTTCTGGTTCAAAACTGTTTCTGGTTTCTGGTTCAAAACTGTCACCTCTGGCTTGGCTTGCTCAGTTGGGGAAAAACAATTTTTCAAATAAATTTCAAAATAAATCTACAGGGAGTGCAGAATTATTAGGAAAGTTGTATTTTTGAGGATTCATTTTATTATTGAACAACAACCATGTGTTTTTTTGTGTTCATGTTTTTTTGTGTTCATTCTCAATGAACACAAAAAAACTCATTAATATCAAAGCTGAATATGTTTGTAGTTTATTAGGAAGTAGTTTTTAGTTTGAGCTATTTTAGGGGGATATATGTGTGTGCAGTTGACTATTACTGTGCATAATTATTAGGCAACTTAACAAAAAACAAATTTATACCCATTTCAATTATTTATTTTTACCAGTGAAACCAATATAACATCTCAACATTCACAAATATACATTTCTGACATTCAAAAACCAAACAAAAACAAATCAGTGACCAATATAGCCACCAAAAGCCTGCCATCCATGGATTCTGTCAGTGTTTTGATCTGTTCACCATCAACATTGCGTGCAGCAGCAACCACAGCCTCCCAGACACTGTTCAGAGGGGTGTACTGTTTTCCCTCCTTGTAAATCGCACATTTGATGATGGACCACAGGTTCTCAATGGGGTTCAGATCAGGTGAACAAGGAGGCTATATCATTAGATTTTCTTCTTTTATACCCTTTCTTGCCAGCCATGCTGTGGATTACTTGGACGCGTGTGATGGAGCATTGTCCTGCATGAAAATCATGTTTTTCTTGAAGGATGCAGACTTCTTCCTGTACCACTGCTTGAAGAAGGTGTCTTCCAGAAACTGGCAGTAGGACTGGGAGTTGAGCTTGACTCCATCCTCAACCCGAAAAGGCCCCACAAGCTCATCTTTGATGATACCAGCCCAAACCAGTACTCCACCTCCACCTTGCTGGCGTCTGAGTCGGACTGGAGCTCTCTGCCCTTTACCAGTCCAGCCACGGGCCCATCCATCTGGCCCATCAAGACTCACTCTCATTTCATCAGTCCATAAAACCTTAGAAAAATCAGTCTTGAGATATTTATTGGCCCAGTCTTGACGTTTCAGCTTGTGTGTCTTGTTCAGTGGTGGTCGACTTTCTGCCTTTCTTACCTTGGCCATGTCTCTGAGTATTGCACACCTTGTGCTTTTGGGCACTCCAGTGATGTTGCAGCTCTGAAATATGGCCAAACTGGTGGCAAGTGGCATCTTGGCAGCTGCACGCTTGACTTTTCTCAGTTCACGGGCAGTTATTTTGCGCCTTGGTTTTTCCACACGCTTCTTGCGACCCTGAAACGCTTGATTGTTTGATGATCACGCTTCAGAAGCTTGGCTATTTTAAGACTGCTGCATCCCTCTGCAATATATCTCACTATTTTTGACTTTTCTGAGCCTGTCAAGTCCTTCTTTTGACCCATTTTGCCAAAGGAAAGGAAGTTGCCTAATAATTATGCACACCTGATATAGGGTGTTGATGTCATTAGACCAAACCTCTTCTCATTACAGAGATGCACATCTAATATGCTTAATTGGTAGTAGGCTTTCCAGCCTATACAGCTTGGAGTAAGACAACATGCATAACGAGGATGATGTGGTCAAAATACTAATTTGCCTAATAATTCTGCACTCCCTGTAATTATTACACTAAATTAACAATATAGACCAAATCACTGATATAATGACTGATCTTAAGCCCACATTGTTACTGTATAATAATCGAAATATATTCTGTTGCATTATTTTTCTGTTTAACACTGTGAAGCTGCTTTGAAACAATCTGCATTGTTAAAAGCGCTATATAAATAAAGTTGACTTGACTTGACCTGTAGCCCATTTCCTGCACACGCCTGTGCACGGTGGCTCTGGATGTTTCTATGGTCACAACCTTATCGATTGCTCCTGCCTGATCGATTGCTTCAGTCTCCTGCCTCCTCTCTGCCTCCTGCTCAGCTAGTATTTGTAGCTCTGTACAGTCTTGCTTTTGAATCTCTATTTGATATATTTTCTTTGTTCTACTGCTAAATATAACTTACTCATAAACATATATTGTTTAAATATTGCCAATCACGTTAAATTTGCCGTCACTAGCTTTTAATCTAAATCACCATCACACATTAGCATTTCGCTAGCCTGTTAGCTTGTCATCTCTGCACACGGGTCTCCTGTTTTCTGAGTTCATTAAAAAACCGTGGTGAGTTGGAATAGTAAATAGTCTCCAACAAACCACTGTGGTAAGTTGGATTAATCAAGAAACAAGGTAAGCTATGTCATCTTCTCCTGTCATTGTCACTTGCACTGCTTGCTGCATGTTTAGTATAGGCTTCTCCGTTGGCGAACAGGGCTTCACATGTGATAAATGTAAAGAGATAATTAGGTTGACGGAGAAGATTTCAGAATTAGAGACACGCATCCAGACTTTATCTGAGAGTAGTGAGGATGTTACAGCTTTAGACACTGATTTGGATGCGAGTAGCTTAGTGAACTCCGGTTCCGGCTGCAGGGCCCCCGCAGCAGGGAAACTGGGGAACGGTGAGGCGGCATAGTCGCGGATCAAAAAAACACTCTTCCGTTCCGATTAGAATATCAAACAGGTTCTCCCCACTCAGTGACGCACCCACTGAGAATCCTGTTGAAAGTGCCCTAGTTATTGGTGATTCTATTACACGGAACGTGAAAATAGAGACACCAGCCACCATAGTCACATGTTTACCGGGAGCCAGAGCGCCTGACATCAAAGCAAATATAAAAGTGCTTGCTAATGCTAATCGTAAATTCTCTAAGATTATTATTCATCTCGGCATTAATGATGTTCGACTTCGCCAGTCTGAGATCACCAAAATTAACATTAAAGAGGTGTGTGAACTCGCTAGTACGATGGCAGGTTCAGTTTTCTGTTCTGGTCCGCTCCCCGTTAAAAGGAGTGATGAGATAGTTAACAGATTATCATCACTCAATGGCTGGTTTTCTAAGTGGTGTCCGCAAAATAACATAGGGTTCATAGACAATTGGAAAAGCTTTTGGGGCAGACCTGGCCTGTTAAAACACGACGACATCCATTCTTCTTGGAGTGGTGCCAATCTTCTCTCTAGTAATTTGGCACATAGTCGTAGAGCTAAACCTTGACTAACTAGGGCCCAGGTCAGGAAGCAGACGGACTGGCTTACCCGACCGCCTGCTAGCTGCCTCTCGTTACAGAAGTCAGGTAAATCCCATAACATAGACACTCTTTTACCTAGATATGATCACATAGAGACTGTGTCTGTTCCGCGAATTAGTAATTACAAAAAACCATCAAAACCATTCAACAGTAATAATTTAATTGATGTCCAACAAATGAACAATATATATAATATGGATAATCAAATGATAAAGCTTGGGTTGCTGAATATTCGATCCCTTTCCCCAAAAGCGCTCATTGTAAATGATATCATTACAGATAATAATCTAGATGTGCTGTGTTACCTGGCTAAAACCTGACGACTACATTACTTTAAATGAGTCCACCCCACAAGATTATTGTTATAAACACGAGCCACGTCTGAAAGGTAAAGGGGGAGGGGTTGCTGTAATTTATAATAATATCTTCAGTATTACTCAGAAGTCTAGTTTCAAATATAATTCCTTTGAAGTTTTGGTGCTTTATGTAACGTTATGTAGTGCAAATGATAAATCCTGTGTAACATTTGTGTTAGCTACTGTATATAGGCCACCAGGGCACAATACAGACTTTATCAAAGAATTTGCTGATTTTCTATCAGAGTTAGTTCTGGCCGTAGATAAATTACTAATTGTTGGTGATTTTAATATCGAAAAAGACACATTGGGATTGGCATTTAAAGACATTCTAAACTCTATTGGAGTTAGGCAACACATGTCAGGACCTACTCATCCCCATAATCATACTTTAGACCTAATATTGTCACATGGAATAAATGTTGATACCGTTGAAATTCTGCAGCAGAGCGACGACATGTCAGATTATTACCTAGTATCATGTATACTTAATTTAGCTAAAGCTACAAAGCCGTCCACCCGTTTAAAAAATGGCAGGACTATCACCACTGCGACTAAAGATTGCTTTTTAAATAATCTTCCTCATCAGTATCATCTCCTCAGCATTCCAGATAGCTTAGAGGAACTCGATGTTGCAACAGAAACTATTGACTCTCTCTTTTCCAGTACTTTAGACACAGTCGCTCCCCTGCGCTTGAAGAAGATTAAAGAAAATAGTCCAATGACGTGGTATAACGAGCACACCCGGGCCCTTAAAACAGCAGCCAGAAAAATGGAGCGCAGCTTGAAGAAAACAAAACTAGAGGTCTTTCGTAATTCGTGGAAAGAACGTATGATCGCATACAGAAAGGCCGTAAAAACTGCTAGATCTGCTTATTTCTCGACTCTCTTAGAAGAAAACAAACACAAACCTAGGTATTTATTCGATACAGTGGCTAAATTAACCAAGAATAAAGCTTCAACCTCTGATGTTTGTAAACAGCACAGCAGTAATGACTTTATGAACTTCTTTACATGTAAGATTGACAATATTAGGAAGAATATTATAACCATGCAGATGTCTACTACAGTATCACATCAGACAGAGCATCGTAGTGTCACTGAGGAAAAATTACACTGATTCACTGCTATAGGAGAAGAAGAATTGGCTAAACTCTTTAATTAATCTAAATCAACAACATGTATGCTCGACCCTATACCCACTAGGCTATTAAAAGAGATGCTACCAGAGGTCATGGATCCTCTTCTTAATATCATTAATTCATCTTTGTCATTAGGATATGTACTGAAAACTTTTAAGTTGGCTATTATTAAACCACTTATTAAAAAAACGCAACTTGATCCTACAGAATTAGTCAATTAAAAATACTTGAAAAGGCAGTGTCTTCACAATAGTCAGGATTTAGACCGTATCATAGTACTGAGACTGCTCTCATCAGAGTTACAAATGATTTACTCTTATCATCCGATCGTGGTTGTATCTCTTTGTTAGTGTTACTCGATCTTAGCGCTGCATTCGACACTATCGACCACAACATTCTTTTGAATAGACTCGAAAATTATGTAGGCATTACTGGACATGCATTGGCATGGTTTAAATCATACCTATCTGACCGTTATCAATTTGTAGCAGTAAATGAAGAGATGTCACACCGATCACAAGTTCAGTATGGAGTACCGCAGGTCTCAGTGCTACGGCCATTGCTCTTCACCCTAGGGGTGTGCGATATATATCGTCTGCGATAATATCGTAATTGTTGTTTTAACGATGTGCAATCCGACATTATTGAGTATATCCCTCAGAGAGTGCACGCATACCCCACGTGATGTAGATTGTTGACTAGACTAATGCGGGTGCGCTTTTCACTTTCCGCTTTCAATTCGTGCTATATTCATATCATATAATAGTTAATGTGATATTGATTTTACACAAGTTTACTAAACAAGAAGTTAATATTAAGTGACTTACAGTTTAGACTTCCTGTTTTTGCTCTATTTCGCCACCGAAAAATAGTTCAAAACAAACACACAGCACTGTATCTGCGTCTCTGAGCAACACACACCGTTGTTTTCATACTGAACGAATCAGCTTTTTCAACGAATCAATTGAATCAATGATTAAATGACTACGATAGATTAAGAGAGTCAAATGCTTCAATCCTTGAATGAATCAGCTGTTTGAATTATCGGTTGAATCTCAATGACTCACTCATTAAACATGACTTGCTGCCACCTACTGGCATTTTGAATTTCACAGTTATAGCAAATTTACATGTTTTAAATCATTTCAAATATCAATATTATTCAACATTTTGTTTTAAACATCAAAACATTATTTATGCATAACTGCAGGATATTAATTTGTCACTTCTGAGCTGTGTAAATGATCTAAATTCCACTTCAGATGCAGCTTCTGTTTCCTCTGCACTGCAAAAATACATTTTGTTGATAAAATTATTATTTAATTTGATTGGTAACAGCCCTATTGTGTCTTATTATTATTCATTATTATTAATTTTATGAAATTGACACAAAATATGTAAAAAAAATAATTTATCAAGGTAAAAAATATTATTTCTGTCACTTCTGTGAACTGACCACCACACAGAATATGAAGAATATCATAAACTTTAAGAATCAGCTGACCATGGCAGTCCTACACCTGCCAAGGTACCAGCACAAAAACACACTCAGCAAAATATCGTCTAATTATCGTTATCGATAAAAACCCAGAAAATATTGAGATATCTTTTTTTGTCAACATCGCAAACCCCTACTTCAACCTGTACATGCTACCACTGGGAGATATTATTAGAAAGCATGGCGTTTAGGGTTGTGCCGATGGACGATATCATCGTCCATCGTGATGGCTGACCAACATCACGATGGAGCGCCACCATCGTGATGCCACGCCCCCCGTTGCGAGTGCGACACACACTAATCTTCTTCTATAGTTAAACTAAAAACATTGCAGGGATTGCTCTGTAAATTAAATTGAGAGTATAACTAAAGCATATATGCTATTTTAAATACTGTAGTCTATGCCAGATATATAGCCTACATTTTTAAATAATCCATTATAAGCATGCGTGTTTATGCATTATATGCATGCGTGTTTATTTTAGCACTTCCGTCAGTGAAACAACACACTACAGCCTGTAAAATATTTAAAAGATTATCAGTTAATAATGGTAACATAAAATTTAAGACAATTAAATATTAGTTTAAAAAAAAATGTTTTATTTCCCCACAAAGATGCGTCAGCTTTGAGATGAATGTGGGACACTAGCTGGAGACTACTTCTCAAATATCTTCCTCTTCATGTTTTCTCCTGATGTTGTAAAGCAACACGTGTTGTAAAACGTCTGAAGAGCGAATTTTATCTTCCACAGGGTCAAGACATTTAGGCTATGTTTGATTATGCACTGCCAGAGAAAACGAAAGTAAAATCGGTGGCGTGTGTGTGTGTGTGTGTGTGTAGGCGTGAATTGCGCTATTCAAATAAACTTGACGCGCCAAGTCTAACAAGAACAAACTGTGTTAAATAAAATTTGAAGTAAAAAGGTATTCGTCCTACATTTTCTACTTCACCACAGTAAAGCATGTGAATGGGTAGGCTATAATAGACTTAATTATAAGCAAACGAAAGGAAGAAACGTTTACAATTCCCTGCGAAAATGAGTGTGACGCGAGTGAAGATTTATGAAAAGAAACGTGATGTCCAGTGGGATAAAATGACCCAACTGTTTTGGTTATGCCTATTGTTAAAGTTCGCGGAAAGGTATAAACATATATGAAAAGCTGGCAAATCTTTAATTGGGCTCAGCCTCTCTCTCTCATTCGGCATGAATCCATATGTTTTCATGGCTGCGATGTAACTGCGAATTTATTTCCTTTGAAAACAATTTTTTGTGCTTCTGTCCTGTGGTAATATATTCACGTACAACAGCATTCACATACAAAACACGGGGATAATAACGAAATTATAGTTTTAAATAGAAAATAGTATTTATGTAAGGAGGCATATTAAAATAAAAAGTGCACAACTCTTATTTGGGTTAGCAAAATAACAAAATAGAAAATAGTATTCATGTAAAGAGATAGTAAAATACAGATATAGTAAATTATATATTTTTATTTAAAAAAACGACGATATCATCATCCATCGCAATGTTTTATTGTAAACATCGTCAACTGCCAATTTAGGGGACATCGCCCAACCCTAATGGCGTTAGATTTCATTGTTATGCTGAAGATACTCAGCTCTATATTTTTCACACCCTGAAGAAACTAACCAATTCACAAGATTAACGGAATGTATAGATGATATAAAAAATTGAATGATCAGTAATTTCCTGCAACTTAATTCAGAAAAAAATGAATTTTTAATTATTGGACAAAAAAGCTCCACAAGTAGTAACCTAGAATACTGTCTAACCCTCGATGGCTGCTCTGTCAAGTCCTCGTCGTCAGTTAGGAACCTGGGTGTGCTCTTGGCTTTCAAACGAAAGATTGGTATCAATGTTTCTAGCATCTGTAAAACTGAATTCTACCATCTTAAAAATATATCTAAATTATGGCACATGCTCTCACAGTTAATACATGCGTTCAAGAGCTCAAGGCTAGATTATTGTAATGCTCTACAGGGTGGTTGCCCTGCTCGCTTAATAAACAAACTCCAGCTGGTCCAAAACGCAGCAGCTCGAGTTCTTACTAGAACCAGGAAGTATGAACACATTAGCCCGGTTCTGTCAACACTGCACTGGCTCCCAATTATACATTGCATACATTTTAAAATCTTGCTTATTACTTACAAAGCACTAAATGGTTTAGCTCCCCAGTATTTGAGTGAGCTCTTAACACATTATACTCCATCACGTCTACTGCGGTCTCTAAACTCTGACCAGCTGATAACACCTAGAATATCAAAATCAACTGCAGGTGGTCGATCCTTTTCCTATTTAGCACCTAAACTCTTCCTAGCATTGTTCGGGAAGCAGACACACTCTGTCAGTTTAAATCTAGACACATCTCTTCTCTATGGCATACACATAAAACACTTTTTCAATTAAATTATATATTCTGTTGCATTATTTTTCTGTTAAACACTGTGAAGCTGCTTTGAAACAATCTGCATTGTTAAAAGCGCTATATAAATAAAGTTGACTTGACTTGACTACTCCAGACTCAGTCCACTGCTTCCACAGGTCCCCTAAGGTCTGGAATCAGTCCTTCTCCACAATCTTCCTCAGGGTCCGGTCACCTCGTTGTGCAGCGTATTTTGCCACACTTTTTCCTTCCCACAGACTTCCCACTGAGGTGCCTTGATACAGCACTCTGGGAACAGCCTATTCGTTCAGAAATTTATTTCTGTGTCTTACCCTCTCGCTTGAGGGTGTCAATGATGGCCTTTTGGACAGCAGTCAGGTCGGCAGTCTTACCCATGATTGCGGTTTTGAGTAATGAACCAGGCTGGGAGTTTTTAAAAGCCTCAGGAATCTTTTGCAGGTGTTTAGAGTTAATTAGTTGATTCAGATGATTAGGTTAATAGCTCGTTTAGAGAACCTTTTCATGATATGCTAATTTTTCATGAGATGTATGCCAAAATCATCAGTATTAAAACAATAAAAGACCTGAAATATTTCAGTTGCTGTGCAATGAATCTAAAATATATGAAAGTTTAATTTTTATCATTACATTATGGAAAATAATGAACTTTTATCACAATATGCTAATGTTTTGAGAAGGACCTGTACTTGACCAGAGCATGTGGATCCAAGTACCACGAGGGGCCATTCTCCACCTGGACGATTTAACCTTGTACCATCTTCCGAGAAAAGAGTATCAGTCAGAGCTAGATCCAGCAACCTCACCCTAGATCCAGAATTAGAACGGTGGATTGAAAAAGGGGGGACTCAGCTCATTGACATTGCTCCCCTCGACACAGCCCTCCAAGCTTTGTCCCGATTGCCAATCCTGAGCGCCTCGCATGTTGTCCAAACCTGGACCGCAGCTGACACTGCGCTCTGTATCTCCATGATCATCGGTAATACCCTCAACCTGGGCATAGCCTTCCTCCTGTACAGGAAATTCATCGAGATGAGAACCTCTACAGCCAAACTCACGACAGCTATGTCTGGAGGTCTCCGATGGAAACCCCGGAGGGAGGTTACCACGCCAGAAGCAGATGCTAACCTCATCGAGCTGGCTCCTCAGCCATAACAAACATCTGTCAGCCGACTGTCCCGACTCACCTACCATCCGACCATTGTGATGGGGGTTGTCCGATAATGACCATAGGACATCATCCGACGAAAAGAGGGACTGTAGAACAATTGACTGATAGTAGGTTAACTAGATGAGGTCAACTTGTCAAGTTATTTGAATACGATACGCCCACTTATTGCTCACGCCAGTGAAAACTAGAAAACTTCATGGCAACGACACGCTGTGTTCTCAAGTGCGACTCAAAAGCAAACTTTTTTTCATCTGAGCATTTGAAGACTAAGTGGCTACAATTCATATATACAACTGTACCACAGGAGTATAGTCCGAGCCTTGTGCTTTGTTCACGCCATTTTGAAGACGATTGCTTTACCAACTTAAATGCAATTAAACTTGGATTCGCGAGCCGGCTGATATTGAAGGCAGGTTCAGTTCCAAGTGTATTTGCATCAGCTTCCTCCTCCGTATCACAAAATGTAAGTGTTATTAATAATTGTTGCTTTTATGTTTTATGTAGCATGCTTAATAATTGTTTGGTTTGTTGTGTAAGCACCATTTAGCTTCTAGGTCTTCAATGACAATTGTATTGAGATATGTGAATTGTTTGTTGTTGTTTTCGGAGTTTTCTTTAGGAATAGACTCCTTGTAGTAACGTAACGTTACTGCATTTGTATTTTTTGGTAAAAACTATGTTTATGCATCGAGTTAAGCGATTAGCGTCACGTAAAGGCGGAGTTTTGAAAAGTGAATCACTAAACGAATTATTTGAGAATCGCTGTCAAAACAGGTAAAAATAAATGCATATTATTGTCATTGCATGCATGCAAAACTGTTGTTGGGGACATCTAAAACAATATTTGGAACATTTTAAATGCCATAATAGGTGCTCTTTAATCACTTTCTGGATTTGGTCCCTATTGCTAATGGCAAAGCAGACACTATTGTCGCAGCTGTCAAGAATGTTATCTTGAAGAAAGGTCTCCCAACAGAAAAACTATATGGACTCAGGACTGACGGGGCAGCCGTTATGACAGGTAATTATTTGATGGTCATGTGAGATTGTTTTATTTTTTGTATCCCATGATTTTCGCTAAATTATTTTATTTATATTCAGGTCGTGTGAATGGAGTTGCAAAGCAACTTACAGACAGTTTTCCAAAGATTGTGTCTGTAGCTTGTGCTGCCCACAGATTGGCCCTTGCCTGCAAGGACTCATCAAATGATGTAAGGTACATGGCCACTTTCAGGGACCACCTCCAAGAACTTCATTTATATTTTAGAAACAGTGCAAATCGTACTGCAACACTCAAAGCAGCATGCGCCACCCTGGGTGTCAGTGATTTGAAAATAAAGGTAATAGTAATTTGATACCATTGTAGTTATCTTCTGTCAATTAATAACCAATAATCAGTCTTTAATTGCAACGTTTCCAGGAAGTGAAGGACACACGCTGGCTCTCTCAGCACAAAGCCATCAGACCCTACAGAGGAACCTGACAAAACCTGGCAGTCCTTGGAGCATTGGCAGAGGAGGCAGAGGAGGCAGAGGTGAGAAGATGTCCAGGGGCAAAGGTCCTTTACACATTCGGTGCTACATACAGATTTGTGGCAGCAGTTTACCTCCAAGCTGACGTTTTACCACACCTCGCATGCCTGTCCACATGTCAACTTTCTACATATCAAGGAGCAGGTATGTTTTTTTTTTTTTTTAAATCAGTTTAATTTGATTTATTGAAATGAGGGTTGTTTGCAGGTCTTCTAAACAGCAGCTACTTATTTATTTTTTTAAATGTAGGTTCCTGTCACAATTCAGAATCTCAGGAGCATCAAAGAGGCTGGACTGACTCCACTGCCTGGATCATTCCTGTCTCAACTTCATCAGGACCTCGATGATCCACAATGACTTGGAGCCTTCAATATAAAGCATGAGGAGGAGAGGAAAAGGAGAGGGCAAGATGTCCACAAAGTGTCGAGGGAGGAGCTGTGGGACAGATTCCAGCAAGAGGTAAATGCCTTAAAACTAATGAATTTTCCTTTTCCTCTTTTAAATGGTCCTCTATGGCCTGGCCCTTAAAGGATTAGTTCACCTCAAAATAAAAAAAATCCTAACCATTTAATCACCCCAATGCCACGCAGATATGAGTGGAAGAGAAATTACGTTTTGTAGGAAAACATTTCTGGATGACCCGTTGAAACTGCATTGATTTGGACTTCTTCAATTTGGTTGCCATTTAAGCCCATTCTGTGGAGAAACATCCAGAAATGCTTTCCTAATAAAACTTAATTTCTCTTCCACTGAGGAAAGAAAGACATAGATATCTGGGTGGCACTGGAGTGAGTAAATGTTTTGGAAATTTAAATTTTGAGGTCCTTTAATGACTGTAGTTAAGGTGGGTGTAGGCGATAAAAAGATGTTGATGGTCTGTTCATTGTAGGTCATCCACCCTTACATCACTGGCCTGGAAACACAACTGGACAGATGGTTCCATGATCTGGACATCCTTGGGGCCTTCAGTGTTTTGGGACCGCTTGGTAGAGCTACTCCAGAAGATGATATAATAATGATCTCTCAGCTGCAGACTCTTGCCAGGAAATTTTACCCTGAACAGGAAAATGAGGTACTGCAGGAGTGGTTCTCTTTCAAGAATCATGTTCTCACTGGGGCATTCAAGGTGGGTGTATTAAAATGATTACTAAATTAAACTATGGTTCACAACACCAACACAACACACTAATGCCATGATGGTAAACCAAATGTTGTTTTAAGAACAAAGACCAGGAGGAGATCCTAAGACTGCTGGCGAGTGAGATTGATGAGTGGGCCAACCTCTACCCCTGCCTGAGCCTTCTTGCAGGCATTGCACTTGTAATTCCAGTTTCCAGTGTAAACTGTGAACGCGATTTTTCAACAATGAACAGGGCAAGAACTTCAATTTGACAACCACAACAAATAATTATTCATTTTATTTATTTTAGTGCATTTTGTGGTAAATTATTATTTTTTTCTCTGTCCTTAGGTGAAAACAGACCTCAGAAATCAGTTGCAAGGAGAACAACTGGCTGCTTGTTTGAGGATCTCAATCAATGGACCCTGTCCTGAGGCCTTCCCTTATGATAGGGTATTGGAAAAATTAAATGTCCAAACAAAGGGTGCAAGATTTGTCGCTAGTCTGTGGAGCAGTCAGCGTAGCAATGCCTGTTAAGTAATCTGACTCTGTTTTGCAAATTAAATACGTGCGTGTCAATAAAAATTACTAAATATTTAACCCTTTTTTGTTGTCGTCAATCCAAGTAAAGTATTTTATTTTCAAACTGCATCTAAAGGTTGTCCATTTATTCCTATTTATACTTGAGTATTAATTACTTGAGGTTTCTTGTGAAGTACTGAGTGATAAAGCTCTCTCTCTCTCTCTCTCTCTCTTCCATTCTCTCTCTTTAATCCTCTTCCCTTTTCATTCGTTAAGTGTGATTTTTCCCTGTTTGTACCATATTGTTGTTTTACCATATGTTTTTCTACCTACATATATATATGCATATTTCCCTTGTGTGAACTGTAGTTCTGTATACTTAGTTGTTTTATTAAAACCCAATAATTACATGAAAGTGATTCCGTATCATTTTGCTCACAGATATCGAAGTCAATGAGACGTAAGATCGTAGCTACCAATAAAGCTTGGTTTTCTTATTACTATTTAAGTAATACAAATTGTACGAACAAAGGAAATATTATTTGTCCTGATCAGCAAATTAATGTTTTCTTAAAGTTTGTAAGATTGATATTTGATGAAGGAATCTGAATTTCAATTTGCAGGACGAGAAGAAATTATAGATAACTGAAATCAATTTGGACAAAGGTTCCTTTTACATGATTAAAGGTTACGTTATAATTAATATTTGTGTGTACAAATGTTGACAAGCTAAGCATTTTCATAGACTCATGAATATTTACCCCATTTGAATTAATTATTCCCCGAAACTCATTGTCGCTACAAATAAGACTTCAGGCTGCGGCAGACGGAGGTTCTGAAGAAGGACTACAGGAGTCTGGTCGAGACGCTGCGCAGACCATCGCCTGAAGCAACGATCATCGTGTCTGGACCCCTTCCCACGTACCGACTAGGACATGAAAGGTTTAGTAGATTACTTGCTCTAAATTAATGGTTAATGTCATGGTGTAATGAACAGAAGCTGCTCTTTGTAAATAATTTGAATCTGTTCTGGGAGCGACCTAGGTCCAGCTCTTCCGTCCTGATTGCCTTCACCCCAGCAGAATCGGAGCGGCTCTTCTGTCAGACAACATCTCCAGGCTGTAACACACCACCATATGACTAGTAACAAATCACAGTCTTTGCTGTCCTAACTTAATTGACATAAGTACCAATGTAGAACATTATATAGAAACTGTGTCTATTCCTCGTTTAGTGAGGTCAAACATTAAATCTACTGTAAGATCTAAGAAAAATCAAATTGTGATTGAGAAAATCTCAATATTAGTGAACAAAAACAATTTCTAAAACTAGGTTTTCTAAACATTAGATCGCTCACACCTAAGGCGGTTATTGTAAATTAAATGGTCACAGATAATAGTTTCGATGTACTTGCCTTATTGAAACCTGGCTTAAGCCAAATGATTATTTTGGTCTTAATGAGTCTACTCCAACAGGATACTGTTATAAGCATGAGCCCCGTCTGATTGGTTGTGGTGGTGCTGTTGCAACAATCTATAGAGATATTCTTAATGTTACTCAGAAAACAGGTCACAGGTTTAATTCGTTTGAAGTACTAGTGCTAAATGTTACGTTCTTAGATGTAAGAAAGAAAATCGTATTATCTCTAGCCCTGGCTACTGTATATAGACCTCCAGGGCCCTATGCTGATTTCCTAAAAGAGTTTGAAGACTTTCTCTCAGATCTATTGGTCAACGTCAATAAAGCATTAATTGTTGGAGATTTTAACAGAAACGTAGATAACACAAATGATGCATTAGGGGCTGCGTTTACAGATCTATTAAACTCCTTTGGGGTCAAGCAAAACGTCACTGGTCCCACTCATCGTCTTAATCACACACTAGATTTAATTATATCACATGGAACCAACCCAACAGATATAGATATTATACCGCAAAGTGATAATTTCACTGACCATAACATGGTAACTTGCATACTGCGTACTGCTGAAATCTGTCATGTTGCGCCATGTTATCGACCAGGCAGAACAATCCTTCCAACCACTATAGATAGATTATCAAATAGCTTACCTGATCTGTCTCATCTGCTCAGTGAACCCAAACAAACAGATGAACTAGAGGAAATGACTAGCAGTATGAGCACCATTTTCTCTAGTACATTAGAAATTGTTGCACCAATTAGATTAAAAAGGTTAGAGAGAAAACTAAAGCACCATGGTACAACAGTGCTACACGTTATCAAGAGAGAATCTCGTAACTTAGAGCGTAAATGGAAACAAACTAATTTAGAGGTCTTTAGAATCGCGTGGAAAGATAGTATGTCACGTTATAAAAAGGCCCTAAAAGCAGCCAGGGCTGAGCATCTCCGCAAACTAATAGAAAATATCCAAAATAATCCAAGGTTTTTATTTAACACCGTGGCTAGACTAAAAATAATAAACAAGCATCGTGAGCAAAATATTCCATTACAGTTTAGTATTAATGATTTTATGAATTTCTTCACTGAGAAATAGAAAGCATCAGAAACAGAATTGTAAATATACAATCTTTAATGATGTCTTATGATTCAACCTCAATTATCGCCCCTCAAGAACTACTACACCGCTTTACAACTATAGGACAGGAAGAGCTGAATAAACTTATCATTGCATCTAAACCAACAACATGTTTATTAGATCCAATACCCACTAAACTACTGAAAGAGCTGTTCCCTGTAGTGGAAGAGCCTCGTCTTTATCTTTAGGTCATGTTCCAAGAATATTCAAGTTGGCAGTCATAAAACCTCTCATTAAGAAGCCATAATTAGATCATAACCTAGCAAATTACAGAACCATTTCAAATCTTCCATTTATGTCTAAAATACTAGAAAAAGTTGTGTCTGCTCAATTGTGCTCTTTCTTGCAAGAAAATTATATCTATGAAAAATTTCAATCAGGATTCAGGCCGCATCATAGCACAGAAACTGCGCTCGTTAAAATCACAAATTATTTACTTCTAGCTTCTGACCAAGGCAGTATCTCAATACTAGTTCTACTAGATCTTAGTGCTGCATTCGATACTATAGATCATAAAATACTCTTAGATCGACTTCAAAATTACACTGGTGTTCAGGGACAGGCATTAAACTGGTTTAGATCGTACTTATCAGACCGCTACCACTTTGTCTGTCTAAATGGGGAAAAATCAAAGATAACGTCAGTAGACTATGGGGTGCCGCAAGGATCTGTGTTAGGCCCTCTGCTATTCTCAATATGCTGCCACTTGGTAATATTATAAGAAAACATGGAATTAATTTCCACTGTCATGCTGATGACACTCAATTATATATTTTATCATGTCCAGATGAAAGCGCTAAATTATCTAAACTGACAGCGTGTGTTGAAGATATTAAATACTGGATGACGTGTAATTTTCTGCTTTTAAATTCAGATAAAACGGAAGTATTACTTATTGGTCCAAAAAACTGCCCACAAAACCTCTCACAATACAACTTTAACTAGGAAGGATGTCCTGTCACTTTATCCACTACAGTAAAAGACCTGGGTGTTATATTAGACCGGACTTGTCTTTCGAAAATCATGTTTCATTTGTTACAAGAACGGCATTTTTCCACCTTAGAAACATTGCTAAGCTGCGAAACATGCTATCTATTTCTGATGCAGAAAAGTTAGTTCATGCATTCATGACCTCGAGACTAGATTACTGTAATGCTTTATTAGCTGGTTGTCCTGCATCCTCAATAAACAAGCTACAGTTAGTCCAAAACGCAGCTGCTAGAGTTCTTACTAGGTCAAGAAAATATGATCATATAACACCAATTTTATCATCTCTACACTGGTTACCTATTAAGTTCCGTATCAATTACAAAGTATTGCTACTGACCTATAAAGCCCTAAATGGTTTAGCTCCAGTGTATTTAACGGATCTTCTATCGCCCTACAATCCATCGCGCTCTTTAAGATCACTGAAATCGAGGCTTCTGGTCATACCTAAGTCCACTAAAGGAGGGAGGTAATTTTCACAATTAGCTCCTAAACTCTGGAATAGTCTTCCTGATATTGTTCGAGGTTCAGACTCGCTGTCCCAGTTTAAAACTAGATTAAAGACGCATCTCTTTAGCCAAGCATTCACATTATAATTACCTTTTATACTACAGTTAAATTGGATCAAAAGCATTAATATTCTGAACAGCAGCTATGCTAATTATTTCCCATGTGCTTTTCTGTTGTTATCTCCGGACACTAGTCCCGAGGTAAATAGTTTGTCAGCTCCAGTTTGTATCCAGCCTCTCATGGAGACTTCAGATGCCCCAACACCTGTGATGAGACGACTCGATGCCTGTGAAGAGACGACTCAACGCCAGCTTTGTTATGGCCTAAATTAATACATGATTGATTAACTTTTTCTAACATTTTTCTATGTACATTTTTGAATTGCACTTTCTGTAAAGCTGCTTTGAAAAAGTGGGCCCTATCTTGCACCCAGCGCAATTGACTTTGTACACCGACGCATGTGTCATTCCTATTTTGCACCCGTGCAAAGCGCGCTTTGCCCTCCACAGAAGCACGTCGCTAAACTAGTGAATGAATGTTGCGCTCCTGGGCGGTTCAGCGCAAAGGAGGCGTGTTCCGGCGCAAACAATCCCTGGTGCTATTTTGCTGTTCCATTAAACAATTGTGCCACTGACCAGAAAAAACCTAGTCTAAAGTCAGTGGCCCGCATACACTTTGCTCATGTAATCTACACAGATGCAACAGTTATTTTTGCAAATCATAAATTGTTACACTAAAAAAATATTAACACATGAGATGACGGAAATCATTGTGGTGTGCCACGAAGATGTGAAAAAATAGGCATAAATCTAGCTTACAAATTATTCAGGCTTACAAGAACATCAGTCTCCTCGGCTGTGAACCGCTCCTGGCGTGCGCCTGGTAAATACGCCATAATAATAGCAATCCATAATGGAACTTGCGCACCTGCTTTTAAAGGGAATGTTGGATGACGCTCTGATTGGTTTATTCAGGTTACGCCCAACCCACACCTATGAATAATGAAGCTACTTCAGACCAACCAATTTTAGATTTGCGCCGGGCGCAAGAGCCATTTATCCCGCCAGGAAAATAGCAACAGCGCCGAGACCCGCCCACAAAATTACTTGAGCTTCGCACTTTGACACTTGCATTTCAGATAGTTAAAATAGGGCCCAATGTGTATTGTGAATAGTGCTATACAAATATATTTGAATTTGAATGTTCTGATAAGTGTTCAGTTTTCGGCCGAAAGACTTTTATCACCGAAACAATACGGCCGAAATGTTGTGATGACGCAAACAGAAACCGCGACCTGCACGTGCTTGTATAAACGGTCTAAACAAGCTGCAACATGTCTGCGGTGTGGACGTATGTGGTTCATATCACATCTGATGACGCATCTACATGGATACATGTGCTGGCTCCTCAGTGATACACTACAACAACAGCGATAATAAAAGAAAAACGTGGGCAAAACTTTGTTCAATGCATGCGAGTGCTGCCGTATGTTCGAAGATGACCAGTCGTTTCCTCCGTCATCACCAGGTGCAGTGCCAGAAGACGCGAATGAGAACTTGCGCGCTGAGAGAAGATCTGTCTCTGTGCACTCATCCGAAAGCGCGCACTTGTCTCACAGCGCGCAAATATTGAGTTCTCTATCAAGTCTTGCGCTTAAACGGACAAACTCACACATAAAGTATGTCAACATGTCCATCTTGATGAGTATCCCTGCAGACAAAGTCTGTATGCCTTAAGTGAACTGTATACAGTCGAGAAAGACGACGCATATCCCTGCATTAGGTCTTAAAGGGGCAGTAGCCTTTACTGCGGTCTGTTTAATCTCAACAAAAGACAAGTACATCACTCACTGCTCTTGATTGAATAGCTTTTGTAAGTTTGATTAATCTTTACTTTAAACAGTTAAATATGCAGTTATTTTATGTTTCATTACTTTATTAAATGTCTGTAGCTTTCTGCAGGCCATTAGGCCTGTACATTATTATTTAATGTACACATGAGTGAGGTCAAGTTAAACATTTTTAATTTGAATTTTATTTTATACTGTGCATTGTTGCAATGTGCTAATAAATATTTGCATAATTTGTAATTTATTTATTATTTGAAACTTTAATATTAATTTATGCAATTACAATGCCTTGATTTTTGGTAAAGTAGATGCAATGGTAATAATAATTGGCATAATTTCTTTCGGTGTTTCGGTTTTCGGCTTTCGGCCTTGGTTTCCTCTTTTTTGGTTTTCGGTTTCGGCCAAGAATTTTGATTTCGGTGCATCCCTAGTCACTTGTATGTTGCCTGACTGCCTATTTCTCTGCAACTGGCTTAGGAGGCTTTTTGAGCAACGTATTTGTATTATATTCCAAAGAGATCAGTTAACTACATGAAACTACATTGGTACTGGCTGGGCCAGATTGGCACGTAATGGAACAGTCAAGCAAAGAGAGTTTTGCCAGACGTTTTTGATTCCCAAACTTGTTCTTGTTAGGCAATGTCACTGCAGTCACCCAGTCATTTATCCTGCATGCACCAATCCTGATACCAATATTTCCATTATAACATCTGACATCTTATTTATTGAAACACAGAAGCATCCATCAATTATAAAGAAGCCTTAATTACCTGTAGTGTGCTGGATCCTTCATTCCTCATAGATGTCAATATCTGTTCCACCTTTTCAGGGTCCCTCATGCTCACTGAACATTTTGATAACTCGGGAATCTGTGAAATTATAAATTAAAAAATTAAAGCATTATCAAGCAATCTATAAAGGTTTTTAAAAACAGAAGAAAATCATCAGGTTTCTTCTTCCTTCAGATTGTAAGATTAATGTATTGTTAAAGCTGTATAGGGATAGAAGTGCATTGTGTTCATTGTGTTCACTTGTGACACAAGTGTTTTTTTGTTAGCTGACGGCTGATGCGGTTATCATTTTTACGTCCAGTGCCCACGTTGATTAAATAGCAAATGCACTCATGCCGATCTGTTTGCAAATGGGCATGCAGGTCTGAAAATAAGGTGTGTTCAGATGCATTGTTACTTTTACTTTTACTGTTACCTGCACTTTTACAGTACTTGGATGTTCATTCATTGATGCATCTCCATCCCTTGCTATCTCTCATGCTGGCACAGTCGTGTCAGTGTTGTTGCTCTGTAGACATGAGGGCTTTGAAAAAGCCTGATATTTTCCATTTTGTTATCCATTTCTGACACGTAATATGGCTAGATTCAGTGAGGTTTTTTCCACAGTAACTTTGTTGTGTGTTGTCTCATTTTATTACATCAACACAACAACATATGTGATAGGCTACTCATCCCAGAACATGGCGGTAAAAAAGCACGCAATTTTTATAACATTTAAATTTATATGGTCGCCAGTGGCGATCTCAGCAAAAATACTATTTTTGGGGGGGGGGTAAAATAGATATTTTTAATATTAATTCTCTTTTTGTCCATCTATTAATAGTATAGGCAATCAAAAATTTCTTCTGAAGAGACAATTTTATATTATAAATGCGAGTTTTAGTCGCAGTCTGGAGCCCTGAATATTGTTCTAAACTCTATTGGAGTTAAGCATTACTAACAATTGGAAATACTCAACCCACACCTCTCTATGCAACAACAACTCATTCGAATACCATGCTATTGCAGTCTCAACTCCCGTTAAAATCCATCTTGTAGTCATTTACCGCCCCCCAGCAACAAAGGTGCTCAATTGGGCACCTTTGTTGAGGAACTAGATGTGCTGCTGTCCTCATTTCCGGAGGATGGCAGTCCACTTGTAATCCTTGGCAACTTCAATATTCACCTGGACAAACAATATGCTACAGACTTCCACTCCCTCCTTGCCTCATTCGATCTCAAACGACATGTCACCTCACACACCCACAAATCTGGTAACCAACTTGACCTCATATACACACGCAACTGCACTACAGATAATATCCTGGTCAAACCCCTACACACCTCAGACCATTACTTCATCACATTTAATCTATAACTTACTGGTCCCGCATTCCCAATCCCACAATACTAGTTACTTTCAGATGAAACCTACACTCTCTTTCTCCCTCTCATTTCTCCTCTGCTGTGTCATCCTCTCTTCCCTCACCCACACAGTTCTCATCCATGGATGTCAACACTGCAACAGACACTCTATGCTCTACTTTAACTTCTTGTCTAGATAGTAGCTGCCCTCTGTCTTCTAGGCCAGCACGCCCCACTCCCGCTAACCCATGGTTATCTGATGTTCTTTGTGAACACCGGACAAAACTAAGGGCAGCAGAGAGAAAATGGCGAAAATCAAACGACCCGTCTGACCTGGGTAAATATCAATCTCTGCTCTCATCATTCTCAGATGATGTCCATGTGGCTAAATCCTCATATTTCCACAACAAAATCAACAGCACCTCTAACACACGCACACTCTTCAGAACATTCAACTCTCTCCTCTGTCCACCTCCACCACCTCTTTATCTGCAGACGACTTTGCCCACTTCTTCACAAATAAAACTACAACCATCAGCAGTAAGTTCCCACCCCCGCACACACAGGATTTAAGATCAGCCACACCCACAGCCAAACATCTTCTCTCCTCCTTCTCTACACTCCCTGAGGCAGAAGTATCTAAACTTCTCCTCTCCAGCCATCCCACCACATGCCCTCTAGATCCTATCCCCTCACACCTTCTACAAGCCATCTCTTCCACACTTCTACCAGCACTCACACACATCAGCAACACATCTCTCAGCACTGGCTTTTTCCCTACCACATTCAAGCAGGCCCGGGTCACCCCACTGCTTAAGAAACCCACTCTAGACACATCACTTGTAGAGAACTACAGACCTATTTCTCTCCTGCCTTACATAGCAAAAACACTTGAGCGGGTTGTTCTCAACCAGGTTTCATTTTTCCTCTCACAGTCAAATCAGCTGGACGTTAACCAGTCAGGTTTCAAAAAGGGCCACTCAACAGAGACTGCATTACTGTCAGTCACTGAAGCCCTGCGGATGGCAAAAGCTGCTTCCAGATCATCAGTCCTAATCCTCCTCGATCTATCTCCTGCATTTGACACAGTGAATCACCAGATTCTTCTGTCCACCCTCTCATCACTGGGCATCACAGGGACTCCACTCCACTGGTTTGAGTCTTACCTCAACAATTCCCAGAACACAATTCCCAGGGTCACAATTCCCAGGGTCCCACAATTCCCAGGGTCCCACAATTCCCAGGGTCTTTCAAGGTTGCCTGGAGAGGTGAGGTATCCAAAGCACATCAACTGACCACGGGAGTTCCTCAGGGCTCAGTGCTGGGACCGCTTCTCTTCTCTATTTACACTACATCACTGGGACCCATCATACAGTCACATGGCTTCTCATACCATTGCTATGCTGATGACACTCAACTCTATCTTTCATTCAAACCAGATGACCCCACAGTAGATGAACGAATCTCAAGCTGTCTGGCAGACATCTCGGCATGGATGAAAGAACACCACCTTCAGCTCAACCTGGCAAAGACTGAGCTTCTTGTCTTCCCTGCCAATCCGACTCTACAACACAACTTCACCATCCAGCAAGGTTCATCTCTGATTACCCCCTCAGGGTCGGTCAGAAATCTTGGTGTAATCTTTGACGACCAGCTGTCCTTCAAAGACCACATTTCAAAGACAGCTCGATCATGCAGGTTTGCTCTTCACAACATCAGGAAGATCAGACCGTTCCTTACAGACCATGCAACACAACTTCTCGTCCAGGCCCTTGTCATTTCTAGGCTTGACTACTGCAATGCGCTTCTGGCTGGTCTTCCATCGTGTGCAATCAAAACTCTTCAAATGATTCAGAATGCTGCAGCACGTCTTGTATTCAATGAGCCCAAAAGGGCCCATGTCACACCTCTCTTCATCTCTCTGCACTGGCTGCCACTTGATGCCCGCATCAAGTTCAAGGCCTTGACACTCGCTTATGGATCCACCACAGGCTCGGCACCAGCATATTTCGACTCGCTCCTACGAGTCTACACCCCTACCAGAAGCCTTCGCTCAGGTAAGGAGCGTAGGCCATCACAGAGAGGCATGAAATCCCTCTCCAGAACTTTTTTATTCACCGTTCCTGGCTGGTGGAATAATCTTCCTACCTCCATCCGGATGGCAGAATCACTGTCATTATTCAAAAGACAGCTACAAACTCATCTCTTTCGTGAGCACTTAACCTTATCATAAAAAAAAAACCTCTTCTCTTTTATTCCTTCCTTATTCTAGCTTAAGCTTATTCTATGTAATGTCCAAAACCTAGTATTTAAGGCACTTTTTGCGTTTTTCACCTATTCATGACCGATCGCTTCCTGTACTCCTATGTTGTAAGTCGCTTTGGATAAAAGCGTCTGCTAAATGCCTAAATGTAAATGTAAATGTAAATGTAAGCAAAACGTGTCAGGACTCACTCATTGTCATAACAATACTTTAGATCTAATATTATCACATGGAATAAATGTTGATGCTGTTGAAATTCTGCATCAGAGCGATGACATCTCAGGTCATTATCTAGTTGTGTCTACTTCATTTAGCCAAGGCTGGAAAGCTGACTCCTTGTTACAAATATAACAAAACTATCATTCCTACCACAGAAGATCACTTTATAAATAATCGTCCCAATCAGTTTAATCTCCTCAGCATCCCATATAGCTTAGAAGAACTTGATGTTGCAACAACTCTCTTTTCCAGCAAATTAAACAGTTGCTCCTTTGCGCTTAAAGAAGATTAAATAAACTAGTCCAATGCTGTGGTACAATGAGTACACTCATGCTCTCAAGAGAGCAGCCAGAAAAATGGAGAGTAGCTGGAAGAAAACAAAACTATAGGTTTTCCACATTTTGTGGAAAGCAAGATTGTGTACAGAAATGCCTCAAAAACTGTTAGATCTGCTTATCTTTTGACTCTCTAAAGCCTTATTCGGACGGGACTAGTTTTACATTGGAAGGTGGGGGTAAAGTAATTTTACCTAAGGATGTCTGTAATATTAATGGCCAATTCACACGGGATAAGACATCTCATTAAAACTAGCAGAACACACACTGTGTCTTACCCTCCTTCTAAATACATACAGGTCCTTCTAAAAAAAAATAGCATATTGTGATAAAAGTTCATTATTTTCCATAATGTAATGATAAAAATGTAACTCTCATATTTTTCAACTGAAATATTTCAGGTTTTTGAGTGTTTTAATACTGATGATTTTGGCATACAGCTCATGAAAACCCAGAATTCCTATCTCAAAAAATTTGCATATCATGAAAAAGTTCTCTAAACAAGCTATTAACCGAATCATCTGAATCAACTAATTAACTCTAAACACCTGCAAAAGATTCCTGAGGCTTTTAAAAACTCCCAGCCTGGTTCATTACTCAAAACCGCAATCATGGGTAAGACTGCCGACCTGAATGCTGTCCAGAAGGCCATTATTGACACCCTCAAGTGAGAGGGTAAGACATAGAAAGAAATTTCTGAACGAATAGGCTGTTCCCAGAGTGCTCTATCAAGGCACCTCAGTGGGAAACCTGTGGGAAGGAAAAAGTGTGGCAAAAAACGCTGCACAACGAGAAGAGGTGACCGGACCCTGAGGAAGGTTGTGGAGAAGGACCGATTCCAGACCTTGGGGGACCTGCAGAAGCAGTGGACTGAGTCTGGAGTAGAAACATCCAGAGCCACCATGCAAAGGCGTGTGCAGGAAATGGGCTACAGGTGCCGCATTCCCCAGGTAAAGCCACTTCAGAAACAGCGGTAGAAGCGCCTGACCTGGGCTACAGAGAAGCAGCACTGGACTGTCGTTTAAATTTTGCATGTCATTCGGAAATCAATGTGCCAGAGTCTTGAGGAAGACTGGGGAGAAGGAAATGCCAAAATTCCTGAAGTCCAGGGTCAAGTATCCACAGTCAGTGATGGTCTGGGGTGCCATGTCAGCTGCTGGTGTTGGTCCACTGTGTTTCATCAAGGGCAGGGTCAATGCAGCTAGCTATCAGGAGATTTTGGAGCACTTCATGCTACCATCTGCTGAAAAGCTTTATGGAGATGAAGATTTCGTTTTTCAGCACGACCTGGCACCTGCTCACAGTGCCAAAACCACTGGTAAATGGTTTACTGACCATGGTATTACTGTGCTCAATTGGCCTGCCAACTCTCCTGACCTGAACCCCATAGAGAATCTGTGGGATATTGTGAAGAGAAAGTTGAAAGACGTGTAAGACCGCTGAAATCGCTCCAATGGCGGCAGCGAAGGGCGGGCGAAGGTATCTGCGCGTTCGATGTTCTCAGCTGGGCAAAATGGATCTAATTCCAATTCCTCTTTATCTGACTCCATTTTATTATAATTTAGAATTTAGATTAGAATGCCAATTTGGTTATTTGGTCATTCATATTTAATAGTTAGATACACATTTAATTATTCCGTTTAACCCTTTGTGGAAAGTACCCATTCATGATCTCATATAGATCGTTAATAATTCCAGAGTAAGTCAGAATAAATCAAAATGTAACAATTTATTAAACAGTCAGGTATAATTCCAATTACATAATCAATTCAAAGATACTAAAAACATCGAATACTCTTAAGTAAAGAGATGCGTTCCTGACTTTCCATAGGTTACATAACGTTGGCTGGACACAACGTTACGGCGAATCTGAATACAAAATTGCGCCTGACTCTTCTGCTACGCTGCCTTTAGTATTCAGACCTGACAATAACTTCTTTCAAATGGTAACATATGTTAACAAAGGGAATTTACATTTAATCACTGTCTGTATTGATACAGACAGACCTGTATTGACAGAAGACCAAATGGTTGAAAAGCCACACCTACCATACCATGCAACATCTCTTTAAACTCTTAAAACCATTGTTATCTTCTTGAATATTTCTGTGGGGATGAGATATTTGTACCAGTCGCACTAAGACATTTCCAATGATATCAAACACATATATATTGTTTAGTATTTGTTCATTTTTAGATCATATAGATTTTGGGTATATTTTCAATGGTCACAGCCTGAGGGAAGTAGGATGGGGAGAAATAAATACATGTAAATTAGAGCCATTCTAAGTTGATTCACTCAGTGTGACGTCGTCTGCAAAAGTTTTCTTTGTCCTCAACCAGACAAGCCGGCATCACTTTTTAAAGCCTTTCAGACGCAAGACCCAACACTCTGGATGAGCTTAAGGCCGCTATCGAAGAATCCTAGGCCTCCATAACACCTCAGCAGTGCCACAGGCTGATTGCATCCATGCCACACCGCATTGAAGCAGTCATTTCTGCGAAAAGATTCCCGACCAAGTATTGAGTGCATAACTGAACATAATTATTTGAAGGTTGACTTTTTTTGTATTAAAAACACTTTTCTTTTATTGGTCGGATTAAATATGCAATTTTTTTGAGATTTTGGGTTTTCATGAGCTGTATGCCAAAATCATCAGTATTAAAACAATAAAAGACCTGAAATATTTCAGTTGGTGTGCAATGAATCTAAAATGTATGAAAGTTTAATTTTTATCATTACATTATGGAAAATAATTAACTTTTATCACAGTATGCTAATTTTTTGAGAAGGAACTGTACACACACACACATATATATATATATATATATATATATATATATATATATATATATATATATATATATATATACACATATACACATATACACACACACACACGTTATATAAAACAGTAAGGACCAGTCTAACGATTCTGATTGGATTTTGTTGGTAATAGACACGTAACTAGAGCTAAAAGAAGTGTTGTGCCTCTAATAAGTGCTTTCGATCTTTTTGCTTTAAATGGTATTAAATGGTATGTGGAAAATACTGGAGGTTTGCCACAGAGATGTCCCACCACCTACAACGCAACCAAATGCTTTATCAAGCGCCTCCATGCTTGAAAAACGCGCCAAAAACTACTTGTTAACAAAAAATGATAGAATTTAACTAAATGTGACTTTGCACGGGCAACGGTTTCCTATCTGGGAATGGAGGTAGGCCAAGGGAAGGTGCCCCCTTTGCGCGCTAAAGTGAGTGCAATAGAGAGTTTCCCTACTCCTGGTACTAAAAAAGAGCTGATGAGGTTTATTGGGATGGCTAATTACTACTGTAATTTTTGCCCGAATTTTTAATCAGTAATTTGTCCTTTGACTTATCTCTTAAAGAACTCTGTTAAGTTTGAATGGACTTCACATTGTAAAAAAGCCTTTGAAAATGTTAAGTTGTTGTAGTCTGCTGCTCCTGTGTTGGCAGCGCCCCAGAGTGAACTTGAGTTTAAGATTCAGACTGATGCAAGTCAAGTGGGAGTGGGAATGGTTCTCCTTCAGATTTATGCAGATGGTATTGATCACCCAGTCAGTTATTTCTCACGCAAATTCAATTATTTTCAGTTGAATTAATCTGTTATTGAGAAGGAAAGTCTAGCACTGATTTGGGCTCTTCAACATTTTGATGTTTACTTAAGAGGAGGGTCTTTTTTTTATTCTGACCATAATCCTGACATTCCTTTACTCATTACAGAGTCCGAGTCAGCGATTAATGCGATGGATACTTTTTCTACAGCTGTATAACTTAACGATTAAACATATTAAGGGAGCTGAGAACGTTTTAGCGGACACCTTGTCACGTGCGCCCATGACGGAGTGAAGATGATGCTTCTTTCTGAAGCTGTACGGGAGCTGACTTTCTGTATGTATGTCATGATTTATTATAAATATTATTAGAATTGTGGGGTAATTTTTTTCAAGGGGGGTTGTGTTGGTTGGTGTTTTGGTTCCATCTTTGCAGGTCTTGTGGTTGACGCTGGGATTGAGTGCACCTGTTGCTCGTCACAGGATCTGATTTAAACGCGGAGCGGGATGTGGTCGAGGTGGCTGCTCAGTGCTTGGTCTAGGAGCAACTTGCCACTTTACAGCGCTCTTCGTTTTGTTTTGTTATTCATTCATTTATCGGTCATTGCTTAATTTGTTGCAATTACTTATGTTCGCATTACATTGATTAATTCACTGATACTTGCCTTCTTATTATGTTATTTTGTTTAATAAATACTATGTAAATGGATTTACTCCGCTGTGTCGACTCCCTTTATGTTGCACCGTTGACCCGTGTGTAACACAGGCCAATCTCAAATCCACCATTTCTGTCTACAACCCCAAATCAGAAAAAGTTGGGACAGTATGGAAAACGCAAAAAAAAGAAGAAGTGATTTCTAAATTTACTTTGACTTGTATTTCATTGCAATATGAACAAAAAAAGTCATGTTTTGTCTGGTCAACTTCATGTCATTTGTAAATATGCATCCTTTCCTGTCATTCAGAACTGCAACACATTTAAAAAAAAGTTGGGACAGTAAAGCATTTACCACTTTGTAATGTTGCCATTTCTTTTCACAACACTTAAAAGACGTTTAGGGACTGAAGACACCAAGTGATGAAGTGTTTCAGGTGTAATTTTGTTCCATTCTTCCTGCAAACAAGTCTTAAGGTGGATAACAGTACGGGGTCTTCGCATTTTGTGCTTCAAAATGCGCCACATTCTCTATTGGAGACAGGTCGGGACTGCAGGCAGGCCAGTCAAGTACCCGTACCTTCTTCCTCCGCAGCCAGGACTTTGTAATGTGTGCAGAATGTGGTTTTGCATTGTCTTGTTGAAATATGCATGGACGTCCTTGGAAAAGATGTCTTCTTGAAGGCAGCATATTATGTTCCAAAATCTCTAAGTACTTTTCAGCATTAATGGTGCCTTCACAGAAGTGCAAGTTACCTTTGCAAAGGGCACTGACACAAACCCATACCATGACAGACCCTGGCTTTTGGACTTGTTGCTGGTACAGTCTGTATGATCCTTTTCTTCTTTGGTCCGGAGCACACAGCGTTCATTCCTCCCAAAAAATACCTGAAATACTGATTCATCTGACCACAGTACACGTTTCCACTGTGTGATGGTCCATCCCAGATGCCTCCGAGCTCAGAGCAGTCAACGGCGCTTCTGGACAGTGTTAACATAGGGCTTCCTTTTGGCACAGTACGGTTTTAACTGGCATTTGTGGATGTAACTACGTATTGTGGTACTTGACAAAGGTTTGCCAAAGTAGTCCTGAGCCCATGTGGTGATATCGCTTATAGATGAATGACGATTCTTGATGCAGTGCCGCCTGCGGGATCGGAGATCACGGTTGTACAGCTTAGGCTTGCGACCTTGTCCTTTACACACTGAAATTCCTCCAGATTCCTTGAATCTTTTAATTATGTTATGCACTGTTGAATGTGAAATATCCAAATTTCTTTCTATCTTTCTTTGAGGAACATTGTTTTTAAACATTTCAACAATTTTCTCACGTGTTTGTTGGCAAACTGGTGATCCTCAGCCCATCTTTGCTCCTAAAGGATTAGACCTTTCTTGGATGCTGCTTTTGTACCAAATCATAATTACAATCACCTGTTGACATCACCGGTTTCAAATCACATCATTGTTTAACCATTTTACCTCATTACTAGCCCTAAATTGCTCCTGTCCCAACTTTTTTTTAAAGGTGTTGCAGGTCTGAATGACAGGAAAGGATGCATATTTACAAATGACATGAAGTTGACCAGACAAAACATTAAATATTTTGTGTTCATATTGTCTGCAATGAAATACAAGTCAAAGTAAATTCAGAAATCACTTCTTTCTTTTTTTATTTGTGTTTTCTATACTGTCCTAACTTTTTCTGATTTGGGGTTGTACTAGGCTCCTTTTTAGAAAGAAATTATATCTGTAAGGTCAGGATTTAAACCATATCATAGTACAGAGACTGCTCTTATTAGAGTTACAAATTATTTACTCTTATCATCTGATTGTGGTTGTATTAGTGTTACTCGATCTTAGCACTGCATTCGATACTATTGACCACAACATTCTTTTGAATAGATTTGAAAATTATGTTGGCATTTGTGGCATTGCATTGGCATGGTTTAAATCAGCAATTCCCAACCCCCGGTACGCGGACCGGTGCCGGTCCGTTGACCCATCAGTACCGGGCGTTGAAATATTCCCCGAATTTTTTTTTTTTAAAGTGCTGACGTCATGTTATTTAATCCAAAACATAAACAATAAAATAGATCAAAAATATGTTTGAGTGCTTTGCGACTGCTAATTGGTTCTGTACATTTCGTATTGGACGGCAGAGTGCGGTGCATGTTAAGTGACAGAAGTGTAATGTGGAGAGATGCGCAGGCCCAAGCAAACTTCCATGGTCGATTTCATTGCGGACCGTTCCAGCAAAAGAATGGACGATGACCATCTCGAAAATAGCTGTAAAAAGACAAAGTATAGCTTCAATCGTAAATACAACAAATCATATATTAGGTACAGATTTACGGCAACAGGTGATTCCGTGGCGCCAAAACCATTATGTGCAATTTGTGGTGAAATGCTCTGCAATGAAGCACTGAAGCCGTCAAAACTTCAGAGACATTTCACCACCAAACACCCAATTCTCAATGACAAAACAGAGGAGTTTTTCGAAAGAAAGAAACGTGAGTTGAACGCTCAGCGGCAAGTTTTGATATCCTCAACATCGGTAAACGTAGCTGCAACAAAAGCGTCATATCTTGTTGCTCACCGAATAGCTAAAGCTATTTGCCGGCTGCAAAAAGATATTTGTCTGGAACTTTTGGGTGAAAAAGCAGCTAGTAAGTTGGGACATGTTCCACTATCCGACAATACTGTTGCCAGGAGAATCGATGACATGATTAGAAGCAGATTAAAAGCATCTCCGTGGTACGCAATTCAAGTGGACGAATCAACTGAGGTGGAAAATAAGGCGATCATGTTAGTTTATGTGCGCTACGTGCATCAAGATGAGGTGCAGGAAGATTTGCTCTGTTGTCTTTCACTTCCTAGCACAACCACCCGCTCCGACATATTTCAAGTGTTGAATAAATACCGTTGCCGGTAGACTGGAATGGAAGTTTTGTGTGGGTGTCTGCACTGACGGGCTGCCGCGATGACCAGCCGGTTGTTAGGGTTCACTGTCAAGGTGAAAGAAGTTTCACCAGAATGTGAGGCAACTCACTGCATGATTCACTGAGAGATGCTGGCAAACAAGATGATGACTCAAGAGCTTCATGCGGTCCTTAATGATGTCATTAACCACATCAAAGCTTGTGCCCTGAATAAGTGATTGTTTGAATTATTGCGATTTATATACGCCAAAATTAATTTTTACATGCATATAATAAGTCTGCTTAGGTAGCCAGGGTTACGTGCATATAACGCATAATAAAGTGCGTATCATATGCACACGAAAACTGCATAACATACGCGCGTAAAAACTCTAAATTTTGGCACATATAAATCGCACAATAAATATAATGTGCTATAGATACGCATTTTTATGAGATCAAGCTGTAAATTTAATTTTTTATGCACCAAAACACCCAAGCAAATATCTTGTAGTATGTGAAAACTTTAATGGCAATAGAAGTTCAATCTGATTCTAATTCTGAAGATGATGATGATCAGAACCAGCTCTCATCAAGACATGAAGACCAGCTGCTGGAGCTCAGAAATGACGGAGGCCTGAAAACTGTCTTCAGTTCAACATCATTGGCATCCTTCTGGATCAAAGCATCAAGAGCATCATTGAGATCGGCACCCTTGCATTGAAGACCCTGCTCCCGTTCCCGACTTCATATCTCTGTAAGGCAGGTTTTTCTGCCATGACTACCACTAAGACCAGGCTTAGAAACAGACTGGATGTGAGGAATACCCTGCGTGTCTCATTGTCAACCATCAAGCCCCGGTATGATGTTCTTGTGGCTGCCAAGCAATCCCAGGGATCTCACTGATATGGATATCAGACTGTAAGCTGTCTTTCATGTAAATTTGTGATGCAGACCTTTAAAAAAATTGTGCTATGTTTCAAAACGATGCAAATTAAAATTGAGGTATTGACAACTAATGCCTGGAATTGTTTTTATGAATATGCTGGTCCCTGGCACAAAAAAGGTTGGGAACCCCTGGTTTAAATCATACTTATCTGACCGCTATCAGTTTGTATCAGTAAATGAAGAGATATCACACCGATCACAATTTCAGTATGGAGTACCTCAAAGCTCAGTGCTAGGACCACTGCTTTTCACCCTGTACATGCTACCACTGGGAGATATCATTAGGAACCATGGCATTAGTTTTCATTATGCTGACGATACTCAATTCAATGTTTCTTCCCGCCCTGACGAAATTTACCAATTCACAAGATTAAAGGGTACTTCAGCGCTGGGAAGATGAATCTGTATTTAAACTCGGCCATTAATTTAGTAGAAATGTGAAATTATTTTTGAATTTGGTGCCATCTAGACTGAGAAAACACAGAAAATGTATTTTTTTATCTCATGGGAATGAAAGACAACAATTCCCAGAATGCACTTCGCTGCCCTATGCTAGGCACAACATGGTTTACTTGCCCACCGTGTTCATTTTCATAAAATCAGTTCAGTTAGAGATGCTACAATTAAAAACTGAACGTGTATGTTCGATATATATTATGAGTGAGTCGATTGAGTGTCACGGCCGTCACGGCCGTCACGGCACAAACGCAGCAGCTGTCTACATTCATGAGATTGAGATTACATTCATCACATGAGCTGAGCTGAGGTTAGGGCTGTAACTATCGATTCTACAGATTATTCCGTCGATTAATCGAAAAAATCGGATAATTTATTTTTTCTTTATTAAAGAGCACTAATAAATATATAAGAGAAAATAAGAAAGGTATCTTAGAATGAACACCTCATTTGTTTTCTTTTTAGAAAAAAATAAAGTTTTTGTTTGCTGAAATAAAAGTTTGCTGAAATTAATAACTGTGAAAAAAAACATTTTATTGCATTCAATTGCCATATTATAAAAATCTATTTCAAATTACTTTAAAAAGGAAAACATAGTTCAGTCTAAAACTAAACCTACAACCAATAAACCAAAATAATATTAATATAAATAGCAATAATGCCTAAACATTGCATGTATGTAATGCAACTTAACTTTAAAGTTTCAGCTTCAGTTCAGGCATGACATAAGCCTTTACTGTCTTCTGAAGGCTGTGTGGCTTTTGTAACAGGAAGGTAACTTGAAATAAGAACAAGAGTAGAGATGGTCATACTGGAGATGCGCGGATCAGCTCTTTCACCATATCCGCTGTCAAAAACAATCCATCCATCCGCACCCGATCATCACAAATTCAAATCCTCAGTGTAAGCGCGATGCTATCGTCACATATATTAGCTACGGTGAAGTAGGTTGCTTTAAAACAAGTCTTATTGGCGAAATTACATGTTTTAAATAACCTAAACGGGTTGACAACCTCTACATGACACGGTGGAATAACTGCTGGAACATGAGCAAACGCGAGAGATGAGTTTGTATTTAATTCAGATAAAGTAGCCAACATCGCACATTCAGATTTGAGCTAATCATATTCATAATTTTAACACAGCTTGTTATATTAAGTTAGTAGCTATAAATATGATTAAAGTGTGAGATTTAAATTACACAAATCAATGAAAGCACGCAGCTGAAAGCACGCAGCTGAAAGCACGAGCGCTGCTCATCACAAACACACACACACACACACACACAAGTTACAGCTTGTTCTGATGTTTGAGCGCCTAGCGTTGAGAACATTTTAATGGTGTATTTCGAAGATATTATCAAGTATATATAAATTCTCATTAAAGATTTCACACACATCACAATGATCCATGTGCAAAGCTGCAAACTCCATCACCTGCACCGCGGATTTAAATCACAATCCGCGCATACTCCGGGTCCTTACACAAAAAAAATGAATTTCTGCAACATCTGCATGTAGTTAAATGAACTAAACGAAGCGTCAAGGCAGATGATTTTGCCTCAAGGATTTTTTCAATTCGAGTAACTCGAGAAATAGTTTCAGCCCTAGCTGAGGTAATTGAAGGATTCGCAGCTGCGGCTGCATTCACAGCACGTGAACAGTCTGGTACATTTTCAGTTCATGTCTTTGGAAGCTTAACTTTCATAGGAAATCATTTGAAAAGTTGAAACACTCACTTTGCTCTCCACCTCTCCGTTTACATGAATCTCCGCAGCTCCCGAGCCGAGTGCTGTGAGTGCGATGTTGAAAACATGCGGAAACAGCGCCTCCTGCTGGCTGTAGTCTTTAGCCTCTTGACAAAAATTCCTCCGATGACGCAAATATCGTCATTTTGCATCATCGGAGGAATTTTTCCAGAAATAAAATACATAATTCTCTCGTCTCAAGGTCATATGAGGGGGGGGGGGAAGTATGATCATTTGAATATACTCCTGGGTTTCTATACTGATTCAAAGCTTAATGCTAATCGCTGAAGTAACCCTTTAACGGAATGCATAGCTGAAATAAAAAATTGGATGGCTAGTAATTTCCTGCAACTTAATTCAGAATTTATTTATTTTTAATTATTGGACAAAAAAAAAAAAAAACTCTACAAATACCTAGAATACTGTCTTACACAGGGGTCGCCAACTAGAGGACTCCGGTGATCTCAAAAGCCCAGTATGAGCGATCTGCAAGGGTCCTCTCTCACTCATTCACCGCCCAGCAGCGAGCATATGAGTGTTTCACTGAGAATACAGTGGACTTTAGGCAAAAAATAAGCCGTTTACAGATGGGAAAATAGTGAAGGAATGCATGGAGGCTGCGTGTGAAACACTTTTAGATGGAAAAGAAAGAAATTAACTGAAAGAAAAAAATTAAACAAACCCCACTTTCAGCTGCAACAGCCACAAGAAGAGCTGAAATGTTAGCAAAGGATGTGCAGTCATAACTTAATGCTGCTATTCAGACTGCGCCTTGCATAGCTTTTGCAGCTGATAAATCGACTGATATTAATGACAATGCTCAGCTTGTGGTGTACATCAGATTTTACCATGCAGAGAAGAAAGATTTCATTTCATCTTAAGTGTCACAGCACTTACAATACACACGAGAGAAGAAAACATATACTTGGCAATAAAAGAGATGTTAACGCAAAGATGGATTAGTCTGAAACATGTGTCCACCACCACTGATGGAGCACCATCCATGATTGGAAAAGAAAAAGGAGCTGTGACTCGGATGAAAGAGGAAAATCCAGACCTCTGCTCATATCACTGAATTAACCACCAGTCTGTTCTGTGATCCAGTCTGTCAGAAGAGTATGCAGAAGTAATGGATACAGTGATGAAACTTTCTCAGAGCATCCTCATCACTTCAGCATTGCCGCCTTCGATAATTCTTGACAGAAATTGATGCCAATGCAAATGACCTACTGCTTCAATTCAATGTTAGATGGCTGAGCAAAGGAAGGGCACGTGTTTGGGAAATTAGAAATTAAATAAAAATGTTCCTGGTACAACTAAAGAACCACAAGACTAGGTGGTTTTCTCAGTTCTTTGAAGATGAGAGGAAAATGAATATTATGGCATTCCTTGTTGATATAACTTCACACCTAAATGACCTCAACTTAAAACTGCAAGGCAAGAACAACTCTGTGTGTGATTTCAATCAATCAATCAATCAACTTTATTTATATAGCGCTTTTACAATGACGATTGTTTCAAAGCAGCTTCACAGTGTTAAACAGGACAACATTGCAACAAAATTTGATTTGGCTAGTTTAATTTGGATAGTTTATAGAATTATATATGACCAAATTAATAAATTCTATTTGTATATTTAGTTGAGTAACTTGGATCATAATTTGAGTGTCCCCAACTGAGCAAGCCAAGCCAAAGGCGACAGTGGCAAGGAACCAAAACTCCATCAGGGCATGATGGAGAAAAATAAACCTTGGGAGAAACCAGACTCAGTCGGGGTGCCAGTTCTCCTCTGGCCTATTATTAACAGTGTATAATTATTACTCTGGCAACCTTGCAGGTCATAAATCATATTAGATAGGAATATTCGAAATTTTGGGTATCACGCACGAGACGGGTTCATTAAAATGTTCCAGCTTCATTTGATAGCAGCTGTCCAAGGAAGCTGGACATTTTCAAAGAGGACCTCAAAGAGAACTGCACACATTTTCCTTCACTGAAACAAATCAGTGAGAGAGATGCTTCCTCTCATGTAGAGTTCATATAGAAACTGATCGTAAAGTTCAGAGATCGTTTTGACAACTTCAGCGTTGGAGACCAGCTTCTCCTTTTCATTCAGATTCCATTTCTGATAAAAAAATGTAATTGCATTTTCACAGGAGGCAAAACAGTTATAGTGGGCAGATGTGGTACTGTTACAAATGGAGCTTGTTGATCTTCAAGCAAATGTGGCATTAAAGGAGCAGTGTGGAGGTTGTGACCCTGCCACCTTCTGGATACAGACTGTGCCAGAGACTATTTTCCCTGGACTTAGAAAAGTGGCACTACACACCTTGAGCATGTTTGGTTCAACGTATAGCTGTGAGTCAACATTCTCAACACTTAACATTATCAAAAACAAATACAGGTCAAGAATGACAAATGACCATTTACATTCCAGTTTGAGGATTGTACTGACCCCATTCCTCCCAAGATTCAAAGTGTTAGCTGGAAAGGCCAGAGCCAATTTCTCCCACTGAAGGTGAGACAATGTATGCAAAATAATGATTAGTTTTATTTTTTATTTAACTTTTATTTTTTGGAACTAGGAATTTGTATGGTTCCATCTTTAAGTTAAAAGGACCCACTTTATATTAGGTGTCCTTAACTACTATGTACTAACATTTAAATTAATAATTTGATACATTGCACTTATTGTGTACACTGCAAAAATTTTCGTTGTAAATTTACAATAAATAATTGGATAAATTTTGCATTACTTTCACAGTAAGGATTACAGCAATATACTGTGAAATATACTCACAGCAATTTACTGTAATTTTATATCTGTGATATTACAATGCATTGTTGTAAAAGCACAAATGTTTACTGTAACTTCACAGCTTCAATGACAAAGCAATTACTGTGATATTACAGTACATTACTGGAGAATTACAATCTTTTGCTGCACATCATTACAACAAGGCCCTGTACTTTTACAGTGTGTACTGTGAAAGTAATGTACAAGTTGACTATAATTTACTGTGGATTTACAACGTATACTGTGGAAGTCATGCTAAAATTGTCCAACAACTTACTGTAAAAGTAATGCAGATGAAGCTGCCATTGACTGTGAATTTACAATCATTGTACAATTAACCCCCTCCCCCCAACAAACAACTCTGAGGTAAAGTCAACGTTAGCCCAATGGCATATTTATTAACAAATACATTTTTTCAATGTACAGCAGATGCCAAGAACTTCAAGAGTTCAAGAAATTCAACTTTCTAGTCATAAAGCCATCTTAAAATGCAGAAAATGCAGAGAAATTGGGCAAACTTGCAATTCAACTACCTGTCTCAAAATTCAACTAGCTGTGTCACAATAACAGTAATGGACAGGATGGGAATGAGGCCTTCATGGCAAGATAAGAGAGCAAGGGAGAGAGCGATCAAGGAATGTGTAAAGGGGTCAGGCGCTCCTCTCAGTCTCAAACATTATAATGAGTCCACACACAACAGCATTGTGTAAAAATCTTGTAGTGCAAAGTTGTCTTGAAAAATTACAAAAAGAACAAGGATACTCAAAACTGAGCCTGACAACTACCGCTGCAAAAAATTATGATGCCCACTCAAAGTCAATAAGTTTCCTCAAAAGGGTGCTCACATGAGGGTTCATTGTTGTCCGCTTCTTGGTCTTTGAGCCTCTTTCAGGATTAATGCCCAGGAAGCACCTGTTAATAAGCAAAGACAGTTTCAGTTTTAAATAGACTTACAGGATGCATTGCAGACAGCATTTATCAAGTTGTGCTTTTTGCTGTGCTTTTTCCCACATCAAACCCGAATATATTTATAATCCAAACTTGTTAGATCTTACTCACCATATTTTTTGTGTGCCATTTTTAGCCAAGGTGCCTCAGGTTAGGTTTGCCTGAGGCAAAGTCGTTGATTTTCTACTATGAAATAATGTGAATTTACAAGATTAAAGGGTACTTCAGCGCTGGGAAGATGAATCTGTATTTAAACTGGGTCATTAATGTAGTAGAAATGTGAAATTTTTGAATTTGGTGCCTTTTAGACTGAAAACACAGAAAATGTATTTGTCTCATGGGGATGAAAGACAACAATTCCCAGAATGCACTGCTTCGCTGCCCTCCTACTCTAGGCACGGCTACAGGATTACTGGATCACTTGCCTACCACGTTCATTTTCATAAAATCAGTTCAGTTAGAGACACTACAATTAAAAACTGAACGTGTCTGTTCGATATAATGTGACTGAGCCGATTGAGTGTCACGGCACAAACGCAGCAGGATCGGATCACATTCATCACATGAGCTGAGGTAATCGCGGCCGCATTCACAGCGTCATTCTGGCGCATTTTCAGTTCATGTCTTTGGAAGCTAAACTGTCATAGGAAGTTAATTTGAAGAGTTGAAACACTCACTTTGCTCTCCACCGCTCCGTTTACATGAATCTCCGCAGCTCCCGAGCCGAGTGCTGTGCGATGTTGAAAACATGTGGAAATAGCGCCTCCTGCTGGCTGTAGTCTTCAGCCTCTGGACAAAAACTCCTCGGATGACGCAAAATGACGATATTTGCGTCATTGGAGGAATTTTTCCAGTAATAAAATACATAATTATCTCGTCTCAGGGTCATATGAGGAGGGAGGGGAGGGGGTATATAATTTGAATATACTCCCGGGTTTCTACTGATACAAAGCTTAATGCTAATCGCAAAAGTAACCCTTTAAATGTGATCTTTATAAAATACCTTTGAATGAACTCCAGCGTCGAAGATCCAGCGGCAGGATACTCAAGGTTGAATGCGTAATAGCTGCTGAAGAAAGCAGCTACTCCGTGTAAAAAGAAAGGGTGTGGGCCCATCACGACATGTCCTCGATGGATATAAGCCATCCAGAGGGCTTCATCATGTCACCTGAAATGAACAGATACAACATAATGTGTTATGAGCACTTTGCGATCTGCTTAAGAGACAAAGGGCTTTACAAATGTAATTCTTATTATAATTATTATAAATATTATTATTATTATTGTGGTCATGTAGATTTCTAGAATGAAAACAAAAATAATGAGTTAGAAATGTAGATGCTAGATCAAAGTAACATTACCTTGAATGATCAAGCAGGGGGTGCCAGGGAGTTCTGCAGTATTGACGTCCACAGCAGTGGCACATGGCTGTAACATAGTTAACACAATAGCATGGATTTAGGATAAAGGATAAATATTGTTCATTGATCAGAGGTAGTAGATCATGCAAGGTAAATGTTGATAATGTAATCACTCATTTTGCATTTTAAATATTTGAATAAAAAAATCTTACATCAACTTCAAGCATCAAACTCTCTTTCGGCTCTTTGAAGTACAACATTAGGAGCTGCAGGACGCAGGCAGCCTTGTCAGAGTCTGGATCATAGCAGGCCAGAACATCACAGATCTTGGGGTTGTCCAGTGTTGCACAGTAATCCAGGATTGTCTGTCCTCGTCGACTAATTGCCTCCTGTAGCTTCTGAAGGACATTGACGTCCGTCAGGAGGCCAAAGTGTGAGAATAGGCATTTCTGAGAGAAGAGAAATGGCCATTCCTGTTTGATCTCAGACATCGCTGCAGCAGGCACTTTGTTAAGATATTTCCAGGATGACGTATGTCTTTTCCATCATTGGTTCTGCTCTCTCTGCCCCACTCATTCCTTCCTCTGTGTATACAGACATACAAATGTATTGTTAGTACCCAAGTAACAATTTGGTCTTTTAGCCGCCCAACACAGTGTTCAGCTCTTGACCTATTACTAAAGTCTAAACACAATTACCCAAAAAGACAGTAGATGGCATGCCTGAGTAGATGTTCAGCAGATCCCTCTTTATATTCTTCAACGTTGCCTCAGTCTCCCCCTCTGGCAAATCTGCTGGGCCCCACCTGACACACCTAGGAGTGGGCATCACAGGGTAACAATACAATCGGGGACAGTTATAGCTCAGAAGTTGGAGCAAGTCGTCTCATGACTGAAGAGTCAGCAGTTTGATTCCCTGTTGTGACTGTCTAAATAGACCCATCCCACAGAAGTTATGTTACAGTGTAATAGTGTTGTAAAAACAGGTGTATTTTATCAAACTAATTAAAGGGACATTTCACCATTTCGGGAATTAAGCTCATTTTCCACCTCCCCTCGAGTAAAACAACTGATTTTTACCTTTCACCCGTTCATCCAGCAGTTCCCTGAGTCTGGCGATACCACGTATAACTCCAGCCTAGCATAGATCATTGGATCAGATAATACCATTAGCCTCTCGCTATCAAACGTACCATGGGCGTAGTGATATCACGCAGCATGTGAAAATAGTCCCTGTAAAATGCAACAGGGACTACTTTCAGGTGCTGCGTGATATCACTGCACCCATAGTAAGTTAGCAACGTTCCTTGATTATTACACCAGAATGAGAGTATAGTTCCATGTCAAATCAGCCAAGAAAATTGTCACGTTTTATTTTCCGCTATAGTTTTATTGCACATTCTAACTTGAGAAGAGACAACTTTTAAATAGGAAAAATTCAGGAAATCTTAGTCACTTTGAGGGCTAGATGCTAATGGTCTAATCCGATCCAATGATCTATGCTAGGCTGGAGCTATATGTGGTATCGCCAAACTCAGGGAACTGCTGGATGAACGGGAGAAAGGTAAAAATCAATTGTTTTACTCGAGAGGAGGTGGAAAATTAGCTTAATTCCTCAAATGGTGGAATATCCCTTTAAGGTCAAGGTATATAGTGTACCACAACCATGCATGCCAGAGAGTCACTATGCACAATATCAGCGCCCTGGCTCAGCTAAATCCTAAATGGAAAAGGCCATAATCACAGGTAATTACACCTGTGTTTACTACACTATTAACATCGCAACATGATTGCTGTGAAAAGGGTCCATGTCAAAGTAGTCAAGAGAAAATTATGTTTTGTCCTGTTTCATGGTTATTCCTGGTCATATACAATGCTTTTGAACAAATATTGACACACTTTACATATAATGCCACATACATATTGCCACATACCCGTGTTGGTCAACAGGACCTCTTGCCAGTCTGGCCTCTCCTGCCATTCCCGTGCGCGGTCTTCTTTCTCTGCGGCGTTCAGCAAGAGTATTATTCCTATTTTTGTACTCCACTCTCGTTTTTACTTGTTGCAGAAGAGAGTGACATCCATCTCCCACAGTATCACCATGCTTGCCAATGTCGCCAAATGATTTTGGATGGCTCCTGAAAATGTCGTTGGGATAATTAGAAATTTTGTCACCATTGTGGCACTTACGACAGAAGCGTACAGCTAATGTAAGGATTACTTAAAGGAAAGAACCAAGCTTAAAAAAAACATGAGGCTGAACAAGACCAAAAAAAACAAACATGCAAATTAGTATGGTTTTCTTGAATATACTAGCTGTTTAAACCATGTATACAATATAGGTGCATAGGTGTTACATCACAGGTGCAGGGAATGAATCAGTGAAAGTTACAAACAGTTGAAGGGGGTGGGGATTAACTGACAGCTAATATTGATAATAGTCCCATCCCTACCTGACAATGTTTCTCACAATGCTATGGCACATGGCTCTGGTTGGGTTGCGGTCGTGCTGCATCATTTGGTCCACGAGCACGACCACGAAGGCCTTTCTCTCGTCTGGCAATGGTCTTTCTTCTTTTTCCACTCTAAGTCGAATGGCTGATGACACCTGGTCCCAGTTGAGACGAAAGTCAACATGCCATGGTACGCCAGGCTGTGAAGCATTTGACGTGCTTGGGGCAGTGCTTGGAGGACTGGGCAACAGTTGATTTGGAGGCTGGAATGTTGTGTTTGGAGAACATGGAGTTGGGGAACTTGGAGCACTTGGATCAGGAGCAGAGACCAACTCCATATTAAGAGTAACAAGTCCTAGAAGGCACAAAACCAATTTATTAATTAAGATAGGGCAAGATGTAGGGCAATGGGTCAATAGACTGTGTGCTTAGCTGTAGTCCTGCTCCAGTACTTCCTGGAGGAAGCTCACATATTGGTTTCCTGTCAGCACTATTGGATGAAGCAATTCAAATTTATTCACGAGTTCCATTTGTTCGAATGTGACATAATGGGTTGGGAGAACGCCAAAGTTTCCATTGACTCATGTTAAAAGATTGCTCTGATAATGCCACTTAAAAAACAATATTTAAAATAACAGGCTAATACACTATTGGAATTACAAACTCATCATATGATTGTTTTTCACTGCTATTGTTATTAAGTTTGGAAGCTTGCAAGTAATAAGGATCAGCTGCATTCACTTCTATGTATTTCCAGATGTGAAAACAATAGCAGTGAAAAACAGCCCAGTTTTGATTAGTTTGTAATTCCAACTATTATTTTTTATGCCTATTATACATTTCCCCAACCCATTACATCACACTAAACAAATGTCACACACATAAGAATTTGACAGGTAACCAATGTGTGAGCTTGGGACGACATACAAAGTATATTGTCTACCTGTTGTGCAAATGTTCTAGAGCCTTAGTTCAGTGACATGAAAGAGTGAAAAGTGTAATGGGTGAACAGATGAATTTACCATCCTTGATGCCCTTCATTAACTTCCGACTTTGGATAGGTTTGAGGTATTTCACTAGATCCTCTCCTCCACCAACGTCAGATCTTCAATAGACTCGACCCCAAGCTCATCCAGCATGGTGGTAAGAAGCTCATCAGGGAGATCAGGCAAGTATGACCACACTGCTTCCTTGGCCTAGTTTCATTAAGTAGTGAATCATGAAACAATGTGATTTCTCATTTTTACCATCCCTACACTGTATGCATATTTCCTACTATAGCCTGTTCAAACAACAAAGCAGATTAATGACAAAATCAACTTTATTCAAGGCTACCAAAAAAAAACAAAAAAAAAAAACCTATTTGCTATGACTACATAGCCTGCTCTACAACTCACGTCTCTCCTCACGTATCCTGTATCCTCACTTTCCTCCCTGCTCATACTGCCTCTGGAAAAGAATGGTGGAGAGCAATAAGGGACTGATCATACACATTGTATGCTGAAAGAGGATAGTAGTCCAGTAGATCTTCCTGCTTAATGCACACATAATTGTCTTGGGCCACTCCTAGGTCACAGTACACACCTGTGTCACATAACTTTACAAAAGTATGTTTCTCTGAGACAAAATAGACTGAATTATGAACAACAATAACTAGCATAATCTTCCCCATAAGAAGCCCTTCATCACTGTTCTCTAGTAAAATGTACATCCCCCTTCTGTAATCTGTGCCTTTGACTGTAACATAGTTACAAGCCACTGCCGACTGTAACTGGAATGGACAACTGGCTACAGATGCCCTGATCCTGTCATTGTAATCGTCAACATGAAAATCAGTCCCCTTTTCTGCTTGTACAAGTGGAGGGAACAAGTTTCCTGCACTCAAGACGCTTGTAGAAGTTGGTGCCTCTGCTAGAGTTTTGCACAAATTCTTAAAATTGTGCAATTTTCTGGCACACTGTTTAAAAAATGTATGCTTGCTCTCAAATCGGAGTGTCCATAGGCGAATAAGTGGGCCAAAGTGAATGATGAGAGATGGATAGTGGCACAGATAATGGTGCTTTGGTCTGAGGGGGACATTGGGGAAAAGCCTTGTCCTGTTGTCTATGTACTCCTCTATGAGGACATTAAGATACGCAACCTGACCCTCTGTAATGACCGGTGCACAGATGAGCTCAACAATCTCCCTCAGCTGCAAAATTATTTGCCACACCTCATTTTCACAGGGATCTTTAATCCTGTCACCCACCATGAGTGGGAGAAGTCTTAGCAAACACCAGTTCTGAACTGCATGCCCACTGAGCTTGTCGCTGCTGGGAGAGAGGTCTGCTGGTTTGTCCTTACCATCGTTAACTTCATATCTGAACTGGGTCTTGCACCTGTTTAACTGCAGGTATGTAAAATGATTATCCTCAACTAAATGACGAATATATAAAGGAAGGTCATAAGCTATGACTCCCTCAAATAAGTCATGGCCTAGACATGGTGGTAGGCCGGGCTGGCAAACATGGAAATGTGAAAGCTGATTGAAAGGAGAGTCAAACTTGATGCCACATACAGAGTCAGTGGCAGTAGTTTCCTGCTCTTGCAAATTACTTGCGTATGATTGTGCTGTTCTTTTGGTACCACACGATATAGGATTAGTCAGGAAATCATCTCTACACACCTCACAGTAACGACAAAAATAAGTAGACCGACTGAAGTTCTCCAAGAATCCCCCAATAGAATGGGATCCCAGGTTGTCTCCTGCAATGGCAACCAAAGAGCCCTTTAGTACAATGCCATCAGATGTGACTACACCTCTCTGCTCCAGAATTTTGAGGTCCTCAATCAGGGGAGCAAAAACTTTATTTACCCCAAAATACTTAAAGTCCTGTTCCCTACATAAGAGAACAAGTTGCATCTGATCAATAGAAGATCTATTGTGAGGCAAGATGTCAGTCAGAGTTAGGTAAACTGCTAAAACCTTGTGCTTTTTTTTCCCTGAGCCCAGGGGGTTGACAACCTCAAAGGCATCTTGGTACAGTATTAAACCAAATGAAGAAGGGTCAGCTTTCAACATTGGATTACTTTGAAAGCCTTCTCCATCCTTGACATCTTGATAGACAGCATCAGTAGATGGCTGCAAACGTGTCATGGTATACTGTTCGCGTAGAGACTCATTTTTGAAAAGTGTCACCAATGTCTCATGTATAGGAACATACTGAGCAAAACATTCTTTGTCATTTTCATCATTGCCCAAGAGCAAAGGAATGGGATGAACATAGTTAAAACACTCTTTAAAAGCAGCCTTCCTCTTTGCATCTGTACTAAGCATTCCCCTGTTATAGAGAGTGAGTAGATCATCTCTGTTCATTTCCTCAATGATGCTGCTTACAGTGGCCTGAGGGATTCTGAGTTCTTTTAGTTTCTCACTCAGAATGTTTAGGGAATTGGACAGGCCAAGTTCATGAGCACTTTGAAAGCCATCAATAATGGTTTGAATGGTGCTTGCTGGTAAGAGTAGCTTAGATTGCAATTTCAGGTAGAAAAGTGTAAGGTTCTGTAAAAATAGGTTTTCGTCGACAGCTAATGGCATTTGTGGTTCATTATGTTCCTCGGCAGCCTCAGAATATGACTGACTGGGTCCTGGCAAGGGCTCAGGAGCAATAGACTTGTCTAAAACAAGGTTATCTAAAACTGAATCCTCTGCACACCTATGTTTTCTGGAAATATGTGAAGCAAAAGTCATCACGTGAGTGAACGTGCAATCACAACCTCTAAATGGACATCTAGTTACCATTCCTTCCCTTATGTGCGTCTTCAAATGCTTAATAAGAGAGGGCAAAGTGTCACACTTAAATGCACAAGCCTCAAGCAGACATTTCAAGGGTGTGTCAGGTGGTAGAGCTGATGTGTCAGGTGGTAGAGCTGATGTGCCAGGCAGTATAGGCCCAGCAGCCTGCAGGTAGGACCTATGCTGCCTATACATATGAATTTGCAGTCCCGTGTGTTTTCTGTACTTCCGTGAGCAGTCAGGCACCCCACACTTGTAGTGATGATTGGGGGCATTGCTATGCAGTTTTGTGTGCTGAACATAGTTACACACATTCTTAGATACATGCTCACAGCCAACAAATTTACAGTTGAACATTGTGGTGCATGTTAACTAGTCACCTACCTAATCTATTTCTCCTCACTCTTAGCCTGACACTGAACAGGATAGTTAGTCTGCCTGACACTGAACAGGATGGTTAGCCTCGCCCTCTGATGACCTGGAAAGAAAAGAAAAGGAAAGAAAAGGGAGAAATTACACAAAGGCAACCAACAATTAGAATTTCAGTTTGAATGCAGATCATGATCATTGATCATTGTAATTTAATTTTAGCCCTATGTCAAAAATGATATAGTATATATATAGTGTTTTTTTTCCTTTGAGATTGCTCACTCAATGTAAAGTGCATTTACAACTTTTACAATTATTAAGTGGGAACCCTAGTGTTAAAACCCTCCCTTTGTTGAACATGACATGAGACTAACTTACTCCAGTTAACTTAGCCATGTTGTAACTAGGATATCCGCTGGAAAAATATTTTCTCATGGACCGTTTGAATCAAGTTATTAAAGTTAAACAGCTAACGGTTAGCCCTGCTAATCTATGATAATCTTGACTAATTACAGAAATGTGCACACATAAATAGTAATGGTTGTCCTATCATTGGTTTTATAAACTTTACAAACACCAGATTTGTTTAATCAGTGATAGTGACATGCAAAATTATAGCGAAACTCTCTCATTACAAACATTGCTACTATTAGCAAATGCTGTGAGAGAACTTTCAACTATTCCGGGCACTTGCTAACAAAATGTGAATTGTTGTAACTAGGATATTCGCTGGAGAAAAATAAAATAATTCATGGACCGTTTGAATCACAAAGTTATTAAAGTTAAACAGCTAACGCGGTTAGCTCTGCTAATCGATGACCTTGACTCATTACAGAAATGTGCACGCATAAATAGTAATGTTTGTCCCCATCATTGGTTTTATAAACTGTACAGACACCAGATTTGTCTAAACGGTGATAGTGACATGAAAAATTGTAGCGAAACTCTCGTCATTACTAACTATTAGCAAATGCTGTGAGAGAACTTTCAACAGTTAGGCTCATGCGAACAAAATGTGAACTGTGTTAATTGAAACGTTTAATTGAAAGCAGATATTATAATTATATTAAAATAGCATGGGTGTAAGTGCTGCAAACATGCATGCTGCTCACCTTATCCATTCAGCCCGGAAGAGAAGAGGGACACGACGATGGCGCCTTCAGTTCAAAACAGTTCGGTTATGTCATGTGACTTCCCAGGGCATATTTCAATACAATATTTCACTGTAATAATACTGTTTAATGCTGTGAAATCCTTAATTTATTTCACTGTGTTGCTGTGATATTACAGACCTTGTTGTGATATAACAGCAGGTTTTAGATTGCAAGATATTACTGTAAAATAAGAGTTAAATGCTGTAAAATCCAAGGATACTGTAGTTTTTACAGGTATTCATTGGGATATTACAGGAAACTTAATTACAACAAGTTACTGTAAAATAATACTGTTAATTATTGTGAAATGCTGGTAATTTCTAACAGTGTACATACATGTTTTTACATTGTACTTACATTTAAAAAATACCTGCATGTAATTACATCTGTAATTAATTTCTGTAGTTACATTTGTAATTACACAGTTGACACTTCCCTTACACCTAACCCTACCCTTAAACTTACCCATCCCACCACACCTGTCCCTAACCATACCCGTATCCCACCTCAATATCAGCAAAGGTGTTTTGCAACACAATATGAACACAGTAAGTACATTGTACTTATTTTTTTATGTAAGTACATAGTAGTTAAGGCAACCTAATATAAAGTGGGGCCAGTTAGACTAAGTTAAGCCTTTTGAAATGTTATTTACATTTCATTAAAGATTATTTAAATTGTTTCTGGACTTAAAGGAACAGTTAAAATTAAGAGATAAAATGTTTCTTGCACTTTTTCATTTTTCCAACACTGGTGGCACTTTAATTTTTCCAGTTTGTGTTTCTGAATGATATTGCTAATGATACTTTACTAGTGCAATTTGAAGCACATAATAGGGCAGTGTTCAAGATTAGATACATTTAAGTAGAGTCTATACATGTAAATGAACATAATGTGTTATGAGATTTCATCTTTTAACCAGGGGGGTTTGTGTTCTTTGTTATTGTTTTTCTCAGTTCAGTAGAAAAAGTACTTTAGTTGCTAATAATGTTGAAATGACTGTATTTTCAGTGCAGATTTACAGATAAAGACATTTTTATTTCATCATATATTTATCAGACTTGGTTACTGGTTGAATTTAGATATTTTGTACAAAAGCAACTTTAAAGACATAACAGAATAACATCAAAATGAGATCAATTTTGTGAAGGATTAACCTGTTTTCTTTAACAATATGAAAAGACATGTTTATCTATATGAGAACATATTATATTTTGTTAAATAAAGAAAAAATGTTATCTACACCAATTTCTTTAGTCTTGCAAAAAACATAAATTTATATTTTTAGGTATATAATTGTCTGGACCTCGGCCAGTGAGGATGGTTAATTTACTGGACCTTAAGCAATTTTAGTTGAAGACCTGATGGCTGCTCAGTCCTCGTTGTCAGTTAGGAACCTGGGTGTGCTCTTTGATACCAATCTCTCATTTGAAAGCCACATTTCTAGCACCTGTAAAAGAGCATTCTACAATCTTAAAAATATATCTAATTTACGGCACATGTTTTTTAATACAAAATGCTGAACAGTTAGTTCATGCGTGACCTCAAGGCTAGATTATTGTAATGCTCTATTGGGTGATTTCCCTGCTTGCTTAATAAATACACTCCAGCTGGTCCAAAATGCAGCAGGCGGGTTCTGTCAACACTTCACTGGCTCCTTATTAAACATTGTATAAATTTAAAATTGACTTACAAAGTACTTAATGGTTTAGCTCCCCAGTACTTGAGCAGGCTCCTAACGCATTATACTCCATCATGTCTATTCTATTTTTTTTTCTATTTTGGCTCCTGCAATGGGCAGGGGGGTGTCCTATCCCTGTGCGTTGAGCCGACCAGATGAACCAGTTGTTTCCAGTGCTGACGGTCTTGTGCCAGCTGCTCTGCATCCTCCACAGCAACTCCATGTTGTTGGAGGTCGCCCGCAAGGACGTCAAGCCATCAGGTGCGGGGTTTACCTCATGGTCGTCTCCAGCCTGCGGCTCTCCGATCAAACAGGAAAATGGCTCTCTTCGGATGATCAGGAGGGAGGCGGAGGACATGGCCGAACCAGCGGGTGCGATGTTGGGCAGCTAGTTAGGATGCTCTGGGCTGGCACATTGGAAACCCGCTGGGGCCACCTGATGTTCTCGATGGTTCTGAGAGCCCTACTTTCAAAGCCATCTAATCTTGCAGCCAGTGTCTTATTTAAGGTCCAAGTCTCCGAGCCATAAAGCAGGATGGAGAGTACTGCTGAGTTGTAAATCCGAAGCTTCGTCTTGTGTGAGATGGTCTGGTGCCATCTTCAAGAGAGACTGCATGGCTAACGCAGCCAGGGCTCTTCTGCAGGTAATCTCTGGTTTTTGGTCCCTGTTGTCTGTCACTATGGATCCCAGATGCACAAAGTCCTTGACAGGCTCTACAGTGTCATTGCCAAGCCGCAGGAAAGGTGGATGCGGTCTGTCACAGACATACATGAAGTTGGTTTTCGTCCAGCTCACCTGGAGGCCAAGCTTCTCAGCCTCTTCATTGTATTTACCCAGAGCATCTCTCAGCTGGCTGTAGGATGTGCTGAGCAGGATGGTGTCATCAGCATACTCCAGGTCAGTCAGGGTGTAACTGCCGAAGGACACTCCGGGGACCCGCTCACAAACCATGGACATCAGATGGTCAGCAATGCAGTTGAAGAGGTCGGGAGCAGCCACGCACTCTTTCTGCAGCACGGTACCTCCCCGGCTGATCCGCCATTTCATCAGCCGCTAACGCTGCAGCCCCCAGTGCTGTCTGCAGTACAGACCCTGTCACACCTGAGGAAGTCAGAGCCACTCTGGAAAAACTTAACAACAGGAAAGCCCCCATCATCTGTGCAATAACCGCTGAGATGCTTAAATCTGGCGGTGAAAGCTTTGTCAAGTGGCTTACCCACATATTCAATGAGGTGTGGGAGACAGAGAGGCTTCCCAACGACTGGACCAGAGGAGTCATTTTGCACTTCTTCAGCCTGGCTACATGCCTAACCGCTCCACAACAGACCAAATCTCTGCCATTCGCTTGCTGATAGAGAAGACCTATGAATTCCATAAAGACCGTCATCTTTACATCAGGTTCGTAGATCTGAAGGCTGCCTTTGACACCGTTTGCCACACTTCACTGTGGGGTATCATACACGCGCTTGGAGCACCACCCAAGATCGTTGCCTTGATCAAGTTGCTTTATAGCAACGCTCAGAGCAGTGTCCGCATCAATGGCAGAGACTCAGACTGGTTTCCCATCTAGGGTTGGGTACTTTCATAACCGGTATGTACAAGAACGCAGATTTCAGTGCCTCATTTCGGTGCCACTTAAATTCAAACGTGCTTCCGCGCTTTGGCAGGCGCCGAGCCAAAGACAGACACGCTCAGCACTCATCACATATCACAACTATTCAGTGCTTTCAACCACATCATGTTTATTTTAGGTTTCAGACATTTAAATGCTGTAAAAAGTACTAGCAAAGAATATACACTGATGTCTATGGAAGTGGCAAAAACAATCCTTTCAGACAGTTAAGATAACTTGACTACCTATTTTATTTTCATCAGATACAAATTATATAGTGACTATGTAGTTTACTCTATTATTCTCCCAATTCAGCAGCATTCACTTACTTTCGTGTATTTTGTGAGACGAAGATACATTTATGTGATGTAAATCTAACGTGGTGCCACCCATCGCGCAGTATAGATCAACTAACACACATTTACTCACACATATTTGAATATTTTGAATAAAAAATAAAATAAACCCGATACAGCTGAGCTGTCATACAGCGCTATTGCCGCTGCTGTGTGTCATGCATAGTTGTCATGTGAGAAGCATGACGCGTCTCCATGGAAACAATAAAGCCATGTGTTCTAAAATATTTAGCCAGAGAATATGGTCATGTTCCTGCAAAATAAAGCTGAAGCTGGTTTGTAGCAGACCAAGAATACAGAGTACTGCTTTTATTAAAACAGCAGCCAGAAAAATGGAGCGCAGGTGGAAGAAAACAAAACTAGAGGTCTTTCGTAATTCGTGGAAAGAACGTATGATCGCATACAGAAAGGCCGTAAAAACTGCTAGATCTGCTTATTTCTCGACTCTCTTAGAAGAAAAAAAACACAAACCTAGGTATTTATTCAATACAGTGGCTAAATTAACCAAGAATAAAGCTTCAACTTCTGATGTTTGTAAACAGCACAGCAGTAATGACTTTATAAACTTCTTTACGTGTAAGATTGACAATATTAGGAAGAAAATTATAACCATGCAGCCGTCTACTACAGTATCACATCAGACAGAGCACTGTAGTGTCACTGAGGAAAAATTACACTCATTCACTGCTATAGGAGAGAAAGAATTGGCTAAACTCTTTAATTCATCAAAACCAACAACATGTATGCTCGACCCTATACCTACTAGGCTATTAAAAGAGATGCTACCAGAGTTCATGGATCCTCTTCTTAATATCGTTAATTCATCTTTGTCATTAGGATATTTACCGAAAACTTTTAAGTTGGCTATTATTAAACCACTTATTTAAAAACAGCAACTTGATCCTACAGAATTAGTCAATTACAGGCCAATCTCAAATCTACCCTTTCTTTCAAAAATACTTGAAAAGGCAGTGTCTTCACAATTATGTTCCTTTTTAGAAAGAAATGGTATCTGTGAGGATTTTCAGTCAGGATATAGACCGTATCATAGTACTGAGACTGCTCTCATCAGAGTTTCAAATGATTTACTCTTATCATCCGATCGTGGTTGTATCTCTTTGTTAGTGTTACTCGATCTTAGCGCTGCATTCGACACTATCGACCACAACATTCTTTTGAATAGACTCGAAAATTATTTAGGCATTAGTGGACCTGCATTGGCATGGTTTAAATCATACCTATCTGACCGTTATCAGTTTGTAGCAGTAAATGAAGAGATGTCACACCGATCACAAGTTCATTATGGAGTACCGCAGGGCTCAGTGCTAGGGCCATTGCTCTTCACCCTGTACATGCTACCACTGGGAGATATCATTAGGAAACATGGCGTTAGATTTCATTGTTATGCTGATGATACTCAGCTCTATATTTCTTCAAACCCTGAACAAACTAACCAATTCACAAGATTAACGGAATGTATAGATGATATAAAAAATTGGATGATCAGTAATTTCCTTACTTAATTCAGATAAAACAGATTTTTTAATCATTGGACAAAAAAGCTCCACAAGTAGTAACCTATAATACTGTCTAACCCTCGATGGCTGCTCTGTCAAGTCCTCATCGTCAGTTAGAAACCTGGGTGTGCTCTTTGATACCAATCTTTCGTTTGAAAGCCATATCTAAATTACGGCACATGCTCTCATTGCAAAATGCTGAACAGTATACATGCGTTCATGAGCTCAAGGCTAGATTATTGTAATGCTCTACTGGGTGATTGCCCTGTTCGCTTAATAAACAAACTCCAGCTGGTCCAAAACGCAGGAGCTGGAGTAGGGCTGGGCAGTATATCGAGTTTGTACAATATATCGATATATTTTTTAGAAACGATACGGAATGAGGCAATACCGTTTATATATATATACAGTAGATTGATACAAACACATATGAAAAACAGCGGAGCAATCAGAATGAGCTGATGCAGGGAAAGTGAATGATACAACTTGTCCTAAACATGACACGTGCTCTACATTAAGGGCTTCAAAATAACTGGTAAGATACAGTTAACACGTATAGTTTAAAGCAGCTCGCCCTGTCAGATGCTCTGAGAGATAACGTTAGGGTTAGGTTAGGCTTCCATTGAGAATGAATGACTTCCGGCCACTTTGACGCTCTCGCCAGCGGCGGTGTGAACTCACAGTTATGCTACTTGTGCTGACAGACACATACATACTCGCACTGTTTAATGTGTTTGAAATGTGGTGCTTTCCTCAGTGCATAACTTACATTTCAAAGGTATTTTCTCCATCTGTAAATGTTAGAAAGTCATGCAAATATGTCCATTTTGCTGTCAGGAGAGTAGAGGACGAGCCGCTAAAATTCAGGCTTAAGCGCCACCGTGTGCACGCGCACCAAACATACAGAGCGCAATAGGAATACAATAATTCTGACTAAAATATTTCTAAAATATTTATCGGACAATAAATGAGCCATATGTGGAATTTTAAACCTACAAGTAAGTATTTTTTATGAAAGTGACCATTATAATGGGGTAATCAAATTTTTATTTTATTTTCATTTTTAGTTCAGTGAATTATTAATTTTGTTTTTAGATTGTAATGTTACAATGTTACAATGTATGGTGATGTGATTTTAACCCACTTTTTGGACCCAATATATTGCATAGCCAGCATTACATTCACTGTAGCCTATTTGTTTATAGCCTTCTATATCAACATTGTTTTTAGGACATCATTGGGCAAGATGTGAAATAAAATTATTATTTTAGAATTGTATTAGAATAAATACAGATTTTTTTCCAAATAGAAAAACGTAGAAAATACCGGGATATATACTGTGTATCGCCATTCAACCAAAAAATACCGAGATATGATTTTTTGGCCATATCGCCCAGCCCTAAGCTGGAGTTCTTACTAGAACCAGGAAGTATGAACACATTAGCCCGGTTCTGTCAACACTGCACTGGCTCCCTATTAAACATCGTATACATTTTAAAATCTTGCTTATTACTTACAAAGCACTAAATGGTTTAGCTCCCCAGTACTTGAGTGAGCTCTTAACACATTATACTCCATTACATCTACTGCGGTCTCTAAACTCTGACCAGCTGATAATACCTAGAATATCAAAATCAACTGCAGGTGGTCAATCCTTTCCCTATTTAGCAACAGTCTTCCTAGAATTGTTCAGGAAGCAGACACACTCTGTCAGTTTAAATCTAGTCTAAAAACACATCTCTTTTCTATTGCATACACATAAAACACTTTTTCAATTAAACGATTATTAGGCGGCATTATCTAGGTTTTTTTTTTTTTTCCGGGATGCACCGAGAGAAGCAGCGAGATACATTTCTCTCTTCTGCAGAATATTACATGATTGAAAATTATTAATAATTGAAACAAATTTACACAGAATGAAGAAAAGAGCGGTCTATGAAAGAGAACAACTTAAAGAAAAATCTTATACGTCAATGCAAGTAAGTGTTATGATTATGATGTTAGTTTAGTTGATATATAGAGAGAATTGAACATTTAAGCTCACATAGTAACTTTTATAGCTTTATTTATTGATTTGTAAAGCTTATTTGTATGACCTTTATATGGCTATTTATATTAATTTTAACAAAGTGCCTATTAGTGATTGTTTCTAAAAAAAAAATACATGTGTGATTGGTTAATGGTATAAGAATAACATAAATCATATCTAAATCATATCTATTATTATTATTATTATTATTATTATAAATAAGTATTGTTAAAAGCCAGATGTTTTAGTCTCTAAAAAACATTTGCTATGTAGTGACCTTTAATTTGGAGTAGAAAAAGGGGTGCAACTTTATTGCATCGGAGGTGTGTCACTTTGCTCACAGCTGATTGGTCCAATTTTAGTTTGAGATCTCTTATTCAGAACATAACCTTGGAGCATAAGTTACTATGGAGATGAACACTGCTAAAAGCCAAACCACTTTAATGGTACCAAAAACCAAGGATTGGCACAAACTAAGCTAAACCGGCTTCATGGTATAGGCTGTGCTACTCTTTATTGTTGAGGTCTTATTTATGCTTGTACTTTGCACATTTGAACTTGGGAAAACACAATTTGTTCTGCTGTAAGCTATTTGTTGTATGGTAAAAATGACAAAGCACTTACCAGTACGCATTATTTTCACATTTGCATAATTTCCAACATTTTTGTGTGGAAGATGAATGTTTTTGTAAAAACTGCAGTTTACCACCAAAATAAAAGCTCAAGGTTTTATCTCTTAAGTCTTAAAATAGTTAAATAACGTCTTAAATAAACGTTATGTTCGGCAGCCGCCGGTTTTAAAGTGACAGCAGCACCGATGAAGAAATAACGGGAACAGAGAAAAGATGATTCATCTATATTTAATTTATTATTTATGCAGTTAAGAAAGCTGATTGATAACTATTACATTTCTGTATATGTCTATAGTCTAACAGGGAAGGCCACAGGTAAATATAAAATTTTTAAGATTGTTTCAAGTTCACTTAAATTAAAAGTTGTTTTTAAAGCCTAATAAATGTTGAAATTGCTAGCTTTCATTTATACTGTAATGTAACGTCATTAATGTTTCATAGAGACATTAGTGTCAGAGATACTGGCCTTCATTCATATAAAAATGCCATTACAGCACATAATTAAAATATGCGGTCTTTAAATTGTTTCTACATTAATTTATTGATGTTAAATTATTGAAATTATTAAAGTAACTGAAATTATTACAATATCAAAATATTAAAAACTCCAAAATATTAAAGGTTGGTTTATTATTTTCTAATCTAAAAAGAAATAGCATTCCTTATTTTGTTCAAATGGAGGATTTTTTTAAATTTCTTGTATTTTCCGCCTAAAAAGGTAGATCCAGACTTCCAATAAGGAATTTTTTATTTTCATAAAAAAGTTTGATATAATAAACCATATGTTAAATAAAAAAAAACTTTTTCATTTATTGAATGGGTCATTGTAGCTGATGATTATAATAATAATAATAAACAGAGCAAAACAATAACGGTTTTTTTCGGGATGCACCGAATATTCGGCCACCGAAACAATACGGCCGAAAAAATTTTATGATGACGCAAACAGAAACCACGACCTGCGTGTGGTTCATCTCACATCTGATGACGCATGGGTGGTAACTTGAAAATAATGCTTTGTTTATGTTTCTGTTGATGAATACACGTGCTGGCTCCTCAGTGATACACTACAACAACAGCAATAATAAAAGAACAATGTGAGCAAAACGGTCTCTTTGTACACTTTGTTCAATGCGAGTGCTGCCGTATGTTAGAATATTACCAGTCGTTTTCGCCGTTATCACCGGATGTAGAGCCAGAAGACGCGAATGAGAACTTGCGTGCTGTGAGAAGATCTGTCTCTGTGCAGTCATCCGAAAGCGCGCACTCGTCTCACAGCGCGCAAATATTGAGTTCTCTATCAAGTCTTACGCTTAAACGGACAAACTCAAACAAAAGTATGTCCATCAACATGTCCATGAGTATCCTTGCAGACATAGTCTGTATAACGACTTAAAGGGGGGGTGAAATGCTGTTTCATGCCTACTGATCTTTTTGCACTGTTGACTTGGATTCCCATGCTAAACATGGACAAAGTTTCAAAAACTAAGGTGGACGTTTGATGGGAGTATTTCTTTGCCAAAAATACTACTTCCTGTTAGTCATAAGTTTTTGGAAAGTTTTTTTCGATCATGGGTCCGCTTGACGTCAACAGGGCGGAATTTCCTTGTATGGGCTATATGAACAATTCTACCGAAGAGCGTGAGAGAGAGAGAGAGAGAGAGAGAGAGAGAGAGAGAGAGAGAGAGAGAGAGAGAGAGAGAGAGAGAAATAGGGAGCGAGCGAAAGCAATAGGCAACGCCCATCAAAGTGCTGGCTCGTAGGCTGCGCTGCACAGGTGATGGACTTCAAGAAATTAACAATGTCACCAAAAAAGTATGTTTTTGGTTGCCAGGCAAAGACAGTCCTGTACAGATTGCCAAATAACCCCGCGTTAAGGCAACAGTGGATGGAATTTGCTTTTCCGAATCAGCAACTGAGTTGTGCAAATGTTTATGTCTGTTCCCTGCATTTCGGTGCCGATTGTTTAATAAACAAGGCCCAGTTCGACGCCAGATTTTCAGATCACCTAATACTGAAGGATGGAGCGGTCCCAACGATAAAGGTCCCAACGTTGGAGCTGCAGGCGGTGAGTAAGACTGCTTCAAATGTCTGTGTTTTTGCCTATGCCCATCAAGTAGCCCAAACATGATCACGTATTGATCAATGGAGCATGCGATGTATAGTGTGTGTACATTTGTTTAGCTGGCCACTATATGTGTATGTTTGTGTATTGTAAAAGCACTCCAAACAACAATACACAAAGAATGGGGAAATATGTTGAACTAAATAAGCGCGCTTCTTCATTCAAATGCGCTACTATTCCATGTCTTTCTATGTAAACACTAGCCTGACACGCAAAACCAGTCCGCTTACTACAAATCATGTCTACATAAACCACGCATAAACACACTCGCGCTTGTCATGGTGTTCTAAAAACGCGGGGTTAAAGTAAAAATCATGGAATAACGGTTTTGATTGTAGTCTAGCAAGGTGATTATACTGAAATGTATGTTGCCCGTGAAAAACTTCCTGCTTTTAGGGATGACAGCTTTCAGACGCACTCAAAACAGTAACAGCGGTGCGCGCTCAACATTCTTTAGCTCCACCCACACAATACGCCCCCAGCTGCTCTGCTTTTTTCTGAAAGACTCGGAACAGTGCATCTTTCTTTTATAATTATAATAAAAATAAAGACTTTTCGGAGATATGCAGGATGCAACGCTACTCTATAGGTACTCAAGATTGACATGAGACTGACTGAAACTGAGTGTTTCACCTCCCCTTTAAGTGAACTGTATCCAGTCAAGAAAGACGACGCCAATCCCTGCATTAGGTCTTAAAGGGGCAGTAGCCTTTACTGCGGTCTGTTTAATCTCAAACAAAAGACATTGCTCTTGATTGAATAGCTTTTGTAAGTTTAAAAAGGATTAATCTTTAATTTAAACAGTTAAATATGCAGTTATTTTACGTTTGATTACGTCATTAAATTTTTGTACCTCTGCAGGCCAGTAGGCCTGTACAATAGTATAAAATTAGTTAGAATTTTATTTTATACTGTACATTGTTGCAATGTGCTAAATAAATATTTGCATAATTTGCAATTGATTTATTATTTGAAACTTTAATATTAATTTATGTAATTGCAATGCCTTGATTTTTAGTAAAGTTCATAGTCATAGTCACACAGTTATAGCCATAAATGCAATGGTACTAATAATTGGCATAATTTATTTCGGTGTTTCGGTTTTCAGCTTTCGGCCAAGAATTTTGATTTCGGTGCATCCCTTGTTTTTTTAATACCGTAAACCGCGAAACCGTGATATTTTCTGAGACAATGATCATACTGTAAAAATCTCATACCGTTACAACCCTAGTGTTCAAATCACTCAAACAACGCATTTAGGTACAAGTGATCGATTCTGAATGGCAACATCACTACACACATAGCAGCGCGATAGTCGGTGTATGCAGGGAAAATCTTCATACCCTTTCGTTCGAAGTGTGGTCCTGAAAAATCTCCGTTCGAAGGGCTATCTGGCCCTTCCCCTTACCCCTACCACTCCAGCCAAAAGAGAAACGAGACACCCCTACCCCTTCACGTGAACGCGTAAAAAGAAGGGGTACGGGAAGGTGAAGGGCTAAGGGATAGAATTGGGATTGGGCCTAAATATGGGATGCAGAGAGGGAGACTAGGGTATATGTAGTATGGGGTAAAAATAGGATGAGATAAGTTGTAAACGTTTTTGTATTATTTTACTGAATAAATGCTTTGTATTCTAGATGTAACCCTCCTAGCTATCTGCAGGAGTCCAGGAGAGACTATAGTCCAGGCTTGTTAATAAAATATATATTCTGCAGATTACCAGTTGAGAAGTCTGATTCATTTTACAAGCGGATTCTCATGACTGAGTTTCCTCATCAAATCATCAAACCACTAGCACCAATGTTGCTCACGATGCTGTAGGTTAACACAGCCCACCAATGTCTCTACATCAAATGTATACACTACATATTATTAGAATGAGACAAGTTATTGCTAAATGACAATTTATTCCGATCGCATTGTTTGTTTTGTACTGAATGGGGTAAGTTACAACCGACTCATTGTTGATTTGTGCAGTAAATTGAACGTTTTGTTAGAGCCTTCAGCTTTCATTGTTTTATGACAAAACATTCTGCGCTTTTTGGTAAAGTTTGGTTCATAAATGCCACAGCACTAGAAGAATCAGGTGGTCGCATACATTCATTTTTTGACGTTCTCTTGAGGAAGACATACTGCATTCACGTGCTATATGAATGATCGTAAATATGAGTTTCCATGTTAAAATGGTGAGTTAGATGAACGCCCTCTGAAGTCACTCACTTTAATGCAACGAGCTCGTAATAACGAAGTTGGAATAACAGCATTTCTTATAGCACGTGAAGGCAGCATTAGTGAACACAGGAAACAGAAATCAGCAATACAATGAGTTAAGAATTATTTTTAAAAAAATCTCCATCGTAAACATGTTTACGCAGTGACTGTCAAATACTCGTGGCTGAGAGAACATTGTCAGTAATGCTGTAATATCTTACCATGTTAAGGGAGATCTTGGTTATGAATTGAATTAAATAGATAATGTAAAATTGATCAGGACATTCTCAGTCTTCTCGCCGCGATCATTCTTCTTCTTGTGTTTATGTCAAAACAGCATATGGGTGCGTTACCGCCCCCGACTGGAGTGTGGAACCGCAATGCGTAGGGGGAGGGGAAGCTGTATTCTTTGATGATTTCTCAGATCTTTTAAGCTATTCTAAAATGTTGATCTCTGTACGGCTTTATTTTATTTATTTTTTGCCATCAAAAATGTATGTTCTTTATACATTCTTGTCTTCCCGTATTTTTTTTTTTAAATTAAACCAGTCAATAATAATAATAATAATAATAATAATACAGTTTATTTATAAAGCACTTTACATTTTAAAGAAAATGTCAAAGTGCTACAAAGAAAGGAAAATTCCAGAGATGTGAGATTTATGATTTGGGGCTTATATAGAGTAACAAATCGAAATGTAAATCGGTTATTTTTAAGGTTTATTTTCTGATCAATGTTGACTAAATATAGGTACCAGTTTTTAATGTGTGCTAGTGATCTGACTTACTTAAGTTCTATACAAATAGAGAAATTAAAGTTGACTTTGTCGCATTCATCCAACTCCATAAACAAATGGCTGTATGTAACCAAAATACTTGCATTTTAATTTGAGAGAGAGAGAAAAGGCAACACATTAATTGAAGCAACTGCCGTGTGATTGGTTGATTAGATAGCTAATTGCATTAATGAGAAATTGAACAGTGTTCCTAATAATCCTTTAGGATATATATATATATATATATATATATATATATATATATATATATATATATATATATATATATATATATATATATATATACTGTAGGAGTAGTGTAAGCTTTAACTATAGAGTAACTATAGTGTCGGATGAGTGTCTTAAATCTATATCGCCCACCCCACCCACACCACAGGTTTGAGAGATGGTGGTGCGCACTGCAGCCTAACTTCACCGCTCTAAAACACCAGCATTCCAAGCGTGGCTAAACACCCTCTAACTTTAGTGCAATATTAGAGGATATTTTGCTCAGCGTAGACTCACAGGCACACACAAACAGAGCCAATTCAGAGAGAAAAAAAATTAATGATACACAAGCGCATCCATAGGTGTCATAGCGAATGGTTCAATATTATATTGAGAATTGTGGAATCCCTAATATTTATCCAAATGAGGTTTGGTAATGCATGAATCCTTTATATTTTACATTAATCATACTTTTTGTATAAAAATGACATATAGAAAATGTGACACGGTGTAAGACCGCTGAGTTCGCTCCAATGGCGGCTGCGAAGAGCGGGTGAAGGGATTTGCGCGTTCGGTGTTCTCAGCTGGGCAACATGGATTTAATTCCAATTCCTCTTCATCTGACTCAATTTTATCATAATTTAGAATTTAGATTAGAATGCCAATTTGGTTATTTGGTCGTTTATATTTAATAGTTATCCACACATTTAATTATTCCGTTTAACCCTTTGTGGAAAGTACCCATTAATAATTCCAGAGTAAGTCAGAATAAATCAAAATGTAACAATTTATTAAACAGTCAGGTACATGTATAATTCCAATTACATAATCAATCCAAAGATCCTCAATACATAACATAAAATACTCTGAAGTAAAGAGTGAGAGATGCGTTCCTGACTTTCCATACGTAATGTTGGCTGGACACAATGTTACGGGCGAATCTGAATTACAATATTGCGCCCTGAACTTTCTGCTACATCACCTTAAGTAGTCAGCAAGACAGTCACTTCTTTCAAATGGAAACATATGTTAACAAAGGGAATTTACATGTAATCGCTGTCTCAGACCTGTAGTATTGACAAAAGACTAGGGATGCACCGAATATTCGGCCACCAAAACTTTTCGGCCGAAAATAGCCCAAAAGAGCATTTTCGGTTTTCGTCCGAAAGACTTTTATCACCGAAACAATACGGCCGAAATGTTGTGATGACGCAAACTGAAACCGCGACCTGTGCTTGTCTAAACGGTCTCAACAAGCAACATGTCTAAGGTGTGGACGTATGTGGTTCATCTCACATCTGATGACGCATCTATGGGTTTTAATTTGAAAATAATGCTTTGTTTATGTTTATGTTTATGTTTCTGTTGATGGATACACGTGCTGGCTCCTCAGTGATACACTACAACAACAGCGATCATAAAAGAAACACGTGGGCAAACGGTCTCTCTTTGTAAACTTTGTTCAATGCATGCGAGTGCTGCCATATGTTCGAATATGACCAGTCGTTTTCGCCGTTATCACCGGGTGTAGTGCCAGAAGACGTGAATGAGAACTCGCGCGCTGTGTGAAGATTTGTATCTGTGCACTCATCCGAAAGCGCGCACTCATCTCACAGCGCGCAAATATTGAGTTAACTTTCAAGTCTTGCGCTTAAACGGACAAACTCACACAAAAAGTATGTCAGCATGTCCATCTTGATGAGTCTCCTTGCAGACATAGTCTGTATATGCCTTAAGTGAACTTTAAACAGTGAGAAAGACTTTATTGCGGTCTGTTTAATGTCAACAAAAGACAATGACATCACTCACTGCCCTTGATTAAATAGCTTTTGTAAGTTTAATAAGGATTAATCTTTAATTTAAACAGTTAAATATGCAGTTTTTTTATGTTTGATTATTAATTTTTTTTTTATTAAATTGCTGTACCTTTCTGCAGGCCAGTAGGCCTGTACATTATTATTTAATGTACACATGAGTGAGGTCAAGTTAAAAAAAAATTAATTCGAATTTTATTTTATACTGTGAATTGTTGCAATGTGCTAAATAAATATTTGCATAATTTGTAGTTGATTTATTATTTGAAAATTTTAATATAAATTTATGCACTTGCAATGCCTTGATTTGTAGTAAAGTTACACAGTAATAGCCATACATGCAATGGTACTAATAATTGGCATAATTTATTTCGTTGTTTCGGTTTTCGATTTTCGGCTTTCGGCCTTGGTTTCCTCTTTTTCGGTTTCCGGTTTCGGCCAAGAATTTTTATTTCGGTGCATCCCTACAAAAGACCAAATGGTTGAAAGCCACACCTACCATACTAGGCAAGGTCTCTTTAAACTCTTAAAACCTTTAATATGTTCTTGTTTGCTTCTGTGGAGATGGGATATTTGTACCAGTTGCACTAAGACATTTCCAATGATATCAAACACATATATACTGTGTAGTATTTGTTCACTTTTAGATCATATAGATTTTGAATATGTTTTCCGATAGTCACGGCATGAGGGGGTCAAGTAGAATGGGGGAAGAAGTAGGTGAAAGAAATACATGTAAATTAGAGCCATTCTTAGTTGATTCACACAGCGTGGCGTTGTCTGCAAAAAGTATCCTTTGTCCTCTACCAGACAATTTGGCATTACTTTTTTACAGCCTACAAAATGCCATAATAAAGGAATATTCAGAGTAAGAGTCAAAACTCTTTTTTTCTTTTTTTGCAATATTATTCGGCAATATTGTCTATTGAGCTTAAGTTAAATTGAACCTGGTATGATATTTTGTGTTACCAGATGCAATACTTTGTAATTAGTATGTATGTACAATGGATTTTGAACTGTACTTTTTTGTTACAAGTTCTCTGGGAATCCCCAGTTGAAGGCATGAAGACATCAAATGTTGGCCTGGACCGATGTACCAACAGTCCACCACAATGACCTCTGCTTTTGCATGGATGGCTGATTACTACCATGTTCTGTGATGGTATTATTATGGAAAATTTAGCACCTGTGAATAGTCACATATCAGTACTTAAAGTCAGAGAAAAATTTTTTTTTAGAAGTTGCAAACTTTTCTCTCTCTTACAAAGAACACAAGTTAAACCTTTTCAAATTCTTTTCTGGTGATGCACAAGTCCTATTCTACAAATCTCACCATTTAAGACATTCATAAAAGCATATGAATGTCTTAAATTTCAGAGATTTGTAGAATAGGACTTGATATACGTGAATAGGACTCTGACATAAGTCTTTTTATAAACATGAATTCAAAATTTAACAAATAGTATTTTCAAAGATATATCTACTCGACTTTACCACAAAGGTGTAAAATGTAGTGTGACGGCACCTTTATTCTGTAGTTGCTGTATCAAAAAGTGTGAAGCCATGGACAAATGTTACTTGTTAACTGATTTGTAAGATCTCACATAATATATGATATAATATGACTTATCAAAGTATGTGACGTGCTCTATCCCGTGATAAACATGTTCTTGTCATTATTAATCAATCAGTAACCAACAGTACCACCCTGAAATTGCCTTGCACTGTAGAATTATGGTTTTGGAATGAAATTAAAAGTAGCTAATTTATTATAAATGCTTCTACTTTACAATTAATATTTAAGATTGTGTTAGAGAGGGATACAAGTCATTTTATGAATGTTTTTTTCCCTTAAACTTTACTTAATTTAAATGATCTAAAAAAATTAGCCTAAAAGTTTATTAATTTGTGATTTGTAGAATAGGATTAGTACAAATTTACTCTTGTGTTTGTGAAAGAGAAAAGAAGAACACAAGTTTACTAATCCTAAAACATTTTCTCAGTGACTTAACTGAAATATTCTCCACTGTCACAGGTGCTTAGTTTTGCTACAATAATACTAGATATTATACAGCACATGCTTAAAGGGTTACTTCAGCGATTAGCATTAAGCTTTGTATCAGCAGAAACACAAGAGTATATTCAAATTATCGTACTTTCCCCCCTCATATGACCCTGAGACGAGAGAATTATGTTTTCAACATCACACTCACAGGCTCGTGGAGCTGCGGAGATTCATGTAAACGGAGCGGTGGAGACCAAAGTGAGTGTTTTAACTTTTAAAATGAACTTCCTATGAAAGTTAAGGTTCCAAAGACATGAACTGATCATGCGCTGTGAATGCAGCCGCGAATCCCGCGATTACCTCAGCCAATGTGATGAATGTAATCCGATCCTGCTGCGTTTGTACCGTGACAATCAATCGGCTCACTCGCATTATATCGAACAGACACGTTCAGTTTTTAATTGTAGTGTCTCTAACTGAACTGATTTTCTGAAAATGAACGTGGTAGGCAAGTGATCCAGTAATCCTGTAGCCGACTAGCCGTGCCTAGAGTAGGGCAGTGAAGCAGTGCGTTCTGGGAATTGTTGTCTTTCATCCCCATGAGACAAAAATACATTTTCTGTGTTTTCTCAGTCTAGAAGGCACCAAATTCAAAAATAATTTCACATTTCTACTACATTAATGACCCAGTTTAAATACAGATTAATCTTCTCAGCGCTGAAGTACCCCTTTAATTTGAGTCGATGCTCTGGTTAAATTTTTTCCAGTCTCAATTTACCAATGCCAAACCATGTCCATCTTATTAACTACTATTGATTTACTATGTAATCAATATATAAACAATTGATATTTAATTGTTAACAATGGATTGCCTGGACCCTGCTGACCCAATCAGTATTTCTCATCCAGTGGTCAAACTTTAATTTTCAAGTTTCTCTAATATTGCATCCTTCTCATGAGTATTTAATAATGACTTTCCAGTGTGGGTTAAACACACTTTTTTGGCTCATAATATGTATTTTATTTTTGAAAGTAATTACAGTAAAAAATATTTTCTCTATGCTAATGAAATTTTTCTTTACATCTTTGTCACTTTTTCACCCAAGGAGTTTACATTTGCTGATAGTATAATAGTTGCAAAGAAAAACCAATTCATCTGCTATATTCTTCTGCCCTCCATTTTCAAGGGTAAGCTTTCTTTAAACCATCTACTCACCCATATGCATTTATTTTGTGGAACACGAAATGAGACTCATTGGAAAATAACCCATGATTTGAGTCTCATTATGTTCTGACTTGCATCTCCATTTGTGCTCCAATAAAAATCATAGGTTTGGTACATGATCAGTTATTCTTGAGTAAAATTGCTATTAATTTTTATTTTATTTTAACCAGACTGTTTAGTCTGTCATTTACCTATATAAATATTGGTTATTTGAATGTAAATGCCTTTTCTATTAGTCATAATGAAGATTTGTATAGGTCATATATTGCTCTAAACATGTAGACTATCTGTAACTGCTTTTTTAATATTAAAACAATGTTAACTGAATGTAATGTGTGATTATTACATAAACAGGCTAATTTATCTTATTAGTGTTAAGTATTTGCTATTTTGTAAACAGAAACTGTCTAAACTGTAAAAAAAAACTTTAACCAAACTGAAATCAACATCGTGTTTCACTCAATTGACATCAACGTCGTTTCAGCATAAGGTAAGCAAATCATCTGCGTAGATTTACGTTAGTTTTGAATGGCTTGTCTGATGTCATTCTGATGCAGTGAGTAACGTTGATTCTATGCCAGTGTGCTATTTGGGTGTAGCCTGAAAGGTTCGACCTAATGAATAAAGGTCCTAGAAAGCCCGTGGAGAGTGGCCAGGATTTACAGTTTTGCATCGTCCACACGTCGGCCAGAGAGCATACGCGATCAGATGCCGATGTCTCGGCGACATTTTCCTAATTAGCAAACGCTCTCTGAGCTACGTCTTGCTGATGGAACTTTGTGCATCGGGTTGACATTGGCCCAACGTATGTGTGCTATCTGGGTAGATCTAATATGCCTTTTTACCACTGTGCAGGCGGGTGGTGGTAGTGTAATGGTGTTGGGGATGTTTTCTAGGCACACTTTAGGCCTCTTAGTCCAAATTGGGCATCGTTTAAATGCCACGGCCTACCTGAGCATTGTTTCTGACCATGTCCATCCCTTTATGACCCCCATGTACCTCTGATGGCTACATCCAGCAGGATAATGCACCATGTCACCAAGCTCGAATCATTTCAAATTGGTTTTCTTGAACATGACGATGAGTTCACTGTTCTAAAATGGCCCCCACAGTCACCAGATCTCAACCCAATAGAGCATCTTCGGGATGTGGTGGAACGGGAGCTTCGTGCCCTGGATGTGCATCCCACAAATCTCCATCAACTACAAGATGCTATTCTATCAATATGGGCCAACATTTCTAAAGAATGCTTTCAGCACCTTGTTGAATCAATGCCACGTAGAATTAAGGCAGTTCTGAAGGCGAAAGGGAGTCAAACACAGTATTAGTATGGTGTTCCTAATAATCTTTTAGGTGAGTGTATATACACATTTATTTTTACAGGATATGAAGTGCGCTGTGAATCATTGTCCATCATTTTGCGAGCAATTGTTGATAAAGATAAATGTCACGTCACAATGTTGGAAATGTTTGCGTTTTAAACCATGAAGGCAAATCAATAGATATCACACAAGCAATGTGCTAACTTTGCGCTAGTTATGCTGGTGAAGAAGTATGAAATCCCTGTCAATTCACTGCAGAAAGTGAAACTAAAAACTGAGCAATGAGAGCTGATGTTCTGATAACCGTATATAACTTACATTAATTTTCTTAATTCTCTTGTGGCCCATAGGTACGTAGTGAGAAAAAAAAAAGAAGAAGAGATGTAGGCTACAGGCTTTTAAGTAGTTTTTTTTTAATGAGTTAATTAATCTCGTCGGTTATGCGGTGATGTGCTATTAAATTATTGCGTTGGAAAATAATTGTAATAGTATTCATTTAATTATAAAAATTGCCTAATAATCATCAACATCATTCAGATCATCGCAGAGGGGGGCTTGAGATCGACGGGCCTGGTTTTGCAGCGTGTTTTTTGTATTTGGTTGTGTTGTGATCTTTTCCAGCGTGTTTTTGCAGCGACTCCAGGGCTGGTGCCAGGTCTCACCAAGGCCATCATGAGATAGGCCTGAATTGGGTCTTGCCTAAGGAGCCTGCCTGCAGCTGACTGAATGAATGGTTCCTGCCGGGGTGCCAGTGCATGGGCCCCTCAACAACGAGTCCTGCCGTTTTTCCCAGAGGTCCGCGATGAACTGTTGAAATTGTGGAAAGCTCCTTATTCTGCCAGCCTGCGTTCATCTTCCTTATCTCGAATCTCGACTCTCGACGGCAAAAGGAAAAGGGTATGATAAGCTGTGACTGCACACCTCTGCCCGCCCGCAGCAGTAGAATGGAAAGCATAATTGCCACACACGTCTGCCCTACTGGTCAACCTCAGTCTTAGCAGGTATGGCCTACGCGTCCACTGGCCAGGCAGGCTCCTCCCTCCACTCGATGGCTGTCCTCCAAGTTTTCCAGGCCAAATTCCTCTTCCTGAAAGCCACCGCCCAGTCACTCTAAAACCACAAACGCAGCGCGCCACCACTCGAACCTATGAAACCCCTGGCCGACTGAGCCTAGGCTTGGAAAGCCATCCCTGGTGTCATGATGGGTAATAAACACAATAGAGCAAGGTTACTCGCTCCAATTCGCTCGCAAACCACCCCGCTTTGCGGGCATAATACGTCCTCCGCGCTGAAGTGATGAGCTTATTGGAAAAAGGGGCTATAGAGGCGGTGCTGCCAGCCCACTCTACTATCGAAAGTCAAATGGGTCAGAATTTTCCTACTTTTCACTAGTGTATTAACAATATTAAATCGTGTTTGCATAACACCACCAGCCGTTAAATAAGCGCCGTCAGGCAGAGTTAACGTCACATGCCGCCATGCATTAAAATAATGCCACTCGCCGAAAGACATTCAAACCTCCTTTAATATACACTCACCTAAAGGATTATTAGGATCTCCTGTTCAATTTCTCATTAAAGCAATTATCTAATCAACTAATCACATGGCAGTTGCTTCAATGCATTTAGGGGTGTGGTCCTAGTCAAGACAATAGGCTTGTTCGACTTGCTTGCAGCCATGCACAGACCGATCGGCGGCTGACTTGAAGCAGTGCATGCCGACGTGACTGTGACGAATGTCAACAAAGTACCGCGAGAGCGATTCGAGAGCAGCTGACTTATACAGAAGGTGCAGCTTCTCAAGAGTGGCTGCAACAGGCTGCACAATCTCTGATGACGACACAGCTGTTTCACGATTGGCTGGATTCACCGCATGACAGTCATCACGTGTGTTTCGTGTTAAAGGTCCCGTTCTTCGCGTGTTTTCAAAGCTTTGATTATGTTTACAGTGTGCAAAATAACATGAGTTCATGTTTCGCGTGTAAAAAAACACAGTATTTTTCACACATTTTACTTATCTGTACACCACTGTTTTCTCTGTCCTAAAAACGGCCTGATGATTTCTATGAAGTCCCTCCTTCAGAAATACGTAACGAGTTCTGATTGGGCCAGCGGTTCCCGTGTTGTGATTCGACAGCAGCTTAGCGCACGTCGCCCGGAAAGGTCACGCCTCTTACCATAACGGGGAGATACGCGCACTCAATGTTATTGCAAAAATGTATTGCCTTATCAATTTGAGCCGGAATCAGACCCGGAGAATATCAAAGAGGATCGTTTACAACCTGCTCAGGAAAGACTTTTGCAGGATGTTTCACAATGGTAAGCTGTCTATTCAGTAGTTGTCATGCTTTTATATTTGGCTGTTTTGCATGCGTGGCTGCAGCTGAACGAGCATGTGCTTAAACAGTAAACAACAGATATAATAAACAAATAATTTAAACTGATCATTACAAACACCAACAATCGATGGTGTCTGAATACACTTTTTTAAAAAGTTTTTCGGATTACTTTCAATTACCATCTAACGTTAGTTAACAAAGCTAAACAGCGTTGCACTTTGTGTAATGAGTTACATAAACTGTTAAACGGACCAACTTAAATAATAAAATACACTTACCGGTTGTGGTCCATAAACAACGCCTTCTCCAGACAAAGAGGGAACTGCGTCATCTTTTAAGAATAATCTTTCTGTGAATCCGGCATTGAACTGATTGAGATTGAGGAAGCAGTCCTCAGCAAAATGCGCTGCACAGTTTTATATTGTGATTATAATTTTCCGGAACCGAGTTAAACATTAATTGTAATCATTGATCTCTACGTACAGCGTCCGTGGGAAGGCCAAACAAAGGTGATTTGACTCCGGGATGAAAATAACAGCATCTCGATGACATGGCGACAAACACACTCTACAAAAACAACACTTCCTCTTCTCCACGTGGGAGAGCAACAAGACCAAGCCCCCTAATTTGCGTGTTCTTGTGGGCGGAGTTTAGTCAACAAACTGTTCTAGTGATGTCATTAAAGCAGGAAGTGCAGGGGTGTAGTCCAAACCGGCCATTCGCTGTAGGCTTTGAAAGGGAACTTCTGTTAAATAAAATATCTCGCTTGGCATTGAACTTTGAGCTTTATAATTTTGCAGGTATTATTTATGCTCTAACAGCAACATTACACACTAACTAAAGTTTGAAAGATGGAATCGCGAAGAACGGGACCTTTAATTCCAAAACCTTTAGTTCCACTAATTCTCATAAATCAGTTTTTTTACAACGGTAAAACCTCTTTTCATGTAGCAGCGATGTTATATTGTAAAATAAAATGTTTATGATCAAAATAAAACTGATTAATAAACGTAGACCCCACTTCATTGATAGTGTAGGCTTATGCTGAACTTTATTATTGTGCAAACAGACTTGTATTAAGCAGTGCATTAAGAATTGAATGAAAATGTCTTCTGAACCATCTGTGTATACAAATATTGCATTTATTTCACTTAATCTGTGTTAAAGTATGCAAACACAGCGCGAGCGTCACTACGGGAAGCAGAAAGTGTCCGACTTCACGTCTCCATATGCAGCTCCTCCCTGCCTGGATGCGGCTACTCTCGCCTGTCGAACACGCCTAATCTCCTGAACTCCAAACTGAATGTCAGAATGGGAAAGAAAGGTTTTTTAGAGCAATTTTGAGCGTGGCATGGTTGTCGGTGCCAGACGGGCCGGTCTGAGTATTTCACAATCTGCTCAGTTACTGGGATTTTCACGCACAACCATTTCTAGGGTTTACAAAGAATGATGTAAAAAGGGAAAAACATCCAGTATGCGGCAGTCCTGTGGGCGAAAATGCCTTGTTGATGCTAGAGGTCAGAGGAGAGTGGGCCGACTGATTCAAGCTGATAGAAGAGCAACTTTGACTGAAATAACCACTCGTTACAACCGAGGTATGCAGCAAAGCATTTGTGAAGCCACAACATGCACAACCTTGAGGCGGATGGGCTACAACATCAGAAGACCCCACCGGGTACCACTCATCTCCACTACACTCCACTCCACTATACTACTATATACATTATGCGTATACAGACAGGAGCCATCTTGCAAACCAGTCTCGACAAGTCGAGCCACGAACGCTGTTCTAAATGAAGAACTGTGACTTGGAATCTCATACAAGTATATGGTCCGTTGTTTCCGGAATAAAGCACTGAACGCAACAAAGAAAATATATAAATAAAAATCATTTAAAAAAAATTCACAATCTTAATTCCCATCGACCAGCTCACTTAGAACAGCGCTTGTAGTTGACTCGTTAAGACTGTTTTGCAAGATGGCTTCTGTCTGTATACGCGTAAAGTACTGTCTTTATAAAGTATCTTCTTATTCAACTGTACACTTACAAAGTTCTCAATGCTTCGGTTTGCATGTAGGGACCCTCATTATGCTACTGTGTTAGTGTGAGGGTATTTTGAGCCTTGTTAGTGGTATTAACTAGCGATTTAATTGTACGTATTCTGTGCCCCATAAACTAGCATTATAAGCTAATTTGTTTTAAGAGATAAAACTTTTTACTTTCGATTTTCATGAAAACGCTTCCCAGAGAACGATCTGCTCTGTAACCATGTGTTAATTACCCCTAGGTTAATTTTTCACCAGAGTTGTCCTTCAAGGCAGTTCTGAAGGTGAAAGGGGGTCAAAAACAGTAGGCAAGGCAAGGCAAGTTTATTTATATAGCACATTTCATACACGATGGCAATTCAAAGTGCTTTACATAGAAAATGAAATTAAAACAGTGATAAGAAATAAGAATAACACGTGTAAGAATTAAAAATAAAAACAGGATAATTAAAACAGTTGTTAATAGACATTTGGCAAAACACAGGTGTTTCATATTTGATCTTGCTCTGGGACTTCCCCATCCTGACAGTCTGTCTCTGTGGATCTTCCTAGCGCTAGGTTTTTTAGTCTGTCGGACGTCTCCGTTCAGACCCTATCTTTCACCCAAGATGGACGGGTCTGTAATCCTTTTAAGACCAGCTCTCAGCACGGTCCGACCTGGCCTCGCCTGGTCTTTTACCCACAGAGTCAGCTCTCAGCTATGGTTTATCCAATACCCTCAATATTTTACAAGTCCCTTTAAATTCTTAAAATAAGAAGAAATAGAAATATACAGTTATAAAGATAATTAAAAGAATAAAATTCAATAGAAATATATAGTTGTAAAGATATTTAAAAAGAATAAAATTATTACAGTATATATAGATAAAAAATAAAATAAATAAAAAATTAAGATGATGCATAGATTAGAATAGGTGCAATTAGTCGGACGTACAGTGGCACAGTGCTCATTCAGTAGAGGCACAGCTGAACAGATGTGTTTTGAGTCTAGATTTGAATGTGGCTACTGTTGGAGCACATCTGATCTCTTCTGGAAGCTGTTTCCAGCTGCGGCTGGCACAATAGCTGAACACAGACTCTCCTTGCTTTGAGTGAACTCTTGGTATTTCTAGCTGACTTGATCCTGATGATCTGAGTGATCTGATGGGTTTGTATTTAATCAGCATATCTGCAATGTATTGAGGTCCTAGGTCATTGAGTGATTTATAAACAAGTAATAATACTTTAAAATTGATCCTAAATGTAACTGGAAGCCAGTGTAAAGACCTGAGGACTGGCGTGATATGGTCATATTTTCTGGTTCTGCTCAGAATCCTGGCCGCAGCGTTCTGTATGAGCTGCAGCTGTCTAATGGTCTTTTTGGGAAGGCCGGTTAGAAGACCATAACAATAGTCCACCCTGCTGGTGATGAAAGCGTGAACAAGTTTCTCTAAGTCTTGCCTGGAAACAAAGCATCTAATTCTTGCAATATTTTTCAGATGATAGTAAGCTGATTTAGTTATTGCTTTAAAATGACTATTGAAACTCAGGTCCGACTCCAAAATCACACCAAGATTCCTGACTTGATTTTTTGTTATTAGACCTTTTGTCTCAAGATATGCGTTCACCTTGAGAATTTCATCTTTGTTTCCAAATGTAATTATTTCAGTTTTGTTTTTGTTTAACTGGAGATAGTTTTGGCTCATCCAACTGTTAACTTCATCAATGCATTTGCACAGGGAGTCAATGGGGCTATAGTCATTAGGTGATAGTGCTAAGTAGATCTGGGTGTCCTCAGCATAGCTGTGGTAAGCCATTTGGTTCTCTCTCATTATTTGGCTCAGTGGCAGCATGTACAGGTTGAATAGGAGTGGTGCTAGAATTGACCCTTGTGGGACTCCAGAAGTCATGGATGTCCAGTCAGACTTATGGTCACCTATACTCACATAATAACCTCTCCCTTCTAAGTACGACCTGAACCATTTAAGGACCATCCCAGTAAGTCAGACCCAGTTTTCCAGCCTGTCAAGAAGTATGTTATGGTCAACAGTGTCGAATGCAGCACTGAGGTCGAGTAGCACCAGAATTGATGTTTTGCCTGTATCTGTATTGAGGCGAATATCATTTATAATCTTTATAAGTGCTGTTTCTGTGCTGTGATGTGGTCGGAAACCAGATTGAAAATTGTCAAAGTATCCGTTTGAGCTTAAGAATTTGTTCAGGTGACTGAAGACAACTTTTCTATGATCTTGCCTATGAAGGAGATTTGAGATTGGTCGGTAGTTGTTCAATATGGAGTTATCCAGATTTCTCTTTTTCAGAAGAGGCTTAACTACTGCGGTTTTAACGGAGTTTGGAAAATTCCCATTGAGAAGTGATGAGTTTACCACTTCTAGCAGATCTGCTTCTAAACAGTTAAACACACTTTTGAAAAAAGAAGTGGGGAGTGTGTCAAGGAGGCAGGTTGATGTTTTAAGGTGCTGTACCGTTTCTTCTAAAATTTTATAATCAATTGCTTCAAAGTCAGACATAGTAACTTTCCGAGGTTGTGGTCTGATCTGACTGACCCCAAAGCAACTCACGGATGTGCTGATCGCCTTCCTGATATTATTTATTTTCTCTGAGAAGAAGGAAGCAAACTCACGGCATTTGCTGTCAGAGAGCATTTCACTGGGAATGTGACTCGGGGGGTTTGTCAGTCTCTCTACAGTAGCAAAAAGAGTGTGCGTGTTGTTTATGTTTCTGTTTATAATATTTGAGAAGAAGGTCTGTCTAGCCTTGCCTTGTTCCACATTGAAATCATGAAGGCTGTCTATATAGATGTTATAATGGACTACAAGTTTTGTCTTCCGCCACATGCATTCAGATTTCCTGCATTGTCTTTTCATTATTTGCACTGCCGTTATGTTTCTCCAAGGTGCTTTCTGTCTGCCACTCTTTTTCTTGACTTTCTCAGGAGCAATATCATCGATTACACTCTTAACTTTTGAGTTAAAGGAGTCAAGGAGAGAATCAACAGAGTCTGCATATATGCTTGGTGTTAGAGATATAGCCTTCATAAATAGCTCACTAGTGTTCTCATTTAAGCTTCTCTTTTTGACAGCGACAGATCTAGCTTCAATGGCAGGAGAGATTGAAATATCAAAGAAAATACAGAAATGATCAGACAATGCTACATCTTTAACAACAATTGATGAAATGTTTAGACCCTTACTGATAAGTAAGTCTAGAGTGTGTCCATGATTGTGTGTGGACCATGTACATGCTGTGTCAAATCAAAAGTGTTAAGAACAGTCATGAGCTCTTTTGTTGTACTGGATTCAGCATTGTCTATGTGAATGTTAAAATCCCCAGCAATGGCAAAACAATCAAACTCTGAGGAGATTATTGATAACAGCTCTGTAAAGTCCTCAGTAAAGGATGGAGAGTATTTTGGAGGCCTGTAAACAACGATAAGCAGGATGCGTGGAGCACCTTTTAACACAATACCCAGATATTCAAAAGACAGATAGTCACCAAATGACACTTGCTTACATTGATAGACATCTTTAAAAAGAGCAGCAATACCCCCACCTCTTCTAAACGCTCTGGACATACTCATAAAAGTAAAGTTAGGAGGGGCTGTTTCATTGAGGACTGTTGCACTGCAGTTTTCTTCAAGCCAAGTTTCATTTAGAAGCAAAAAATCTAGGTTGTTTGTGGTTATTAAGTCATTGACTAGAAATGATTTGTTCTTAAGTGAACGGATATTTAAAAGTGCTAACTTAACAGTATAAATTTTTTCCCCCACAGTAATCTTAGTTTGACATGTAATAGGCAGCAGATTAGATGGGTTTGCTATACGGTCTGAGAAGATCTTACAGTGTCTATCACGTAACAGAACAGAAATAGAGAAAGAGACAGGCACACTGGGTTCCCGCTCGTTCTGTAAACATTTGATAAAGTTACTGTTATCATGGCAGGGACCCAACACACATCACTGAGAGCTGGTATCAGTTGTTTTTGGTTCACCAACAGATGGAGGAGGGTGTTGGCCCTGGCATTGTGACCGAAGAAATCTCACAGGAGGAGGCTGAGAGCGAGCTGGGCCCACAGGCTTTGATGATTGTGGGGCTCAACGCTCTTTGGTTGATATCTGGGGGCTCGCAAAAATCGAGTGTGATAATCTGGTTCCAGCATAGACCATTTGCTCCATTCTCTCTGAGAAGCTCAGAAGCGGGGATGCTGGAGAGAGGAATAACATGTCTGGTGAGGGGGGCTGTTGTTCTGGTGTTATCAGAGGCTGAATTATGTTATCATCCATTTCATGGAGTGACTTAGACATTTCATGCAATTTCCTGTTCAGACTAGTCATAAAGCGTAACAGTTCACTAGTCTGACCCCTTAGAGCCCACCCGTCGTGCACCTCCACAGTATGGGCAGAGATGTTACTGTTCAGTCCCTCAATCTGTGTCAGTTCTAATACGTCACAGTCTGTCTGTGGTGAGCACTGTGGGCGGGACTCAGCTGGGAGTGTGTCCGTGAGCAGTGGCTGTTGTGGCTGCGTGGTGTTATCAGTGTCCTTGTGGAGTGTGTCAGCTGCATGTCCATTCAGAAAATGAAGTCCTGTAGTCGTCCATAGTCTGTTCAGGTGTGTGTGTGCCATTCAGGTCGAGTGAGTTAGCACACACAGCTGAGGGATGGTGTAGGGAAAAGTGAATATTGTCCTTTAGCACTCTTGCACCAAGTTTGTTTGGGTGAAGGCCATTTGATGTAAACAATTGTCTCTGGCTCCAGAATAGATTAAAGTTGTCGATGAAGTTCACTCCCTTTATGTTGCAGGTTTTTTGCAGCCATGTATTAAGCCCAAGTAACCGTGAGAACCTATTTGTTCCTCTCGCTGGAAGTGGTCCACTGATGAACGGTTGAACTTTTAGTTTTCTAAGTGTTTCAAAAAGTACATTGAAATCCCTCTTAATGAGTTCTGACTGCTCTCTCTGAATATCGATTTTCCCCACATGAATGACAAGTCGATTTGCAGTCTTATGTTTCATCAGAATGTTCTGAATTTCCCTGTTTACGTCAGAAACTGTAGCTTGTGGAAGGCAGCATGTAGTTGTATACCTGCTGCTAATGTTTCTGACTGTGGAGTCCCCCACTATCAGAGTCCTGGGCTCGGCTGCGCTCTGAGCTGAGTGCCGCTGTCTGCTCGACCTTGAGCGCCTGTTGGTATCAGTGTTAGCTGCGGGCTGATTTAAATGTGTGCAAATAATTGTGGATTTAAGGCCGCGAAGGATATATCTGATGCAGAATGAAGGATGCAAAATTAAGGCTGCCTTCCAACGTTCCTTCAAATTATTATTTTTTTGATGACGTGGCAGCCGAGATATGCAGCCTTCGTAGGATGCAAACTTCCGTTTGAGTAACACCCTATATCCCTTCTTGTTTCCTCACTCCTCGTCCTCCATCCTATGATCCGGAAACGGATCGAGCTCAGCCATCTTGACATTTAAATTCTCTAATTGCACCGTGAGGAGACGAGGGTCGAGGAGCGAGGAGGATTTCTGAGGAGTCATGAGCGAGGATACACAGGTGTATCCTTTGCAGAAGTGTTTTATCGACTAAACACAAATAAATTCTCCTCCCCTTCACATCTTGCCGCAGTTTATTAATTATTATTATTATAATATCCTTATTGTTTACATGTACAAGACACAAATGTATCTCAAATTACAACAACTAGGACAGTTGCAATAAAGCCCAAGGAAATTAAACAAACTAATTCTACACAAAAAAATAAAAAGCAGTTAATAACTGGGAATAATGAATTGTTATTAATGACTGGTAATATTAAAAAAAATCCGGACAATTTGCGTTTTCACTCCTCCCTTCACTGCAGCCGCCTAGTCTCGCCATCATTTCAGGCGAGGCGAGGCGCATCTCAAACAAGCCTAATGTCCTGGTTTTCTTTAGGCTTGTTTGAGATGCGCCTCGCCTCGCCTGAAATGATTGCGAGACTAGGCGGCTGCAGTGAAGAGAGGAGTGAAAAAAGTGCAGGCAAGACGGACAGTTCTGTCTTCTCGTAGTGGATCCGACACCTGCGAGATCAAAGGCGGATATCACGGGATTCACACTCATGCACTGCGTTGCTGATAAACTGGATGTAATTTAAGTTCTGTTGCTTTTATATGAAAATAAATATTATGAACAAGACACTCAAAGTTTTTGTTATTTATTTCCATTCGAAAGACGTGTTTATAATCATTTTTACTTTAATTAGATACGTGTTTTTATATATTTTTATAAATATGACAACAATCACATAACCCACTGAGAGGTCGCACTGTCGCACAGTTTGGGAATATTCACACATAATTTATAGACATTAAAACATGATATCAGAGTTTTAAAATCAAACATTTAAAAAAAGAATCACATGTCACGTTTGTTTAAACCAATGAGCATTAAGCTGTGTCGTCAGTAAGTCGTTTCCCATCATGCTTTTGCTCAGCGCAGTCGGTGGAGAGCAACTGCGAATCCGACACATCCGCCTTTCGCCGCGAGTTCTTTGACATACGTCAGCATGACATCAGAGGAAGGCGGACCGCCCTCGGTCACATTTCTAACCGGCATGCATCTCGGGCTGATCACCGGTGATCGGTTCTGCGCAGATTTTGCTCATCTCAAACAAGCCTATTATTTCCATTGGGCCATTCAATTGACTGGCACCGCTGCAAAATCTTTACATGATTAGTAATATCACGATATTCACTTACACACTGTAAAAGAACAACAGCCAACGACATCTTGCAATAAACACAAATTTAGTCTGCTTACACTTTAGGGCTGTGATAATAATAATCTTATTTTATTTTCGCTTCCAATGATTATAAAAAAGAAGATATGAGGTAAAACTATTATAAACTATATCCGCGTTCAGTCTAGAGAGTGAATTCCTTCCCTCCTCAGCGCGCGCTGTCATTTCTCCATAAACATAAACTTACGTCAGACTCAGCACAATGTGTGATTGTTGTCAAATGCAGTCTCTACTTTGGCTAAATTGCAGGACGTATTTTATCAAATTAAAAGAACTATAAACCGCGCAATAGAAGCTGTTTCCAAGGTGTGTGTGTGTGTGTGTGTGCGCGTGCGCACATATGCTTTGTGTGCGCGATTAAACCATCAAATAGGCTACATCAAACAGCCTATATGTCAAAATGACCGGCTTGGAGAGTATTCTATTAAACACAGTTTATATCTTAAATGTGCGTAAATAGTTTGGAGAAATCAATGGGAGAATGATTAGAGCGTTATTCGGTCTTAAAGGGCAGCATCTAATAAACCTGAAATGTCAATCAAACAACAAAAGGAAAAGAGAAAATTACTTGCAGCTCTTGCATGAATAACTTTATTTTTAATAAGCATTAATCTATTCAACAGTGAAAACTATGCAATGTTATTTTACATTTCATTACTTTATTAGACTTCATATAAGATTCTTATCTTTATTTTGTTTAGATTTTTAAAGATTCTTTAATTAATAAAAAGTTAAAAAGAACTGAATGTAATATTTAACAATATAAGGCTATTATTTTGTTCTGTATTTTTGATTAAATAAATGCAGGCTTAAGCATAAGAGATTTCTTGCAAAAACACAAAATATTATCCAAACTTTATACACACACACACACACACACACACACACACACATACATACATACATACATACATACGCCTACTACATATACATGACGGCATGGAGCCTGCGGGAACCTGGGTCTGTAATGCTGCGCCGACCGCGCTTCTGTATTCCCTCAGTGTGCTTTCTGATTGGATATTATTGCGTTTCACGTGAGTATGAGCGCGTTTGTCCTCGGGGTTCCCCCCACACATCAGGATTTCTGATCGTAAATATTCAACATGTTGAATATTTACGATTCGCGATCGGGACTGCTCCGAGGTTCTTCCGAGCAGGTTCGGGCACTCTTAACACACTTCACACCACAGGAAAATCTGATAAGATAATCGTTAGAAACATCAAGATTAATCGGGACAGAGCTAAGATTGTCGGAAGGGGGGAAATCGGCTCAAATAAGCCCGATTATATTTTGGTGTAGGCTACCCAGCTTTAGTACACAGCCAATGCAATCGCATAGGCCGACTCATTAGGCTTGTTTGAGATGCGCCTCGCCTCGCCTGAAATGATGGGGAGACTAGGCGGCTGCAGTGAAGGGAGGAGTGAAAAAAGTGCAGGCAAGACGGACAGTTCTGTCTTCTCGTAGTGGATCCGACACCTGCGAGATCAGAGGCGGATATCGCGGGATTCACACTAATGCACTGCGTTGCTGATAAACTGGATGTAATTTAAGTTCTGTTGCTTTTATATGAAAATAAATATTATGAACAAGACACTCAAAGTTTTTGTTATTTATTTCCATTCGAAAGATGTGTTTATAATCATTTTTACTTTAATTACATACATGTTTTTATATATTTTTATAAATATGACAACAATCACATAACCCACTGAGAGGTCGCACTGTCGCACAGTTTGGGAATATTCACACATAATTTATAGACATTAAAACATGATATCAGAGTTTTAAAATCAAACATTTAAAAAAAGAATCACATGTCACGTTTGTTTAAACCAATGAGCATTAAGCTGTGTCGTCAGTAAGTCGTTTCCCATCATGCTTTTGCTCAGCGCAGTCGGTGGAGAGCAACTGCGCTCGACTGCAGAACCCGACACATCCGCCTTTCGCTCGCGAGAGTTCTTTGACATACGTCAGCATGACATCAGAGGAAGGCGGACCGCCCTCGGACACATTTCTAACCGGCATGCATCTCGCGCTGATCACCGGTGATCGGTTCTGCGCAGATTTTGCTCATCTCAAACAAGCCTATTGTTTACGACACCGGCTGTGCACTCATTAACTCAATAATTACGTCATTAGCTCAACCATATGCAGGTGACTGGGGTATAAATAGCTTTAAGCCGAAATAAAAACAGAAATAGATGATAATCTCAGTAAATACGCACTGGTAGTTGCAAGCACGTTAATGACATGATGAACGCACATGTAGTTAAACAAGAAGACGCTGTGCCACGACAGCAGTTGTTTAACTGCTCTTACACTGAATGTGGCGCGACCTTCACTCGACGATGGCGTCTGCTGGAGCACGAGACTGTTCACACTGGTGCTGTGAGTAGTTTTACACTTTAAGTGTTAATTAAGTAACGTTAAATAAAAATAATAAAAAATGTAATATGATTATACTTTACTTTTTATTTCTGTTCCCTCTAGCGACCTCACAAGTGTGTATTCGCGGAATGTGGGCGCAGTTTTACCCGTAAATCGCACCTGAGTCGGCATGCTTCAGTTCACAGTGGCGTGAACCCCTTCAAGTAATATGGTTATTAAATGCAATCAAGTTTTGATTTTGTGTGTGTGTGTCAGGTGTGTCCTGCTGTAAGACCAATATAGGCACACGTCAGACACACTTTAGACACCATTTAGACACATTTGTGTGATGTAGCCTACTTTGGTAAACATTAGCCTAATTCTTAATTATGAATTTGTCATGATATTGAGAGGTTATTCAAATGTTTGTGTTATTTTTTTATGTTTATCATTGAGCAGGTGCACTGCCACTGCATGTGGCAAAAACTTCTATGCTGCAGATAAACTTAGGAGGCATGTGCGCTACGCCCACACTGAAAAACGTGATTACTTTGAGGTTTGACTCCCATTTCCTATTTTTCTTTTTCTTCCTCGAAACAAGTTTAAGGATAATCGAGACCAAGTCTGTTTCCACAGTGTAAAGAGCCTCAGTGTGCAAAGACATTCAGGAAACGGCGAGCGTTAAAACTGCACCTGGCAAAACACGGTACTTCAAGTTTCAGGTGCGTCTGCAGCATAAGATTTTATTATGCTTTTATAATCTTCACTGCAGAAAGTAAAATGTAGAGAAAATATTACCCCCTTTTTTTTCCTGCCCAAGATGCTTGAAAAGTGGCTGTGGAATGAGGTTTGAGTCTCACGTTGCGCGGAATGCTCATTATCGAAGGCATACAGGTAAGTGTTTAATACTTGTCCTTAATTAACAATTTACTTGATGCTATTTAAATGATCTGATATATGGGTACTGTCAATTTCTGTGTTTATAAAAACATACCATGTATAATGCACTGAAGGGAATATTCTATGTAACTTGCTTTACAACTCTAAACTCCAAAGGCTACCCTGCTAAGGCAAGACACTGTAAACTGTGGCTATACTGTAGCTTAAAAAAATAAAATGGCTTTTTTATTGAGTTGAGCATAAAGGGATACTCTTTTCTCTGAATTGACCCAGGCACTCTTGGTCAGAACTAGGAGTGGGACAAATGATATGGCTTTTTTATTTATTTTTATTTTATCGTGATATTTCCGGCCGCAAGATGTTATCGGTACTCTGGCTCAAAGTATTGATATGTTATCAGAATATTTAAATTCATGTCTACATTGTGACTGTTTACCGCTTTGGCTTCCCGGAGTGGCAGTACCCCCAGACTTCATGTGGCGCTTCACCGACCGCGAATACAGCGTCAAAATCGTGTTTAGTTTGACCCGTGAACATTTTGAATGCATTTGGTGTTTGCAGCGATTTGGACGCGTGTAGAAATCGAGAACTTGAAGCGAAATACACCCGCGCTCCAGGAGAAAGTCATAAAACACCACTCTGCCTCTTCGTTTTTATAAAAAAAAATAGGCATTAACAGCCACATAAATGTGGTTCAACCAACGCACGGAATTATCTTCACTGCAAAAAAAATACGTTTAAAGTTCTAAAACTTCACTTTGCCCTCAGTCAAAATGATTTGGTAGGCAACAAGAGATTCATTAGACAAAAGATAGCCAATTAGAAGTACACATGACAAATTGTCATGTTTAACCACTACAGAGACATCCGAGCTCCATCCAAGATTATCTATTAAATAGGTGCTGTCTTTAAAAATATACCACATATTTTAGCTTTAAACCACTATCAACTGAAAAGCATTAACTACATTTAGTGACAAAATATCAGTATCTTTTAATTATGCAGGGTTCCTCATCACGTCACTTTACCACGTGACCGCAGCAAGCAGGCTCCTGATTGGTTAACATGCTTGGTACTCAAATGTGACCATGTTTTGTTTTTTCCCCCACATTTTTAGTAATGTGTGCATTTTGCAATTTCCAAATATGAAATGTTGCTGCTATGAATAAGTTAGAGATGGTGACCTTTCTTTATTATAAATTTAATCACTGAAAACTTATCTCTCATGGTTGCTTGATGGCTTTATATGCATTTACTGTACTTTTAGTGCTATTTCAAAAAATATTAAATTATTTAGTTTTAATAATGAAATGCATGATCATATGGCTTTAGGTGCTTTTCGGTTTACAAAATGATATCGTGAGTGATTTTCTTGCAATATATCGTCTGTCACAGAATCTCTGGTATCGTGATACATATCGTGGGCAAAATATCATAATCATATCGTGTGTTGACCTGTGATTCCCACCCCTAGTCACAACTCAATTTTGACTGCAGTTTCTACCTTTTGAAGGTTACATTTTTAAATTGATTCAAATAACGATGACACCTGCTACTACCCACTATCTCTCTATCCAACACTGTTTCACAATGGCCACCCAGTAACTGTCTTTTCAGGTTATCGCTGTCTTTATGCTGAATGCCCCATCAGTGTACACACCTGGAGGAATTTACAGAAACACATGGCGAGTCACCTAGGTAAATCAGTGCAAACACTTGTGTTGGATGTAAACTGTGAGTACCTCCATTTCCCATGAGTGCTGTGCTTTTTCACAAACGCTCTAAAGTCACCTAATTTCATCAACAGCATCATTCTCCTGTATGGTATGTAAAAAGGCCTTCCGGAAACGTGATGCCTTGAGGAGGCACAAGCGGACACATGCATTGCAGAAACCAGTTTTGCTGTGCCCCAGTCAAGGTTGCCAGGCGTACTTCTCCACAACCTTCAACCTGCAGCACCATATTCGAAAGGTTCATCTGCAGCTGCTCTCTCACAGTTGTTCCTTCCCTGGCTGCAGCAAGAATTTTGCCATGCGTGTGAGTACATTTAAGGAAAGTGGAAGGGGAATTTAAGAAATTATAACCACTGAACCATCATATGTAGTTTGTAAGGAAATGGGGGAAATCAATCCTGTTCCTGAGACCCACTTCTCCATGTTTTTGTATCTGATCTTTGAATTCCCTGTTAATGTCAAGTTGTGCTAAACCCTTACCTGTGCGGTTTCAACAGGAAAGCCTTGTCCGCCACCTGTTGTGCCATGAACCTGATGTGGCCAAACTCAAGGTAATGTGCTTTAAAGGAGTATTATGGATTAAAGGTTGCTTGAGGTTCATAAATGGTATCTGACATGCTGCAAACCATCAGTGATTTATGCATGTTTCTTTTAATGTGTAACTGCACTGGTTTTACTACTTGAATTCTTGTTTAGCATCCACATAAGCGGAGCAGCAAGAGTTGGCAGAAGCGATTGGAAGGGCGGAATCGACGTCCTCTGGTTGAAGACCTTCACTCTCTTTTTTCATTACGCATGAACATCACTCAGAGGGCCAAACTGGAAGCTGACCTGACGGGCCTGTTTAATGAGCGCAAAATCCCACACCGCATTGATCCTGAAGTAAATCTGCGAGATCTGTTTAGTATCCGGCCGACACCACAGAAGGTGGTAAATTAAGCGTTGTTTTTTTTTTCTTCTTTATATATATATATATACATACAAATATTTTGACATGCTTTCAGTTTATTTGAAGGAAAGGAATGCTTTGTTTCACGTGTTAGTACTTGATGTACAGCTTATTTGCCTACTGAGAACAGAAATGAGTTAAATTATATATGCTAAATAAAATTGTTTCAGTTGTATGTCTGGCTTGTGCACATCTTTAATATTAGCTATGGTTTGTAGTTCCTTTGGTTTGTAATGTTAGTTTGATGGTTTGCATTCACCACTCTGCATGTTTTGGTTTGCACACAGTGAATTTAATACCTAGCTGTTTTGATTTATGCTGTGGGCATGATCTGTAAAGAGGTTTTTCCCAAATGAGACCGCTGTATTAGGCACTTACATTTGCATCTGTCTTGTACAGCCACAGAGAACAACTTATACTGTCAAATTTGTTAGGACCATTACTTTCCACCCTGCACATGATTCCCTTGCATGATATTACTAGTTGGATTTCACTGTTATGTTGATACTCTATTCCTGAAGGCTTGACAAAGCATATACCACTTAATGAACTGCATGGTTGCTCTAAAGCTGTATGACTCCAGCTAACCGTTATGTTGTGCAGATGTGACAAGCCATATTCTTTGTAACTTTTGATACTGTGGTTTCTACAGAAACCAGTGTTCTATGCCAAGAGCTTGAGACTGCACACTGACTTGTCAGCCTGAATTAATTGTCATGATTTGAGTGTTTGGATTTAATCAAGTTTTGTAGATTTGTTAATTCAAAAATGACTTGCTCTTGTATCCCTGAAATAGGTGCCCAAAGGGTGTTTCAAAGGTGGCTGCTGCATGAAAATACTTGCCTGAAAGGGACTTTGGTTAAACTCAAACATGTTCATTATCTGCTGTAAAAAACTAATTCTAATGGTTATAGGGAGGTTTTTAGTTGTTATTTTTAGGGATAAATGTCATGGAAACCCCTATTACATTTTTTACAAAAATAGCCAAAAAACTAAATTTAGTGACTCATTTATGAAAAGCCAGTATATTACCAATTCTTTCACAATGTAAAGTGTTACCAAATTATGAGTACAGAAAACTGAATATCAAATTTTTAATTTTAAAGTTAGTGTCTCAAGGGGTAGGAAAATAATTTTATCGCTGACACTTATTGATCCTCTTATTGATACTACCCATAATTTGGCACAAAAAAAGACATGCCAAAAAGAACATTCAGCAGTTACTTTATTATTAGACCTATTTTTATTTGCAAAAACAGGTTATTGTTTCCTGAGTGGCCTGTATATTAGGCAACTGCTACAAATGTCTGGGTGATGTGCATTAATACTACTGCACTATCAACCTTCTCTAAAGGGAGTATTACCCTATGTTGCTAATGTTTTTAATACAAGGCTGCATTTTTTTGATCAACTGTACAGTAAAACAGTAATATTGTGAAATATAATTTTAAAAAGTTTATATTTGAATATATTATACGATGTAATTTATTCCTGTGATTAAAAGCTGAATTTCAGCATCATTACTCTTCGATGTTACACAATCCTTCAAAAAATAATTACTGATGTTCTGCTTAAGACACATTTCTACGGAAGCCCTGAACGCGGCCATGGATACTATATTTTTTTCTATCTTGTTTTCTCGTGATCTCGAGCTAACGAAAGTTTTCTCGTGATCACGACTTATTTTTCTCGTGACTGGAGTCCCGGAATCTACTGTTGCAATAGCAACGAACACAACTTTCACGCGCATCTGGTCAACGGATAAACCGTGCGCTCTTACCCACACAACAAAATGACCAACCCAGTCGGTTGAAATGACATCCGGGTGGATCCGCCGCGGAGGCATTGCGTGCTTCCGAGCGCTCCGCGAAACGGACTCGTGATCGGCGTCCACTTGCGCGCAGTGACGGATCCACAAGGCGGATCGCGGACCCGCCGTGGCTCCGCGCAGCATCCGCGATTAAACCTTAACTCCGCGGCGGGTCCGTTTGGGACCCGCAAATAGATACATATATCCGCCACGGACCCGCAACGGACTCATACAATTCCTGGCTCATCTGGGCCGGGTCCGTTTGTACCCGTTTATCTCATTTTCAAAATGCCTTCTCTTCTTGCTGTAGGATAAAACTATCACAAAAAGAAAAAAGTAGAGAGTCGTCTGTTTTTGTCCAGAGGTAAAAAGCCATGCTGTTACACGTGTTGACTTTGAAACAGAGTAGACTTTAAATAATGATATAACAAGATTTTCGCGTCAATACATGTTTATTTTAATGCGAACAATTTCAAACATAGGCTAAATGCGTCTGCAGTCCGTATGTGGTGCGTGTTGCGATGCGATGCAGGAGTGCCAGAAGCTGTTGTGCTTTCACATATGCCGCGTCTGCAGTGCGCAACTGATCCGCCGTTGTACACCACAAACACAACATCTATTCATTATTTTTTATTTCAAATCCATAATTTTTTTGTTACTGAACATGGCTTGTCAGCCTTGCAATAGGCTACACGCTTTCATAGCTGTCACGTTAAAACGCACATTTATAACCTAGCCTAGATTTATACATTGCTCACGCGAGTAAAACATGTTACATTAAAACTTACAATGGACAAAAAAATCTAGTCTTTTCTTTAATTTTTAAAAATCTTTTAGAAGGAATCCTGCAGGTGATAATAACTTTATTTTTCCACCCCAAGAAAAGACAAGTGCTCTCCTCCTCAGCTTTACCTGAGGAAAAAAGCCATGTGTTGACTTTAAAACAGAGTAGACATTAAGTTATATGTATCTGTGATTAAAGTAGCCTACTAGATTTTCATGTCAATGCATGTTTATTTTAATGCGAACAATGCTGTCACTGCATGTCAATAACGGACTTGACACTTGATGAGCCCAGTGTTATTTTTAATGCGCTTCACATGCACAATTGTGATACCGCAGCAGTCACTTCACAGCCGAGCTGGGTAGAGTGTAAATAGTTTGGCTCAGCACAGGCTATCCGTAAGATAAAGTTTCGTGCCTACATAATACAACAAAATGTACAGTCAAAAAAAGAAGAGCAGTTAATAACATTGCATTACACCGTGTTCTATTTCACTCGCACCTGTAGAATTTGTGCATGCGTGATGACGACTCATTCTGTATTATATCCATATGTAAATGTCATGGAATGATATAAAAATCGTCCAGTAAATCGTTCAAACTTTGACTCATTACACATTATCTTTCGTTTTGGTTGTATTTTTATTTAATGCACTATAAAGTGTAATTAAAACTAAAATAAACATGAAAAAACGACATGATGTTATGTTCAGGACAATGATCAAATAAAAGATAAATTAATGCCTTGTTAAGTTTTCCATTAATTCTCTGAAGGACCCAGTGGCCGATACAAATATTAAACTACTATTTCTAGATATCTGTAATTGTATTTTTACTAGTTAAAATATAATTTAAGATATCAGCAATTCTATTTCCACTAGTTGCAAGGGCAATTTCAGATATCAACTGCCTTTGCTGATATCAATAATTATATTGTTACTATAAAAATGCGGATTTCTAATATAAAGAATTAAATTGTCACTAGTTGAAATGCCTATTCTTGATATCAACAATTGAATTGTTACTAGTAAAATGTTCATTTTGATATCTGAAAATGTATTTGTGATATCAATATAATTTCATATTATGGCAAGCCGTTTTAACTTTTAATCAAATCGCAGGATATGTATTTGTGATATCAACAATTCAATTTTCACTAGTTAAAATGTTAATTCTTGATATCAGGAATTAGATTTCCACTAGTAACAATGACCATTTTTGATATCAGAAATTACATTTCCACTAGTAACAACATTAATTCTTGATATCAACAATTCAATTTTCACTAGTTAAAATGCTCATTTTTGATATCAAGAATTCAATTTCCACTAGTGAAAACTGTAATTCTTGATATCAGTAATTGTATTTTCACTAGTGAAATGTCCCCATAGGCGGCCATTCAAAATCAATTCTTGATATCAACAATTGATTTCTTACTAGTAGAAATTCCAATTTCAGATATCAGAAATACAATTCTTACTAGTAAGAATGCGAATTTCTGATATCAATAATTACTTTGTTACTAGTGCAAACATCTATTCTTGATATCAACAATTGAATTGTTACTAGTAATAATGTTCATTTTTGATATCAATAATTTGATTGTCACTAGTAACAATGTTCATTTCTGATATCATAAATGTGATTGTTACTAGTAAGAAAGACATTTTAGATATCTGAAACTATATTGATATCACAAATACATTTTCAGATATCAAAAATGAACATTTTTACTAGTAACAATTCAATTGTTGATATCAAGAATAGGCATTTCAACTAGTGACAATTGAATTCTTGATATCAGAAATCTATGGCAAGCCGTTTTAACTTTTAATCAAATCGCAGGATATGTATTTGTGATATCAACAATTCAATTTTCACTAGTTAAAATGTTAATTCTTGATATCAGGAATTAGATTTCCACTAGTAACAATGACCATTTTTGATATCAGAAATTACATTTCCACTAGTAACAACATTAATTCTTGATATCAACAATTCAATTTTCACTAGTTAAAATGCTCATTTTTGATATCAAGAATTCAATTTCCACTAGTGAAAACTCTAATTCTTGATATCAGTAATTGTATTTTCACTAGTGACATGTCCCCATAGGCGGCCATTCAAAATCAATTCTTGATATCAACAATTGATTTCTTACTAGTAGAAATTCCAATTTCAGATATCAGAAATACAATTCTTACTAGTAAAAATGCGAATTTCTGATATCAATAATTACTTTGTTACTAGTGCAAACATCTATTCTTGATATCAACAATTGAATTGTATACTAGTAATAATGTTCATTTTTGATATCAATAATTTGATTGTCACTAGTAACAATGTTCATTTCTGATATCATGAATGTGATTGTTACTAGTAAGAAAGACATTTTAGATATCTGAAATTATATTGATATCACAAATACATTTTCAGATATCAAAATGAACATTTTTACTAGTAACAATTCAATTGTTGATATCAAGAATAGGCATTTCAACTAGTGACAATTGAATTCTTGATATCAGAAATCCGCATTTTTACTAGTAACAATATAATTATTGATATCAAACAATATATTTCCACTAGTAAGAAGAACAAAGCTGATATCTGTATTCAGAATTAGTACTAGTAAGAAATGCATTTTTGATATCTATAATAGTTTTTGCCATTTTAACATTTAAAACACATGTAGGATATGAATTGTTGATATCAACAATTAAATTCTTGATATCAGAAATGATGATTGATGATATCAGGAATTTAATTCTTGATATCAAAAATGACGCCATCACTGCAGAAATACATTCATGATATCACAAATGAAATTACAACTAGTAAGAAACGTTCTTCTTGATATCTGTAATTAAATTCTTGATATCTGTAATTTAATTCTTACATGTTAAAATTACATTTTCACTAGTAAAAGTTGTTATTGCAGATATCATGATTTCCTTTTTGGATATGTGCATAGTAATGAACTCCTTTTTGGATATGTGCATAGAAATGACGACCGGTTATAAATATTCAAATAAGAGCGTGATGTTTTCACGTGACAGAACGGCGATGGCAATGGCAGAGGAGGTTTTGAGGCAGATTGCAAGGCAATGTTATGCCATTGAAAGGACTTACCACTATGGCGTTTGCGGTCAACGACATCTTCGTGTCATAGAGGCATGTCTCAGAAATTTATCAAGAGTTGCCAGTCTGTTAAGAACAGAGACAGCGGATGAACTTAAAGACTCGCTCATCGACCTGAGAAGGATTTTGCTGGTGCAAAATGTAGAGCAAGACCGGGCCTACACTGCCGGACGTGTATATTTAGGTGAGTAGAAGTGTTCTTTTTAAGTTATTAAAACATGAGATCTTGTTAATAGGGAACATTTTCATTATTCAAACCATACTCTTTAACCACGTGGAGACGCACCGTCTCTGGTTCAGAATTTGGCTGTTTAGCCTAGGCCTACTGCAAAAATGGTCTACTCTTCGATGCCATTAAGAACCTAGTGTGTGTCTCATCATCGTTGTGTTAATGCGTTTACACACAGCCTAATGATATATTATTTTTATTACTGTTTCTTCCCAGCTAACAATAGTAGCCTAGTTATAAAAAATGCAGGTGCTGCGGTTCTGCAGCTGTCTGCTATTGTACACTTTCCATGGGCTGGGTAGTTTTGTATTTTGTGAAATTTAATGGTAGGCTATCATACGCAAACACAACATTTTGTTTGGTCATAAGCAGAAATGCATGCAAAATGATACAAATTGTTTTAACAATTATAGAAATATTAAGCAATATTTTTTTCAACTACATTAAAGTTCCCTAACGACCTGCTATTTTGCACATTTCCAAAAACTAAATTTAATATAAAGACATGAGTTTAATCATATTGGCCTGGTTACAAAACAAGCCCTACCAGGCGTATAATGTTTTGCTGTTATTCGTGTTAATTGTTGTTCAAATGTTCTTTGTTTCCTTTTGTCTTAGGTGTACGTGGAAGACCTTGCATTAATGTTTCAAAGCAGCAAATTGAGTTTCTAATGAAACAGGGACACACCATTAAGCAGATGGCCAAGATTCTGGGATGCTCATCTTCATTTCTTTATATGAAAACTAAACTGCTCGAATTCCTATCGAAAACTGCAAACAAAAGTGACTAAGGAAGAGCTCATTCAGCACGTCAGAAGACTGCACAGTCTTTATCCTAACACAGGAAGTGAGGTGTGTTACGCAATGGAAATTCAAATTCATTATTCTGCATCCATACAGTGGAAATAATTGAATGTTTTTTTTATTATTATTACTCCTTAGATCATGAGGGGACTGCTACGTGGAGAAGGGCTGTTTGTCCAGTGGTCCAGGGTCCGAGAAGCCCTCACCGAAATCGATCCAACTGCGACTGCACGCAGGTGGAGTAGTGCCATTGCCAGAAGAGTCTACCATGTTCCTCATCCAAACAGTTTATGGCACATATATGGAAATATGCGGTTGATTAGGTAATACACTATTCATCCCTCCACAAAACAAAGAAACACAGGTTAGGTGGACTGGACACACTAAATTGTTTTCACCTGGTGTTAAAATGCATTTTGGTCAATCTGATTATAGGTGGTTGATGCTAAATACAGGTGTAAACGGGTCTAATACGTTTTAAGCTTGTCCACTTTTGACCACTTCCAGAAAACGCATTTGACCGGAATGCTTTCATAGTGTAAACGCTCATGTGATCGAATGCGTTCGAACAGTCACAAAGACACCCACTCACCTCCTACTGATTCAACACATAAACATTATGGGAAGTGTGCTAGCCAGATGGGATTTAAACTTTGTCAGCTGAGAACCAAGTTTGTTTTAAGGAAAAAAAATGTACCTAGAACAATTTTTCTCTCACCATTCCAGTGATGTGTTGCATTAATAAGGGACTTTTGGTGTAATACCTGTGTCAAATAAGCCTTATTCCGACTGTTTACAGGTGCTGGTGATATATTTAGAATATCATCAAAAAGTCGATTTATTTCACTAATTCCGTTCAAAAAGTGACATGTAAATAAGACAACATCCCTATTGCAATGAGAGAAAATTGTGATTTTCAAAATTTTTAGTAATTAAATTTTTAATGGCAACATGTTACAATGTTTACGTGCTGGCTAGGCTACTGTATTTTTAGCGCTTGGCACAAATTTCAATATTTCAATTCATAAGCTTGTGATTTTGATTCTGATCTTGATTCAATGGCAATTAATTTAGATATCAGGCACAGTAGCTACATGGTAATTTTCATTGTAGTAAAATCTCTCAACTAATGATGTAAACACACAGGGAGCCCTCTCAGCTGGTATTTTTAATAAAGGTTCAAATTAACAACCCAAATGATGGTAATGCAGTTATTATAATAATATAGGCCTATTTATTTTTTTAAACATTACTATAATAAAATATGAATATAAATATAATAATATGGTGCATATGTTTAGCAAAATACTCCTCCTAAGTTAATTTGTAGCTGTTTCCATTAAAGATTTGCGCAAAACTTTTGCGATATTTTCAAAAAGTCGAAATAAAAAGCGATTGCGAAATGACAGTATATTGGATAAAATGATTAAAAATGACGGAGCATTGTGCCACTGTCATAAAGGAAAAAATCCATTAGAAGCGCAACACCTTCCTCAGACAGAGGGTTATAGAAAATGTACCCTATGCCGTTTCGTAGTTAGGCTATGTTTAGGTATTAGCCTATAATATTATAATTTTTTTTAAATTTCATATGCTGATTATGAAACGTGAGCACAACCTTCTCATGAAACCTTGGCAATAGAATTGCCATTGGCTAGTAATTTTTGTTTGTTTTGTCTTTACTCTCCAGACTGATAGAGGCTACTTTATATTATACTTTTATACTAATATAGTATAGAAACATTTACACTAATATAATATAGAAACAGTTACGTGTGACAAAGGCACTTAGGCTATACATTCTCTAATGTGGGAAAGGCTTATTTTGTTCTACACATCACTATACAACATGTGTCCTTATTATGAGAAAATATGTCGTTTTAACGACAAGATCTCATTATTATGAGAAGATGATGTTAAAACGACATATCTAGTTATTACGAAATAATTGACTGGGAAAAAATATGTAGGCTAGGCCCTATGTGGCAGCAATGTGTCACTGAAATACCTGAAAAACCACCTCATGCAAGCGTTAAAAACTTTTGAAATTATATGGTTTCCAATTTCAGTTTGCGCAATTTGAAGAGTAATGGAAACGCGGCTAGTGGCAGGCCTAAACCAGACAAGATATCAGCACACGAAAAATACACTGACACTGTGTATGTTGTGTAATTATAATTATCAACAACATCCCAGAGAACCCCCATAAAATGTGTCAATATCGAAACTCCACTAATCTACATCACATTAACTTAATCATTATCTAATCTATGACCCTGACCCATTTTAATTGATGGTTAGGATCTACTAGTGCTAGGCCTTTAAGATATTATGAATGCACTTATTTTTATGTCTTAATTAACCTTGTGTTGTTTCTATGCTTTATTTTATTCAAGGTGGGCTTTTGTTGTACATGGGGCCATTGACGGGAAATCTCGCCTTATAACCTATCTGAGCTGCAACACAAATAACCGTTCCACTGTGCTGACTCAGTTTGTGAAGGCAACATGTCTTTATGGTCTGCCTTCACGAGTGCGATCTGACCATGGGGGGGAAAATTCACAAATTGCCCTCTTCATGAATCTTGTTCAAGGGGTGGAACGGAGGAGTCACATAACAGGAGAATCTGTTCACAATCAGCGCATAGAGCGGCTTTGGAGAGATGTTTTCCTGCATGTGCTCCAGTACTTTTACAAGTTGTTCTACAATCTAGAGGATTCTGAGGTCCTTGATCCAGATGATGACGTCCACAAGATGTCCCTGCAAATTGTCTTCCTGCCAGAGATACAAAAGAGACTGGATCTGTTTAGGAATGGATGGAATCACCACAAAATCAGAACAGAGAACAACAAAACACCTATCCAAATCTGGACTGCAGGAATGCTTGCCAACGTGGAGACAAACTGCAGAGCCATCAGCAATGTTTTTGGCGAGGATCCTTACAGCACACAAACTCTAGAACAACTTTTGGCACAACATGGTATAGACAACTTCCCTGTGACTGATGACGAAGATCATTTTCCAGCTGTAGTTGTGGAGCAACCCAGAATCAATCTGAGCCATCAACAGCAGCAAAACATTATGCAGGCAATTGAGACCATCTCAGATACCACTGTTAAGTATCAGACATGCTGCAGAGAAATTTCAAACACATTACAAGATGGCTGATATACATTTTGATACAGCTTGTTTTTTCTAGCAACGTGCCTAAGAGTGATAAGCCCAGACTCTTAAGATATGTCAATGTCATACACCTTCAGATAATTGTTGATGTACTCTGACTGTATCCCCACCCCACCCCACCCCACCCCAAATGTATTAAATACCTTCAGGTAAATACCACAGTCTGATTCGTGTTCTGACTAAATGTATTCATCGTGATTATTGTACTCTAATGTGAACAAAAGATTCAGACAAATGCACAAATTGATTCAGGTTTTATTGTTCCATTTATGCAGTGAAACATTTAGATGTCAGATGGGTCACTGTTTTACTTGATGTTGTGCACTTTTCCAATTTAGAGAAATTATAATTGATGATAAAGTGAAGAAACATGTATCTTTAACTCTAAATACAAATCAAAAATTAAAGATAAGAATAGTCAATAACAGTAAACACAGGAACAGTGAAACGTGCTAGTTCACCCAAAAATGAAAATTCTGTTGTTGATTACTCATCCTCATGTCGTTCTAAACCTGTAAGAAATCCGAGAGCTTTCAGACCTCCACATAGATAGCAACGTAATTTCCACTTTCAAGCCAACTGTAGTCACATGGGCTATTTTAACAATGTCTTTACTAACTTTCTGGGGCTTAAAATGGAAATTAAATTGGTGTCTATGTGGAGATCTGAAAGCTCTTGGATTTCTTACGGGTTTGGAACGACATGAGGATGAGTAATGACAATTTTTGGGTGAACTAACCTTTTAAGAGAACTTGTGAAACTGCTGAACAATGTATTTATTTAGTCACCCTTACATTAAAAAGGTGCATGAGGTATTACATGGTGCCGAAAGTTGGCGACTGCAAAATACCTTCGTTCATGTAGTTTCTAAAAGCTTCGTAAGTATTGTGATTTGGAAGTCTGAGAGTAATAAGGCATGTGTTGGCCTCTGGAAAAATTCTGGTGTCTTGACCAGATGTATGAAGAAATTCAATTTTTGGCTGATGGGGGAATCCTAGAGGAGGTACAGATGAGGCTCCAGAAGCAAACTCCAACACCATTTCCAGTGTCAATGGATTGCAGTCACCTTCTGTATTCACACAGATTGGAGAACGTTACGGATGCCATAAATAAAGACATTCAACAGTAGACATTAACTAGATTTTAATGTTGGCTTGATAAAGACTGGCCAAAAAACTAAGGCCATGTAGTCTTCACACAAAGAAACAGAATAAGGTTTAAATGCAATAGCAGATTCGGTATGTTGGCTTTTTCAAGCCAACAATTTTCTTTATTGACATTTTTTTTTACAACTTAACAAGAAATTAGTCTCTCAAATGTTTAATGTTTCAATGATAAAGCATTAAAACCCTACCTTCTACATCAATCAGCCAGTCTCTCCAGAAACAGATGGTCTTATTTTCAAGGTGCCTTTTGTTGCTTCCAAGGGGTGAGAAGTCCACCTCAAAAAGAGTGGACAGATCTTTTGCCTCCAGTGGTCTGACTGCATTGACAAACAGGTCCTCAAAGATGTCTACATGATTCTTGAGCTCGTCAATCAGACCAAAAGTTTTGAAACCCTCTTCAAATCTGTCACAGGACATTGAGATTTTATTCACAACTAAACTTTCCATTTACTACATTTTTACTTTGTAAGGCATTTACATGGTTCGTATGGCAGATACTTACTGTCTGAGAGCCAAATTTGTCCGGCCATTCACAAAGTATTCTGCTGCAGACTGGACCAGGGAATCCCTCTCTTCAAGAGATGAGATGTACCTAAGTGCTCCCATCATGTTCAGACTGTCACCAGCATCTGAGATAGCAGAATTTGCTTTTTGAACAGAGTCTGCTTCTTTAATCTACAAGTCAATCATTAGAAAAAGTTATGTCATGAAATCCCACAGCATCCTTTGCAAATGAAAAAATAAAACAATCCCTGCATAGATGATGTAGACAAGTGTATGGACAAGTCTAAACTTAACAAAATTACCTTTGAGAGTTTTTCTCTGAAGCTACTGTCTGCTATTTCCTCAAGGGAGACAGGAAGTGTAGATTTACCACAGAGTTGCATGAAGAGACGGATAGAAAAAAAACGAGGGCCAACTCCACCATGAATTATGCTCACTGCAATCATTTTTGCAATGGTCATGTACAAGCCAGTCTCAAGTGCTGAAAAACATATACAAAATATTATATATATATATATATATATATATATATATATATATATATATATATATATATATATATATATATATATATATATATATATATATATATACACACACACACACACACATACATACATATACACATACATACATTTCAATTTCATAAGAAATAAAGAAAAGCCAATTAGATAATCCTAACCATGAGTATCAAGAGCCAGTAGTCTGTCATCTTCTGGCCCTTCAAATATTTTTGACATCTGGATTTCCCTCATCAGCAAGCGTAGGAAATCTCTGGTCGGTCCCCTTCATCTACAGCTCCTTCTCCAACTCCATCAGAATCCACAAAAATCACATCCAGCCTTGCTTCTGGATTAAAGCGCCTTCGTTTGAAAGCTTGCAGGCTACCTTGTAATATGTTGTCCCGACTTACATTAATTTGATTGCTTGTGGGACAACATGAGATCAACTCTGCTATGAAGCTTTTTCAAAATCATCTGTAGATCAACTCTAAAACACAAAGAGGAAAAAGTAATGCATCATTAATGTGTCTGAAAACGTTTAGTGCTTAAAATTCCTTTAAAATAAAACATACGGTGTTGAAATCGTTTCACAATTGTCAGTTGTTAAAGAGGAAGGTTGAGTGGGAGGAGAACGTTCAGGTGACCAGTGGTGATATGTGTGAGAAGTTGAAGGAGCAGGTGAAGGAACAGGTGACCAATGTGCAGGTGAAGGAACAGGTGACCAATGTGCAGGTGAAGGAACAGGTGACCAATGTGCAGGTGAAGGAGCACGTGAAGGTACAGGTGACCAGTTTGGGGGTGTAGGGGAATGACCATCATTCACTGTCAAAGAAGTCTCACTTGCATTCACTTGAATGCTTGCCTCGTTCTGACTAACATGACTTTCCTGTAAATACAGACCAATATTTTAAATTTTAAATAATAAAAAAAAAGAACAGAAAAACTATATAAAACCTAAAGTAGTTCCAGAGACTTGGAGACTATATAGAAGGATTACTCACGTGTGCATCCATTGGTGAAACCCAAACAACATAAAGTGTTGAATGACCCTGGATGTTGTAATCATTAAGTGTTCCTGAAAGGTTATTTTCAAGTGCTGTAGATGATGTCGCTTCTTGAACATAAAATACTTCACTGGACAGGTCATCCTGACCAACAAAGTCAAATAAGATCTGAAAAGTAGTACATGAAATATAGGTAGATTTGACTAGGTGTCATTATTATTCAAATATATTAGGCTATTTATATTATTTTCCAAACAGATTTTAAAACAATAGTGTTTTCTATCATTAGTGTCTATTCTTTTATTAAAAATCTAAAGTAATTTACTTGAATCGTCTCTGAAAAGATGAATTTTCGAATTTTTCCATTCCATTTGGAAATTTGAATCTGATGGGCACACCATCAATGGGTTCCTCGTGATTCAAAATCCTCTTCCGTCTGTCTTCAATTGCCTATAATACAATCAAGGTTAGATGAATGCAGTACTTTTTTACTTCAACCAAACAAATCATTCAAAGTAACTTTTACCTGTAGTCGACACTTCTCCTGTGCCTCTAAAAATTGCAGTCTCATCTCCTGTTTATGATAAAAATATTTGGGGATTTTATTTAAATAGACATGTATATATATTTCTAACACCATATTCTTACAACCATCCAGACCTTAAAGGGTTCGTTCACCCAAAAATGAAAAAGACCCCATGATTTATTGTCCCTCAGCTCATCCAGCTAATCCAAGCATTATAATGGCAGTGAGTGTTGCTCTGTTTTGAAGTCCATACAAGTGCTTATATCCATCATAAAACTGCTCCACATGGTTCCGTGGGGTTAATAAAGGCAAGTGATGTGTTTGTTTAAGAAAAGATCCACGTTTAAAACTTTATAGACTAAAATAAGCTGCCGGCAGACTGCTGAAAACTCAAATTTTATTTGTCTGAAAGAAAATTGTCATATACACCTAGGATGACTTGAGGAGAATAAATCATGGGATAATTTTAATTTCATGGCAATTCATAAAATGTAACAATGGTCTTGTGACAACATAAAATTTTCCTTAAAATCTTTCACACAGGATACATTTTGCACCTGTTCAAAAACATGAATTCCCAAGATTAGGAAAGAAAAGAGGACCTCAATATTTAAAAATAATAGCTAATGCAGTTTGTATAGGCCTATGACTTAATGCAGGATTTTAATAATGTTCTCAATCAAAGACATTTACACATACTGGCTGAAGAATTTCAAGAGTAACAGTAAGCTACTATCACGTTTCCTTGATGTAAACTTACTAAAAAAGGAAAAGTTAGGTAGTTACGGAGTTGCTCGTTGCAGTGTACTTTTTGAAATGTATAATACAGTTACTTACTTTTTCTCTGTCTGCCATTAAAGACTGTTCAAATTCTTTGTCTTGTTCTTGCCGCAAAGATCGCCACTGCTGCAAGGCCTATAGACACATCAAAAAAATATCTGAATTAAAATATACTAAGAAACTAATTATCAACACTTACTCTGTACATACTGGCTTAAGACGTTATAGGTGTATTCTTGATTACCACTGTGCTGTCTGTAGTGTCATCTGCATTGCCACTAAGCTCCTGATTTGTAAAATCAGTAAGGTCCATCACCACAAGATGGAGTTGTCTCCTGGTTGTCTCCTGGTTCAGGTTCACATTGTGACTGGCACAAAGGAGGTGCTGATTCCTGTGTGGGTAATTGTTGTCGTTAACACCACAACTTTTACTTTAAGTATTATCAATGAAAATTATTACAAACCTGGTGTAGTTCTGCTAATGGCAGTATGTACAGCCTACTCCGCCAAGAGCTTGCTTTAATTCTTTGACAGATGTAACCTGAACCTTCTTTAAGTTCTTTCCTCTGTCAGCCTTGGCTAACTCATATCCAATCAAATTCAGGCTGACATCTGGGAAACTTTGACAGATAAATTGTTTGAAATCTGCCAAACTCCAATTAATTTGGATCTGGGACACTTTTCCTTTACCTGTGTCATCCACAGGGCTACCTACAGATTAAAAAATAATAATAAATTATTATTATAAAAAGACAGCTTGGCTAATTTGATGGTGTTATTCAAGGTGATCTCATAATTCACAGTGCAATTACCAAATCCAGTTTGTGTCATTTGTCTTCGTTCTGCCAGTGTAGGAAGCTTTGTAAAGGTTGGGCCAGGAAGCAAAAAAAGACCAACATTCCAACAAAGGTTTCCTCGTCTTCCGACTGTACCTTTAAAACAGAACATTAAAAAGACTGAATAATAAAAAATATAAAAACAGATCTCTAAACAATGTTTACATTTTACCAGTTTAATATTCTTTATGAAAAGGAATAGCGAGAAATTGCAAATGGTTTGCTTCTATTTACTTTACATTTATGCATTTGGCATACGCTTTTATCTAAATACAGATCTATATTCTTTTGAACGGCTATGTGATGGCATACACCTATCAGTCTGTGCAGCAAGTCAAACTAGCAAAAAGCAACAAAGCGGGTTGTTGGACAAAATTTGATCAAGACTCACAGTTTCGAAGATCTGGACATATCACGTGCTGGTGACCTCCTAATGGTCAGACCATGTCTACAAATATAGCCTATAATCTGAGTTCAGGTATTTACACTGTAAAAAATGTACCGTAGAATTTACAGGATTTTACTGGCAAAAAGTTGCCAATAAAATCCTGTAAAATGTTGTTCACTGCTGTAAAATGGATTACAGTATAATACCGCAAGTCAATTTACAGTTAATTATTGTATCACGAAATACAGTAATTTGTAGTGTTTTACAGTAACATTGAATTAAACTTGTATTTTATTTTACAGCAATATTTTGTAATTTCACTTAAGTACAGTATTGACCTGCACTAAAAAATTGTGCTGTAAAATAACGGTAATCTACTGGCAGCTGTGGTTGCCAGCAATGTACTGTTTATTTACAGCTCTCCGTTTTACAGTATGTTGCCGTAATAATACCATGAAATTAACTCTCTTCATTTGGAAAACTGATCGCTTAAAACAGTTCTCATTTTAAAGTATTTTTGTACTGTAAACTTATTTCATTTGAATCCACTGAAAAAGAACATTTCTTAATATAAATATAAACTGCAAACATGTTATGTGTCGTAATGAGTAGTGAAATACTTAAGAAATATGACTTTAACTTCAATCTTTGCAGTTCATCATTTGCAGTACACACGTATGAGCCAAATCAACAATCAGCTCATAACTGCATCAGCAAACACAGCCACTGCCTTTAAATAAAGCATCAGACAGCATATCATCAGTGTTTCTCTGCTCATCCTGGACTCAAGCACAGTCGCTACTCTCCAGCACAATGGTGACCCGCATAAAACTAATTCATTAAACTAAGATCTCTTCTATATCATCTTCTGCAACAACACATCAACACAGATCATTTGAATATTTACTCTCCTTATCAGTTACTGACTTTGCACAACTTTTTTCTATTAACTTTCACTAATATTTCAGTGAAAATATCTTGAATCATCTGGTAAATCTGACTGTTATGTTTCACAGTATATTGCTGTTCTTTCCTTGATTTAACGATAATCTACTGGCAGCTCTGGTTGCCAGTAGATTGCTGTTTTTTTACAGTACTTTTCCGTAAATTAATTTACAGTTGCTTACCGTTAATTTACAGTTTCACTCTGGTTTTTTCATCTTATCCCTTTAACCCTTTAAACCCCACAGCAAAATCAGTTTTAAAGAATACTTATATGTGTCCACACTACAGAGTGTTAGAGGAATTGAAGCGGTATTGAAGTTAAGAGATAATTAAGAGATCAATTAAGTGATAATTGAGAATTAGTGATGAACACCTTCAGAATCACTAAAGGAAAGAGAAACTCAAGAACTACAACTGACTTCAGCCACAGCCTTAGATGAAATCAACTGAAGATAAAAGAAGACATTAAATCTCTGAAGATCTCAGCAGAGGAGGATTAAACAACTCCACAAACAGCATTACCAGCTTCACACATTACTGACCAGACTGACTTTATTTCTGTTAGATGTCTACAGAAGCTCTTATTGAGAATTAACAGATATTTTGGTGTTGATGTTTAATTGATATTGTTTGGTCACCATTATGGTGATCAGTGTTTGCTTCAGTTGGGCTCTTGACCCTTAACTTTGCAACAATGGTTTTTCTGTGGTTGCTGTAAGTGTTTCTTAGACACATTTGTTGTAGCAAGAAATAGCCATGGAAAAAGTATGAACAGGTGTCACTGGTTATGTTTTGCTTATGACATAATCATATTGGAATGCTTAGTGTGTTAGTCTATTCCCATAAACAAACCCGTTGTTTTAAAAATACAGTTTCGCCCTTATTATTGTACGATATCAATCGGTGACACTTCTGCAAAATATCAAGCAGGGATTAGGAATCAGTTATGAAGGATTTTTAAACTCATGATTTTCAAAATGGTTTAATCTGCGATGTGCTTTAGACTCACATAGAGATGAAGAATCAGCATATGAATCTCAACAATGGTGACAATAAACACAACAGATGAACAGATCAACTCATCAACTTCACAAAACACTACTAAAAGTCAACACAAAAACAACACCAAAAATAAAGGTAAATAGTAAGAATTAAAGGAAATAACCAGGCTATTCAGCAGCATCATTTATTCATACCGCAATGCATGCTGGGAGTCATGGACAATTTTTGAACAACGCCAGTATGCATTGCGGCATGAAGCTTTTGATCGTCACCATTGTTGAGATTCATACGCGATTCTTGATGTCTATGTGAATCTGAACGGTACTGATGTTCAAAATGTTTTGGCCACAAAATGTTTTCATGCTTTTCAAATTATCTGATTGTTGTAACACTGATTGATCTCATTCCATAAAAAGAAAGCCGATAAAAAAATATATATAAAACACATTCTAGATTCAACTTTGAGTAATCTCAGTGAAGCAGACCATTTATAAATAGTCCATCATCTTTTTACATTTCCTCTCGGCTTTGTTTGCTATAACAAATGTATTTAAAACACATCATTAAAGCATCCAGAGAAACACTACTGTTAGTATCAAGGGTCAAGAGCCCAACTAAAGCAAACACTGATCACCATAATGGCAACGTCAAAAGAAACCATAACACAACCTCTGTTAATTCTCAATAAGAGCTTCTGTAGACGTCTGACAGAAATAAAGTCAGTCTGGTTAGTAATGTGAAGCTGGTAATGCTGTTTGTGGAGTTGTTTAATCCTCCTCTGCTGAGATCTTCAGAGATTTAATGTCTTCTTTTATCCTCATTTGATGAAATCAACTTTTTTTCTGTTCATGTTTCTCTTTCCTTCAGTGATATCAGCTGGTGTTCATCAGTGTGTGAATTCACTCTGTCTAGTGGTCTATATCAGTACACTAGTGTAGGGAATAGTGAATGAGGGTATAGGGTGTGATTTGGAGCACAGCCTCTGAGTGTCGACTTCGAGTGCTGTTAATTCTCAATAAGAGCTTATGTAGATGTATAACAGAAATAAAGTCAGTCTGGTCAGTAATGTGTGAAGCTGGTAATGCTGTTTGTGGAGTTGTTTAATCCTCCTCTGCTGAGATCTTCAGAGATTTAATGTCTTCTTTTATCTTCAGTTAATGAAATCAACTTTTTCTGTTCATGTTTCTCTTTCCTTCAGTGATATCAGCTGGTGTTCATCAGTGTGTGAATTCACTCTGTCTAGTGGTCTATATCAGTACACTAGTGTAGGGAATAGTGAATGAGGGTATAGGGTGTGATTCGGAGCACAGCCTCTGAGTGTCGACTTCAGTGCTGTTAATTCACAGTATATTCCCGTTGGCCCTTTTCTCGAAAATGAAAATATTACCCAGATTGCATTTTTTCTACGGTATATTACTGTTTTATTGGAAAACAGCATGTTACTGTCAAAATTTGGCGTTATTTTACAGCATTTTTACAGTGTATATATATATAAAAAAAAAAAAAAAAAAAAAAGACCAGATCAGAAATTCACAATATGCCGATTTTTCAAAATTATTTTGAGAAATTTAAGAGAACTTTTTCACACCAATTACCAAATTCTTGACATAATACATATAATATTATGACTTAATGTTAAAATTTCAACAGCAACATAAAAACATCACATTTTATTGAGATTGAAAGAGAAAAGCTAAATGTATGCATCCCAATAAGTATGATGGTATTACTGAAAAAATAAGCTTTTGACACATTCGCTAATGATAGGCCTAACTTACCTGAATGTCGATTTGAGACCGTCGAAACAGCCTCCTTGTTGCAGTAAGCAAGTTCTCGTTTGTGAACTCTGCATAAGTTCAATTCTTGCTCTATTTGCGGCATTAAAAATTCGGTCAAAGGCAGAAACTGCCACATCTAGCGTTACCTGCTCCGTTAAAGCTGCTTCTTCCTCCATCGTTACATCAGACTGATAAATAACGTGCAGGCGCCAAAATGTGGGAGCATGATGGGAAACCCTTTAGCCTTTTTTTACTAGTTAAAATGCTAATTGTTGATATCAAGAATGAATTGTTGATATCAAGAATTAATTGTTGATATCAAGAATATAATTGTTGATATCAAGAATGAATTGATATCAAGAATTAATTGTTGATATCAAGAATATAATTGTTGATATCAAGAATTAATTGTTGATATCAAGAATTAATTGTTGATATCAAGAATTAATTGTTGATATCAAAATTAATTGCTGATATCAAGAATTAATTGTTGATATCAAGAATATAATTGTTGATATCAAGAATTAATTGTTGATATCAAGAATATGATTGTTGATATCAAGAATTAATTGTTGATATCAAGAATATAATTGTTGATATCAAGAATTAATTGTTGATATCAAGAATATAATTGTTGATATCAAGAATATAATTGTTGATATCAAGATTGAATTGTTGATATCAAGAATTAATTGTTGATATCAAGAATATAATTGTTGATATCAAGAATTAATTGTTGATATCAAGAATTAATTGTTGATATCAAGAATATAATTGTTGATATCAAGAATTAATTGTTGATATCAAGAATTAATTGTTGATATCAAGAATTAATTGTTGATATCAAGAATTAATTGTTGATATCAAGAATAGCTACATATCCTGGGAATGAATAAATGTTAAAACCGCCGTCTACTGCAAGCCGTTTTGACTTTTATTCCTTCGCAGGATATGAATTCCTGATAGGCTATCAGAAATGACGTCATCACTCGCGTTTCACATATCATTAATTCCTTTTTGGAAATGTGCATAATTAAATTACAAAAGTCTACATAGCTAATGCATATTTAAAAATCAGAAGACAGCCAGTCGTATAGTTTAAAAAAATCTGACGACTCCAACTAAAAAAAAAAACACGTTTAAAGCGAACGTCCTCAGTGGCGCAATCAGTTACGCGCATGGATTTACTCATCATTGTTTTGTCGCGATCAACACAGTCGAATCCGCCTTTTGCAGAGCTTGCTCTTCTCTCTTTTCTCATTACAAATCACATCGGAAGAATGTGAAAATGTTCTAAATGTGGAAATAATGTGCCTAACGAAATGTTTAATTATTATAAAATGAATGTATTGGGTATGGTTAAGGTGTAGAGAGTATTTTTATTGTCCCTTTAAGTCGACATCCATTTAATAATTTAAATAAAAACAATAATTTACACTGTTTTTTTTTGCATCCTTTTGATGTGCAACAATACTGAGGTGCAAATAGGATGTGTTTGTCAAAATAAAGTATACATTACATGTAATTACTAATTATATTGCAAAGAACTGCTACTTTTATTATATGGTGTACACAATACTATTTTCACTTCACTTCAGCATCTACAGCACTATAGTATAAATATCATCTATCGCTAATAAAATGTTATTTTCACTGAGTGTAAATAGAATCTTTGCTATTAACACTTGGTGCAAATAGCCGCTGCCTATTTAAGATTTCTATTCCATTCTATTAAGTGTTTTGCGAGCAAAAGCGTAAATGGTAAAATACAATAACCAAATTTGCAGTAGCCTAATTACTGGCAGCAGCTACACCTAGTACTGTTGCTTTGACAGTTTTTTACTGTAAAAAAATTCCCTAATTTATGTGTAAAATGCTCGCAGCACAGTTGCACTAAATTAAAACTCAATTGAATTAACTTAATTTTCATAAACTGACTGCCATAAAATGGTTAAAATTAGCTATAGGCCTATATTATGTTGTTCACACAAGTGCAAATACAGTTAAACAGGAAAATGACACCTTAGCATAGGTAAATAATTAGCACTTGTTCTTTCTTCGAGGTGGAAAAACAGTTATTTATGACCTGCAGGAATTCTTGTAAACATATTTAAAAAAGAAAAAAAAAGAAGAGAGTCCGTATGCGGTGTCTGCAGTCCAGATGCGTCTGCAGTCCGTATTATGCGGTCGTCTGCAGTCCGTATGCGGTGCGTCTGCAGTCTGCAGTCCATTATGCGGTGTGTCTGCAGTCCGTATGCGGTGCGTGTTCGCGATCGTCTGCAGTCCGTGATGCGGTCGTCTGCAGTCCGTATTCGGTGCGTCTGCAGTCCGTATGCGGTGTGTCTGCAGTCCGTATGCGGTGCGTGTTGCGATCGTCTGCAGTCCATTATCGCGGTGCGTCTGCAGTCCGTGCGGTGCGTCTGCAGTCCGTATGCGGTGTGTGTTGCGTTGCGTCTGCAGTCCGTATGCGGTGCGTGTTGCGATCGTCTGCAGTCCGTATCGGGGTGTGTGTTGCGATGCAGGAGCAGCGCGAGCTGGTGTGCTTTCACATATGCGCGTCTGCAGTGCGCAACTGATCCGCCGTTGTACACCACAAACACAAAATCTATTAATTATTTTTATTTAAAATCCATAATTTTTTGTTACTGAACATGGCTTGTCAGGCTTGCAATACACGCTTCCATAGCTGCAGGGGTGCCGCTAAGGGGGAAAGTTAGGGCGATTCTAAGGGCCCATGCACTTTTGGGGCCCCAGAGATTGGTTTTATTAGTAGTAACAGTACTAGCAGTAATGTAATATAAATTATAAATGTATAATCTACCAGAGTAACAAATAAAAGAAAATTACGTCTTATTTCTGCATTTCTGGCAAAATTACCCCTAAATGGTATGCGATAGGGGCCCAACTTCATATTCTTTCATAGGGCCCAAAATTGCTAGCAGCGCCTGCATAGCTGTCACGTTTAAACGCACATTTAAACAACATTTAATTCAATTCATTACTTTATATAACCTAGCCTAGATTTATACGTTGCTCACGCGAGTAAAAACATTTTACATTAAAACTTACAATAGACAAAAAAAAACTAGTCTTTTGTTTAATTTTTTAAAATCTTTTTAGAAGGAATCCTGCAGGTGATAATAACTTTATTTTTCCACCCCAAGTGGACAAGTGTGCTCTCCTCAGCTTTACCTGAGGAAAAAAGCCATGTGTTGACTATAAAACATAGACTAAGTTATATGTATCTGTGGTTAAATTACTAGATTTTCATGTCAATGCATGTTTATTTTTAAGCGAACAATGCTGTCACTGCATGTTAATAACGGACTTGACACTTGATGAGACCAGTGTTATTTTTTTAACGCACTTCACATGCACAATTGTGATACCGCAGTAGTCACTTCACAGCCGAGCTGGGTAGAGTGTAAATAGTTTGGCTCAGCACAGTCTATCCTGTAAGATAAAGTGTCGGTGTAGCTTATATAATAATACATCAAAATTTACAGTAAAAAAAAAAGAGCAGTTAGTAACTCTGCATTACACTGTGTTCTATTTCACTCGCAACTGTAGGATTTGTGCATGCGTGATGACGACTCATTCCTTAATTATATCCATATGTAAATGTCATGGAATGATATAAAAATCGTCCAGTAAATCGTTCAAACTTTGACTTATTATTATCTTTCGTTTTGGTTGTATTTTTATTTAATGCATTATAAAGTGTAATTAAAACTAAAATAAACATGAAAAACGACATGATGTTATGTTCAGGACAATGATAAAATAAAAGATAAATTAATGCCTTGTTCATTTTTCCATTAATTCTCTGAAGGACCCAGAGGCCGATACAAATAAACAGGATTAAACTACTTTTTTTAACAGAAAAGGAAAAATCAAGCCATCATATGTTTTATGTTTCATTAACTAAACAAATAAATAAAGGAGGAGCCGTTTCTCTGCACGGATGTTCTTCCTCCATCTTTGGCCTAAAGAGGATTATGGGAAAACTAGATCTCATTAATATTCATCAACTAATTACCATAGCTATTCTTACATGTAAAAATGGCATTTCTAGATATCTGAAATTGTATTTTTACTAGTAAAAATATAATTTAAGATATCAGCAATTCTATTTCCACTAGTTGCAAAATTTCAGATATCAACTGCCTTTGCTGATATCAATAATTATATTGTTACTAGTAAAAATGCGGATTTCTGATATCAAGAATTCAATTGTCACTAGTTGAAATGCCTATTCTTGATATCTACAATTGAATTGTTACTAGTAAAAATGTTCATTTTTGATATCTGAAAATGTATTTGTGATATCAATATAATTTCAGATATCTAAAATGTCTTTCTTACTAGTAACAATCACATTCATGATATCAGAAATGAACATTGTTACTAGAGACAATCAAATTATTGATATCAAAAATGAACATTATTACTAGTAACAATTCAATTGTTGATATCAAGAATAGATGTTTGCACTATAACAAAGTAATTATTGATATCAGAAATTCGCATTTTTACTAGTAAGAATTGTATTTCTGATATCTGAAATTGGAATTTCTACTAGTAAGAAATCAATTGTTGATATCAAGAATTGATTTTGAATGGCCGCCTATGGGGACATTTCACTAGTGAAAATACAATTACTGATATCAAGAATTAGAGTTTTCACTAGTGGAAATTCAATTCTTGATATCAAAAATGAGCATTTTAACTAGTGAAAATTGAATTGTTGATATCAAGAATTAATGTTGTTACTAGTGGAAATGTAATTTCTGATATCAAAATGGTCATTGTTACTAGTGGAAATCTAATTCCTGATATCAAGAATTAACATTTTAACTAGTGAAAATTGAATTGTTGATATCAAAAATACATATCCTGCGATTGATTAAAAGTTAAAACGGCTATTGCCATTCCCATTGTATAAATTGTTGATATCAAGAATAATATTTTTACTAGTTGAAATTTAATTCTTGATATCAACAATCGATTTTTATGCAGTGATGATGTCATTGTTGATATCAAGAATTAACATTTTTACTAGTGAAAATATAATTTCTGATATCAAAAATTGCCATTGTTACTAGTCGAAATCTAATTTCTGATATCAATAATTAACTTTGTTGATATCAAGAATACATATCCTACTATGGCAAGCCGTTTTAACTTTTATTAATTCGCAGGATATGTATTCTTGATATCAACAAAGTTAATTATTGATATCAGAAATTAGATTTCGACTAGTAACAATGGCAATTTTTGATATCAGAAATTATATTTTCACTAAAAATAACACTGGTCTCATCAAGTGTCAAGTCCGTTATTAACATGCAGTGACAGCATTGTTCGCAAAATAAACATGCATTGACATGAAAATCTAGTAATTTAACCACAGATACATATAACTTAGTCTATGTTTTATAGTCAACACATGGCTTTTTTCCTCAGGTAAAGCTGAGGAGAGCACACTTGTCCACTTGGGGTGGAAAAATAAAGTTATTATCACCTGCAGGATTCCTTCTAAAAAGATTTTAAAAAATTAAACAAAAGACTAGTTTTTTTTTGTCTATTGTAAGTTTTAATGTAAAATGTTTTTACTCGCGTGAGCAACGTATAAATCTAGGCTAGGTTATATAAAGTAATGAATTGAATTAAATGTTGTTTAAATGTGCGTTTAAACGTGACAGCTATGGAAGCGTGTATTGCAAGCCTGACAAGCCATGTTCAGTAACAAAAAAATTATGGATTTTAAATAAAAATAATTAATAGATTTTGTGTTTGTGGTGTACAACAGCGGATCAGTTGCGCACTGCAGACGCGGCATATGTGAAAGCACACCAGCTCGCGCTGCTCCTGCATCGCAACACACACCGCATACGGACTGCAGACGCATCGCAACACGCACCGCATACGGACTGCAGACGCAACGCAACACACACCGCATACGGACTGCAGACGCACCGCATACGGACTGCAGACGCACCGCATACGGACTGCAGGACGCATCGCAACACGCACCGCATACGGACTGCAGACACACCGCATACGGACTGCAGACGCATCACGGACTGCAGACGCACCGCGATACGGACTGCAGACGATCGCAACACGCACCGCATACGGACTGCAGACGCACCGCATACGGACTGCAGACGCACCGCATACGGACTGCAGACGCACCGCATACGGACTGCAGGCGCACCCGCCTCTGGACTGGCAGGACGCACCTTCTTTTTTTCTTTTTACATATGTTTACAAGAATTCCTGCAGGTCATAAATAACTGTTTTTCCACCTCGAAGAAAGAACAAGTGCTAATTATTTACCTATGCTAAGGTGTCATTTTCCTGTTTAACTGTATTTGCACTTGTGTGAACAACATAATATAGGCCTATAGCTAATTTTAACCATTTTATGGCAGTCAGTTTATGAAAATTAAGTTAATTCAATTGAGTTTTAATTTAGTGCAACTGCTGCTAGCATTTTACACATAAATTAGGGCATTTTTTTTACAGTAAAAACTGTCAAAGCAACAGTACTACCTTGTAGGTGTAGCTGCTGCCAGTAATTAGGCTACTGCAAATTTGGTTATTGTATTTTACCATTTACGCTTTTGCTCGCAAAACACTTAATAGAATGGAATAGAAATCTTAAATAGGCGCTATTTGCACCAAGTGTTAATAGCAAAGATTCTATTTACACTCAGTGAAAATAACATTTTATTAGCGATAGATGATATTTATACTATAGTGCTGTAGATGCTGAAGTGAAGTGAAAATAGTATTGTGTACACCATATAATAAAAGTAGCAGTTCTTTGCAATATAATTAGTAATTACATGTAATGTATACTTTATTTTGACAAACACATACTATTTGCACCTCAGTATTGTTGCACATCAAAAGGATGCAAAAAAACAGTGTAAATTATTGTTTTTATTTAAATTATTAAATGGATGTCGACTTAAAGGGACAATAAAAATACTCTCTACACCTTAACCATACCAATACATTCATTTTATAATAATTAAACATTTCGTTAGGCACATTATTTCCACATTTAGAACATTTTCACATTCTTCCGATGTGATTTGTAATGAGAGAAGAGCAAGCTCTGCAAAAGGCGGGACTGTGTTGATCGCGACAAAACAATGATGAGTAAATCCATGCGCGTAACTGATTGCGCCACTGAGGACGTTCGCTTTAAACGTGTTTTTTTAGTTGAGTCGTCAGATTTTTTTAAACTATACGACTGGCTGTCTTCTGATTTTTAAATATGCATTAGCTATGTAGACTTTTGTAATTTAATTATGCACATTTCCAAAAAGGAATTAATGATATGTGAAACGCGAGTGATGACGTCATTTCTGATAGCCTATCAGAATTCATATCCTGCGAAGGAATAAAAGTCAAAACGGCTTGCAGTAGACGGCGGTTTTAACATTTATTCATTCCCAGGATATGTAGCTATTCTTGATATCAACAATTAATTCTTGATATCAACAATTAATTCTTGATATCAACAATTAATTCTTGATATCAACAATTAATTCTTGATATCAACAATTATATTCTTGATATCAACAATTAATTCTTGATATCAACAATTAATTCTTGATATCAACAATTATATTCTTGATATCAACAATTAATTCTTGATATCAACAATTCAATCTTGATATCAACAATTATATTCTTGATATCAACAATTATATTCTTGATATCAACAATTATATTCTTGATATCAACAATTAATTCTTGATATCAACAATCATATTCTTGATATCAACAATTAATTCTTGATATCAACAATTATATTCTTGATATCAACAATTAATTCTTGATATCAGCAATTAATTCTTGATATCAACAATTAATTCTTGATATCAACAATTAATTCTTGATATCAACAATTAATTCTTGATATCAACAATTAATTCTTGATATCAACAATTATATTCTTGATATCAACAATTAATTCTTGATATCAACAATTCATTCTTGATATCAACAATTAATTCTTGATATCAACAATTATATTCTTGATATCAACAATTATATTCTTGATATCAACAATTAATTCTTGATATCAACAATTCATTCTTGATATCAACAATTAGCATTTTAACTAGTAAAAAAGGCTAAAGGGTTTCCCATCATGCTCCCACATTTTGGCGCCTGCGTTATTTATCAGTCTGATGTAACGATGGAGGAAGAAGCAGCTTTAACGGAGCAGGTAACGCTAGATGTGGCAGTTTCTGCCTTTGACCGAATTTTTAATGCCGCAAATAGAGCAAGAATTGAACTTATGCAGAGTTCACAAACGAGAACTTGCTTACTGCAACAAGGAGGCTGTTTGACGGTCTCGAAATCGACATTCAGGTAAGTTAGGCCTATCATTAGCGAATGTGTCAAAAGCTTATTTTTTCAGTAATACCATCATACTTATTGGGATGCATACATTTAGCTTTTCTCTTTTCAATCTCAATAAAATGTGATGTTTTTTATGTTGCTGTTGAAATTTTAACATTAAGTCATAATATTATATGTATTATGTCAAGAATTTGGTAATTGGTGTGAAAAAAAAGTTCTCTTAAATTTCTCAAAATAATTTTGAAAAATCGGCATATTGTGAATTTCTGATCTGGTCTTGACCAGGGTTGCGTTTGCAAAGCATCCGCATACTCGCAAGTTTTTTTATTTTATATATATATACACTGTAAAAAATGCTGTAAAATAACGCCAAATTTTGACAGTAACATGCTGTTTTCCAATAAAACAGTAATATACCGTAGAAAAAATGCAATCTGGGTAATATTTTCATTTTAGAAAAGGCCAACGGGAATATACTGTGAATTAACAGCACTGTCGACACTCAGAGGCTGTGCTCCGAATCACACCCTATACCCTCATTCACTATTCCTACACTAGTGTACTGATATAGACCACTAGACAGAGTGAATTCACACACTGATGAACACCAGCTGATATCACTGAAGGAAAGAGAAACATGAACAGAAAAAGTTGATTTCATTAACTGAAGATAAAAGAAGACATTAAATCTCTGAAGATCTCAGCAGAGGAGGATTAAACAACTCCACAAACAGCATTACCAGCTTCACATTACTGACCAGACTGACTTTATTTCTGTTATACATCTACATAAGCTCTTATTGAGAATTAACAGCACTCGAAGTCGACACTCAGAGGCTGTGCTCCAAATCACACCCTATACCCTCATTCACTATTCCTACACTAGTGTACTGATATAGACCACTAGACAGAGTGAATTCACACACTGATGAACACCAGCTGATATCACTGAAGGAAAGAGAAACATGAACAGAAAAAGTTGATTTCATCAAATGAGGATAAAGAAGACATTAAATCTCTGAAGATCTCAGCAGAGGAGGATTAAACAACTCCACAAACAGCATTACCAGCTTCACACATTACTAACCAGACTGACTTTATTTCTGTCAGACGTCTACAGAAGCTCTTATTGAGAATTAACAGAGGTTGTGTTATGGTTTCTTTTGACGTTACCATTATGGTGATCAGTGTTTGCTTTAGTTGGGCTCTTGACCCTTGATACTACCATTAGTGTTTCTCTGGATGCTTTAATGATGTGTTTTAAATACATTTGTTATAGCAAACAAAGCCGAGAGGAAATGTAAAAAGATGATGTTGACTATTTATAAATGGTCTGCTTCACTGAGATTACTCAAAGTTGAATCTAGAATGTGTTTTTTATGGTCGTTCTTTTTATGGAATGAGATCAATCAGTGTTACAACAATCAGATAATTTGAAAAGCATGAAAACATTTTGAAAACATTTTGAACATCAGTACTGTTCAGATTCACATAGACATCAAGAATCGGCGTATGAATCTCAACAATGGTGACGATCAAAAGCTTCATGCCGCAATGCATGCTGGGTACAAGCGTTGTTCAAAAATTGTCCATGACTCCCAGCATGCATTGCGGTATGAATAAATGATGCTGCTGAATAGCCTGGTTATTTCCTTTAATTCTTACTATTTACCTTTATTTTTGGTGTTGTTTTTGTGTTGACTTTTAGTAGTGTTTTGTGAAGTTGATGAGTTGATCTGTTCATCTGTTGTGTTTATTGTCACCATTGTTGAGATTCATATGCTGATTCTTCATCTCTATGTGAGTCTAAAGCACATCGCAGATTAAACCATTTTTGAAAATCATGAGTTTAAAAAATCCTTCATAACTGATTCCTAATCCCTGCTTGATATTTTGCAGAAGTGTCACCGATTGATATCGTACAATAAGGGCGAAACTGTATTTTTAAAACAACGGGTTTGTTTATGGGAATAGACTAACACACCAAGCATACCAATGTGATTATGTCACAAGCAAAACATAACCAGTGACACCTGTTCTTACTTTTTCCATGGCTATTTCTTGCTACAACAAATGTGTCTAAGAAACACTTACAGCAACCACAGAAAAACCATTGTTGCAAAGTTAAGGGTCAAGAGCCCAACTGAAGCAAACACTGATCACCATAATGGTGACCAAACAATATAAATTAAACATCAACACCAAAATATCTGTTAATTCTCAATAAGAGCTTCTGTAGACATCTGACAGAAATAAAGTCAGTCTGGTCAGTAATGTGTGAAGCTGGTAATGCTGTTTGTGGAGTTGTTTAATCCTCCTCTGCTGAGATCTTCAGAGATTTAATGTCTTCTTTTATCTTCAGTTGATTTCATCTAAGGCTGTGGCTGAAGTCAGTTGTAGTTCTTGTGTTTCTCTTTCCTTCAGTGATTCTGAAGGTGTTCATCACTAATTCTCAATTATCACTTAATTGATCTCTTAATTATCTCTTAACTTCAATACCGCTTCAATTCCTCTAACACTCTGTAGTGTGGACACATATAAGTATTCTTTTAAAACTGATTTTGCTGTGGGGTTTAAAGGGTTAAAGGGATAAGATGAAAAAAAACAGAGTGAAACTGTAAATTAACGGTAAGCAACTGTAAATTAATTTACGGAAAAGTACTGTAAAAAAACAGCAATCTACTGGCAACCAGAGCTGCCAGTAGATTATCGTTAAATCAAGGAAAGAACAGCAATATACTGTGAAACATAACAGTCAGATTTACCAGATGATTCAAGATATTTTCACTGAAATATTAGTGAAAGTTAATAGAAAAAAGTTGTGCAAAGTCAGTAACTGATAAGGAGAGTAAATATTCAAATGATCTGTGTTGATGTGTTGTTGCAGAAGATGATATAGAAGAGATCTTAGTTTAATGAATTAGTTTTGCGGGTCACCATTGTGCTGGAGAGTAGCGACTGTGCTTGAGTCCAGGATGAGCAGAGAAACACTGATGATATGCTGTCTGATGCTTTATTTAAAGGCAGTGGCTGTGTTTGCTGATGCAGTTATGAGCTGATTGTTGATTTGGCTCATACGTGTGTGCTACTGCAAATGATGAACTGCAAAGATTGAAGTTAAAGTCATATTTCTTAAGTATTTGACTACTCATTACGACACATAACATGTTTGCAGTTTATATTTATATTAAGAAATGTTCTTTTTCAGTGGATTCAAATGAAATAAGTTTACAGTACAAAAATACTTTAAAATGAGAACTGTTTTAAGCGATCAGTTTTCCAAATGAAGAGAGTTAATTTCATGGTATTATTACGGCAACATACTGTAAAACGGAGAGCTGTAAATAAACAGTACATTGCTGGCAACCACAGCTGCCAGTAGATTACCGTTATTTTACAGCACAATTTTTACAGTGCAGGTCAATACTGTACTTAAGTGAAATTACAAAATATTGCTGTAAAATAAAATACAAGTTTAATTCAATGTTACTGTAAAAAACACTACAAATTACTGTATTTCGCATACAATAATTAACTGTAAATTGATTTGCGGTATTATACTGTAATCCATTTTACAGCAGTGAACAACATTTTTACAGGATTTTATTGGCAACTTTTTTGCCAGTAAAATCCTGTAAATTCTACGGTACATTTTTTACAGTGTAAATACCTGAACTCAGATTATAGGCTATATTTGTAGACATGGTCTGACCATTAGGAGGTCACCAGCACGTGATATGTCCAGATCTTGAAACTGTGAGTCTTGATCAAATTTTGTCCAACAACCCGCTTTGTTGCTTTTTGCTAGTTTGACTTGCTGCACAGACTGATAGGTGTATGCCATCACATAGCCGTTCAAAAGAATATAGATCTGTATTTAGATAAAAGCGTATGCCAAATGCATAAATGTAAAGTATATAGAAGCAAACCATTTGCAATTTCTCGCTATTCCTTTTCATAAAGAATATTAAACTGGTAAAATGTAAACATTGTTTAGAGATCTGTTTTTATATTTTTATTATTCAGTCTTTTAATGTTCTGTTTTAAAGGTACAGTCGGAAGACGAGAAACCTTTGTTGGAATGTTGGTCTTTTTGCTTCCTGGCCCAACCTTTACAAAGCTTCCTACACTGGCAGAACGAAGACAAATGACACAAACCGGATTTGGTAATTGCACTGTGAATTATGAGATCACCTTGAATAACACCATCAAATTAGCCAAGCTGTCTTTTTAATAATAATTTATTATTATTTTTAATCTGTAGGTAGCCCTGTGGATGACACAGGTAAAGGAAAAGTGTCCCAGATCCAAATTAATTGGAGTTTGGCAGATTTCAAACAATTTATCTGTCAAAGTTTCCCAGATGTCAGCCTGAATTTGATTGGATATGAGTTAGCCAAGGCTGACAGAGGAAAGAACTTAAAGAAGGTTCAGGTTACATCTGTCAAAGAATTAAAGCAAGCTCTTGGCCGGAGTAGGCTGTACATACTGCCATTAGCAGAACTACACCAGGTTTGTAATAATTTTCATTGATAATACTTAAAGTAAAAGTTGTGGTGTTAACGACAACAATTACCCACACAGGAATCAGCACCTCCTTTGTGCCAGTCACAATGTGAACCTGAACCAGGAGACAACCAGGAGACAACTCCATCTGTGGTGATGGACCTTACTGATTTTACAAATCAGGAGCTTAGTGGCAATGCAGATGACACTACAGACAGCACAGTGGTAATCAAGAATACACCTATAACGTCTTAAGCCAGTATGTACAGAGTAAGTGTTGATAATTAGTTTCTTAGTATATTTTAATTCAGATATTTTTTGATGTGTCTATAGGCCTTGCAGCAGTGGCAATCTTTGCGGCAAGAACAAGACAAAGAATTTGAACAGTCTTTAATGGCAGACAGAGAAAAAAAGTAACTGTATTATACATTTCAAAAGTACACTGCAACGAGCAACTCCGTAACTACCTAACTTTTTCCTTTTTTAGTAAGTTTACATCAAGGAAACGTGATAGCTTACTGTTACTCTTGAAATTCTTCAGCCAGTATGTGTAAATGTCTTTGATTGAGAACATTATTAAAATCCTGCATTAAGTCATAGGCCTATACAAACTGCATTAGCTATTATTTTTAAATATTGAGGTCCTCTTTTCTTTCCTAATCTTGGGAATTCATGACAGGTGCAAAATGTATCCTGTGTGAAAGATTTTAAGGAAAATTTTATGTTGTCACAAGACCATTGTTACATTTTATGAATTGCCATGAAATTAAAATTATCCCATGATTTATTCTCCCTCAAGTCATCCTAGGTGTATATGACAATTTTCTTTCAGACAAATAAAATTTGAGTTTTCAGCAGTCTGCCGGCAGCTTATTTTAGTCTATAAAGTTTTAAACGTGGATCTTTTTCTTAAACAAACACATCACTTGCCTTTATTAACCCCACGGAACCATGTGGAGCAGTTTTATTATGGATATAAGCACTTGTATGGACTTCAAAACAGAGCAACACTCACTGCCATTATAATGCTTGGATTAGCTGGATGAGCTGAGGGACAATAAATCATGGGGTCTTTTTCATTTTTGGGTGAACCCTTTAAGGTCTGGATGGTTGTAAGAATATGGTGTTAGAAATATATATACATGTCTATTTAAATAAAATCCCGAATATTTTTATCATAAACAGGAGATGAGACTGCAATTTTTAGAGGCACAGGAGAAGTGTCGACTACAGGTAAAAGTTACTTTGAATGATTTGTTTGGTTGAAGTAAAAAAGTACTGCATTCATCTAACCTTGATTGTATTATAGGCAATTGAAGACGGAAGAGGATTTTGAATCACGAGGAACCCATTGATGGTGTGCCCATCAGATTCAAATTTCCAAATGGAATGGAAAAAATTCGAAAATTCATCTTTTCAGAGACGATTCAAGTAAATTACTTTAGATTTTTAATAAAAGAATAGACACTAATGATAGAAAACACTATTGTTTTAAAATCTGTTTGGAAAATAATATAAATAGCCTAATATATTTGAATAATAATGACACCTAGTCAAATCTACCTATATTTCATGTACTACTTTTCAGATCTTATTTGACTTTGTTGGTCAGGATGACCTGTCCAGTGAAGTATTTTATGTTCAGAAGCGACATCATCTACAGCACTTGAAAATAACCTTTCAGGAACACTTAATGATTACAACATCCAGGGTCATTCAACACTTTATGTTGTTTGGGTTTCACCAATGGATGCACACGTGAGTAATCCTTCTATATAGTCTCCAAGTCTCTGGAACTACTTTAGGTTTTATATAGTTTTTCTGTTCTTTTTTTTTATTATTTAAAATTTAAAATATTGGTCTGTATTTACAGGAAAGTCATGTTAGTCAGAACGAGGCAAGCATTCAAGTGAATGCAAGTGAGACTTCTTTGACAGTGAATGATGGTCATTCCCTACACCCCCAAACTGGCCACCTGTACCTTCACTCCTTCACCTGCACATTGGTCACCTGTTCCTTCACCTGCACATTGGTCACCTGTTCCTTCACCTGCACATTGGTCACCTGTTCCTTCACCTGCTCCTTCAACTTCTCACACATATCACCACTGGTCACCTGAACGTTCTCCTCCCACTCAACCTTCCTCTTTAACAACTGACAATTGTGAAACGTTTTCAACACCGTATGTTTTATTTTAAAGGAATTTTAAGCACTAAACGTTTTCAGACACATTAATGATGCATTACTTTTTCCTCTTTGTGTTTTAGAGTTGATCTACAGATGATTTTGAAAAAGCTTCATAGCAGAGTTGATCTCTCATGTTGTCCCACAAGCAATCAAATTAATGTAAGTCGGGACAACATATTACAAGGTAGCCTGCAAGCTTTCAAAGCGGCGCTTTAATCCAGAAGCAAGGCTGGATGTGATTTTTGTGGATTCTGATGGAGTTGGAGAAGGAGCTGTAGATGAAGGGGGACCGACCAGAGAATTCCTACGCTTGCTGATGAGGGAAATCCAGATGTCAAAAATATTTGAAGGGCCAGAAGATGACAGACTACTGGCTCTTGATACTCATGGTTAGGATTATCTAATTGGCTTTTCTTTATTTCTTATGAAATTGAAATGTATGTATGTGTATATGTATGTATGTGTGTGTGTGTGTGTATATATATATATATATATATATATATATATATATATATATATATATATATATATAATATTTTGTATATGTTTTTCAGCACTTGAGACTGGCTTGTACATGACCATTGCAAAAATGATTGCAGTGAGCATAATTCATGGTGGAGTTGGCCCTCGTTTTTCTATCCGTCTCTTCATGCAACTCTGTGGTAAATCTACACTTCCTGTCTCCCTTGAGGAAATAGCAGACAGTAGCTTCAGAGAAAAACTCTCAAAGGTAATTTTGTTAAGTTTAGACTTGTCCATACACTTGTCTACATCATCTATGCAGGGATTGTTTTATTTTTTCATTTGCAAAGGATGCTGTGGGATTTCATGACATAACTTTTTCTAATGATTGACTTGTAGATTAAAGAAGCAGACTCTGTTCAAAAAGCAAATTCTGCTATCTCAGATGCTGGTGACAGTCTGAACATGATGGGAGCACTTAGGTACATCTCATCTCTTGAGAGGGATTCCCTGGTCCAGTCTGCAGCAGAATACTTTGTGAATGGCCGGACAAATTTGGCTCTCAGACAGTAAGTATCTGCCATACGAACCATGTAAATGCCTTACAAAGTAAAAATGTAGTAAATGGAAAGTTTAGTTGTGAATAAAATCTCAATGTCCTGTGACAGATTTGAAGAGGGTTTCAAAACTTTTGGTCTGATTGACGAGCTCAAGAATCATGTAGACATCTTTGAGGACCTGTTTGTCAATGCAGTCAGACCACTGGAGGCAAAAGATCTGTCCACTCTTTTTGAGGTGGACTTCTCACCCCTTGGAAGCAACAAAAGGCACCTTGAAAATAAGACCATCTGTTTCTGGAGAGACTGGCTGATTGATGTAGAAGGTAGGGTTTTAATGCTTTATCATTGAAACATTAAACATTTGAGAGACTAATTTCTTGTTAAGTTGTAAAAAAAAATGTCAATAAAGAAAATTGTTGGCTTGAAAAAGCCAACATACCGAATCTGCTATTGCATTTAAACCTTATTCTGTTTCTTTGTGTGAAGACTACATGGCCTTAGTTTTTTGGCCAGTCTTTATCAAGCCAACATTAAAATCTAGTTAATGTCTACTGTTGAATGTCTTTATTTGTGGCATCCGTAACGTTCTCCAATCTGTGTGAATACAGAAGGTGACTGCAATCCATTGACACTGGAAATGGTGTTGGAGTTTGCTTCTGGAGCCTCATCTGTACCTCCTCTAGGATTCCCCCATCAGCCAAAAATTGAATTTCTTCATACATCTGGTCAAGACACCAGAATTTTTCCAGAGGCCAACACATGCCTTATTACTCTCAGACTTCCAAATCACAATACTTACGAAGCTTTAGAAACTACATGAACGAAGGTATTTTGCAGTCGCCAACTTTCGCACCATGTAATACCTCATGCACCTTTTAATGTAAGGGTGACTAAATAAATACATTGTTCAGCAGTTTCACAAGTTCTCTTAAAGGTTAGTTCACCCAAAATTGTCATTACTCATCCTCATGTCGTTCCAAACCCGTAAGAAATCCAAGAGCTTTCAGATCTCCACATAGACACCAATTTAATTTCCATTTTAAGCCCCAGAAAGTTAGTAAAGACATTGTTAAAATAGCCCATGTGACTACAGTTGGCTTGAAAGTGGAAATTACGTTGCTATCTATGTGGAGGTCTGAAAGCTCTCGATTTCTTACAGGTTTAGAAACGACATGAGGATGAGTAATCAACAACAGAATTTTCATTTTTGGGTGAACTAGCACGTTTCACTGTTCCTGTGTTTACTGTTATTGACTATTCTTATCTTTAATTTTTGATTTGTATTTAGAGTTAAAGATACATGTTTCTTCACTTTATCATCAATTATAATTTCTCTAAATTGGAAAAGTGCACAACATCAAGTAAAACAGTGACCCATCTGACATCTAAATGTTTCACTGCATAAATGGAACAATAAAACCTGAATCAATTTGTGCATTTGTCTGAATCTTTGTTCACATTAGAGTACAATAATCACGATGAATACATTTAGTCAGAACACGAATCAGACTGTGGTATTTACCTGAAGGTATTTAATACATTTGGGGTGGGGGTGGGGGGGATACAGTCAGAGTACATCAACAATTATCTGAAGGTGTATGACATTGACATATCTTAAGAGTCTGGGCTTATCACTCTTAGGGCACGTTGCTAGAAAAACAAGCTGTATCAAAATGTATATCAGCCATCTTGTAATGTGTTTGAAATTTCTCTGCAGCATGTCTGATACTTAACAGTGGTATCTGAGATGGTCTCAATTGCCTGCATAATGTTTTGCTGCTGTTGATGGCTCAGATTGATTCTGGGTTGCTCCACAACTACAGCTGGAAAATGATCTTCGTCATCAGTCACAGGGAAGTTGTCTATACCATGTTGTGCCAAAAGTTGTTCTAGAGTTTGTGTGCTGTAAGGATCCTCGCCAAAAACATTGCTGATGGCTCTGCAGTTTGTCTCCACGTTGGCAAGCATTCCTGCAGTCCAGATTTGGATAGGTGTTTTGTTGTTCTCTGTTCTGATTTTGTGGTGATTCCATCCATTCCTAAACAGATCCAGTCTCTTTTGTATCTCTGGCAGGAAGACAATTTGCAGGGACATCTTGTGGACGTCATCATCTGGATCAAGGACCTCAGAATCCTCTAGATTGTAGAACAACTTGTAAAAGTACTGGAGCACATGCAGGAAAACATCTCTCCAAAGTAATGTTTAAAAAAATAAATAGGCCTATATTATTATAATAACTGCATTACCATCATTTGGGTTGTTAATTTGAACCTTTATTAAAAATACCAGCTGAGAGGGCTCCCTGTGTGTTTACATCATTAGTTGAGAGATTTTACTACAATGAAAATGACCATGTAGCTACTGTGCCTGATATCTAAATTAATTGCCATTGAATCAAGATCAGAATCAAAATCACAAGCTTATGAATTGAAATATTGAAATTTGTGCCAAGCGCTAAAAATACAGTAGCCTAGCCAGCACGTAAACATTGTAACATGTTGCCATTAAAAAAATTTAATTACCAAAAATTTTGAAAATCACAATTTTCTCTCATTGCAATAGGGATGTTGTCTTATTTACATGTCACTTTTTGAACGGAATTAGTGAAATAAATCGACTTTTGATGATATTCTAAATATATCACCAGCACCTGTAAGCAGTCGGAATAAGGCTTATTTGACACAGGTATTACACCAAAAGTCCCTTATTAATGCAACACATCACTGGAATGGTGAGAGAAAAATTGTTCTAGGTACATTTTTTTTCCTTAAAACAAACTTGGTTCTCAGCTGACAAAGTTTAAATCCCATCTGGCTAGCACACTTCCCATAATGTTTATGTGTTGAATCAGTAGGAGGTGAGTGGGTGTCTTTTGTGACTGTTCGAACGCATTCGATCACATGAGCGTTTACACTATGAAAGCATTCCGGTCAAATGCGTTTTCTGGAAGTGGTCAAAAGTGGACAAGCTTAAAACGTATTAGACCCCGTTTACACCTGTATTTAGCATCAACCACCTATAATCAGAATGACCAAAATGCATTTTAACACCAGGTGAAAACAATTTAGTGTGTCCAGTCCACCTAACCTGTGTTTCTTTGTTTTGTGGAGGGATGAATAGTATTACCTAATCAACCGCATATTTCCATATATGTGCCATAAACTGTTTGGATGAGGAACATGGTAGACTCTTCTGGCAATGGCACTACTCCACCTGCGTGCAGTCGCAGTTGGATCGATTTCGGTGAGGGCTTCTCGGACCCTGGACCGCTGGACAAACAGCCCTTCTCCACGTAGCAGTCCCCTCATGATCTAAGGAGTAATAATAATAAAAAAAACATTCAATTATTTCCACTGTATGGATGCAGAATAATGAATTTGAATTTCCATTGCGTAACACACCTCACTTCCTGTGTTAGGATAAAGACTGTGCAGTCTTCTGACGTGCTGAATGAGCTCTTCCTCAGTCACTTTTGTTTGCAGTTTTCGTATAGGAATTCCGAGCAGTTTAGTTTTCATATAAAGAAATGAAGATGAGCATCCCAGAATCTTGGCCATCTGCTTAATGGTGTGTCCCTGTTTCATTAGAAACTCAATTTGCTGCTTTGAAACATTAATGCAAGGTCTTCCACGTACACCTAAGACAAAAGGAAACAAAGAACATTTGAACAACAATTAACACGAATAACAGCAAAACATTATACGCCTGGTAGGGCTTGTTTTGTAACCAGGCCAATATGATTAAACTCATGTCTTTATATTAAATTTAGTTTTTGGAAATGTGCAAAATAGCAGGTCGTTAGCCTATAATAGGGAACTTTAATGTAGTTGAAAAAAATATTGCTTAATATTTCTATAATTGTTAAAACAATTTGTATCATTTTGCATGCATTTCTGCTTATGACCAAACAAAATGTTGTGTTTGCGTATGATAGCCTACCATTAAATTTCACAAAATACAAAACTACCCAGCCCATGGAAAGTGTACAATAGCAGACAGCTGCAGAACCGCAGCACCTGCATTTTTTATAACTAGGCTACTATTGTTAGCTGGGAAGAAACAGTAATAAAAATAATATATCATTAGGCTGTGTGTAAACGCATTAACACAACGATGATGAGACACACACTAGGTTCTTAATGGCATCGAAGAGTAGACCATTTTTGCAGTAGGCCTAGGCTAAACAGCCAAATTCTGAACCAGAGACGGTGCGTCTCCACGTGGTTAAAGAGTATGGTTTGAATAATGAAAATGTTCCTATTAACAAGATCTCATGTTTTAATAACTTAAAAAGAACACTTCTACTCACCTAAATATACACGTCCGGCAGTGTAGGCCCGGTCTTGCTCTACATTTTGCACCAGCAAAATCCTTCTCAGGTCGATGAGCGAGTCTTTAAGTTCATCCGCTGTCTCTGTTCTTAACAGACTGGCAACTCTTGATAAATTTCTGAGACATGCCTCTATGACACGAAGATGTCGTTGACATAACGCCATAGTGGTAAGTCCTTTCAATGGCATAACATTGCCTTTCAATCTGCCTCAAAACCTCCTCTGCCATTGCCATCGCCCGTTCTGTCACGTGAAAACATCACGCTCTTATTTGAATATTTATAACCGGTCGTCATTTCTATGCACATATCCAAAAGAAATCATGATATCTGCAATAACAACTTTTACTAGTGAAAATGTAATTTTAACATGTAAGAATTAAATTACAGATATCAAGAATTTAATTACAGATATCAAGAAGAACGTTTCTTACTAGTTGTAATTTCATTTGTGATATCATGAATGTATTTCTGCAGTGATGGCGTCATTTTTGATATCAAGAATTAAATTCCTGATATCATCAATCATCATTTCTGATATCAAGAATTTAATTGTTGATATCTAGAATTGTAATTGTTGATATCAAAAATTCATATCCTACATGTGTTTTAAATGTTAAAATGGCAATAAAACTATTACAGATATCAAAAATGCATTTCTTACTAGTACTAATTCTGAATACAGATATCAGCTTTGTTCTTCTTACTAGTGGAAATATATTGTTTGATATCAATAATTATATTGTTACTAGTAAAAATGCGGATTTCTGATATCAAGAATTCAATTGTCACTAGTTGAAATGCCTATTCTTGATATCAACAATTGAATTGTTACTAGTAAAAATGTTCATTTTGATATCTGAAAATGTATTTGTGATATCAATATAATTTCAGATATCTAAAATGTCTTTCTTACTAGTAACAATCACATTCATGATATCAGAAATGAACATTGTTACTAGTGACAATCAAATTATTGATATCAAAAATGAACATTATTACTAGTAACAATTCAATTGTTGATATCAAGAATAGATGTTTGCACTAGTAACAAAGTAATTATTGATATCAGAAATTCGCATTTTTACTAGTAAGAATTGTATTTCTGATATCTGAAATTGGAATTTCTACTAGTAAGAAATCAATTGTTGATATCAAGAATTGATTTTGAATGGCCGCCTATGGGGACATGTCACTAGTGAAAATACAATTACTGATATCAAGAATTAGAGTTTTCACTAGTGGAAATTGAATTCTTGATATCAAAAATGAGCATTTTAACTAGTGAAAATTGAATTGTTGATATCAAGAATTAATGTTGTTACTAGTGGAAATGTAATTTCTGATATCAAAAATGGTCATTGTTACTAGTGGAAATCTAATTCCTGATATCAAGAATTAACATTTTAACTAGTGAAAATTGAATTGTTGATATCACAAATACATATCCTGCGATTTGATTAAAAGTTAAAACGGCTTGCCATAGATATCTGTATTCAGAATTAGTACTAGTAAGAAATGCATTTTTGATATCTGTAATAGATTTGTCGCCATTTTAACATTTAAAACACATGTAGGAAATGAATTGTTGATATCAACAATTACAATTCTAGATATCAACAATTAAATTCTTGATATCAGAAATGATGATTGATGATATCAGGAATTTAATTCTTGATATCAAAAATGACGCCATCACTCGCAGATATACATTCATGATATCACAAATGAAATTACAACTAGTAAGAAACGTTCTTCTTGATATCTGTAATTAAATTCTTGATATCTGTAATTTAATTCTTACATGTTAAAATTATGGCAAGCCGTTTTAACTTTTAATCAAATCGCATGATATGTATTTGTGATATCAACAATTCAATTTTCACTAGTTAAAATGTTAATTCTTGATATCAGGAATTAGATTTCCACTAGTAACAATGACCATTTTTGATATCAGAAATTACATTTCCACTAGTAACAACATTAATTCTTGATATCAACTATTCAATTTTCACTAGTTAAAATGCTCATTTTTGATATCAAGAATTCAATTTCCACTAGTGAAAACTCTAATTCTTGATATCAGTAATTGTATTTTCACTAGTGACATGTCCCCATAGGCGGCCATTCAAAATCAATTCTTGATATCAACAATTGATTTCTTACTAGTAGAAATTCCAATTTCAGATATCAGAAATACAATTCTTACTAGTAAGAATGCGAATTTCTGATATCAATAATTACTTTGTTACTAGTGCAAACATCTATTCTTGATATCAACAATTTAATTGTTACTAGTAATAATGTTCATTTTTGATATCAATAATTAGATTGTCACTAGTAACAATATTCATTTCTGATATCATGAATGTGATTGTTACTAGTAAGAAAGACATTTTAGATATCTGAAATTATATTGATATCACAAATACATTTTCAGATATCAAAAATGAACATTTTACTAGTAACAATTCAATTGTTGATATCAAGAATAGGCATTTCAACTAGTGACAATTGAATTCTTGATATCAGAAATCCGCATTTTTACTAGTAACAATATAATTATTGATATCAAACAATATATTTCCACTAGTAAGAAGAACAAAGCTGATATCTGTATTCAGAATTAGTACTAGTAAGAAATGCATTTTTGATATCTATAATAGTTTTGTCGCCATTTTAACATTTAAAACACATGTAGGAAATGAATTGTTGATATCAACAATTACAATTCTAGATATCAACAATTAAATTCTTGATATCAGAAATGATGATTGATGATATCAGGAATTTAATTCTTGATATCAAAAATGACGCCATCACTCGCAGAAATACATTCATGATATCACAAATGAAATTACAACTAGTAAGAAACGTTCTTCTTGATATCTGTAATTAAATTCTTGATATCTGTAATTTAATTCTTACATGTTAAAATTACATTTTCACTAGTAAAAGTTGTTATTGCAGATATCATGATTTCCTTTTTGGATATGTGCATAGTAATGAACTCCTTTTTGGATATGTGCATAGTAATGACGACCGGTTATAAATATTCAGAGCGTGATGTTTTCACGTGACAGAGCGGCGATGGCAGAGGAGGTTTTGAGGCAGATTGAAAGGCAATGTTATGCCATTTGAAGGACGTACGAATAACAGACGGAGCCATTACTGCAATTGCAAAAATTGGTTTAACAAAAATGCCAATATTGTCATATGTCCTACTTGTAAAGAGACTCGAACTGCGTCAAAAAGCTGTCAACTTATCATTAAAGCAGTTTTTCACGCACATATGTGTTTGAGGTTATTAATGTGTAAAAAATCTTCTTTATTTCCTGATAGGAATGGCTGGGCTCATGTTTGTGCTTCAAGCTTACAAACTGATATTAGTCACATTACATGCACGACACTTGAATGACATTTCCCGTCAGAATACATGTTGCTCCCATAATGAATCTAGTCTTTCGATGAAGACGGTTGCAATAAGGGTGTACTCACACTAGCCAGTTTGAACCGTGCCCGAGTGCGTTTGACCACCAAAGCGCGGTTCGTTTGACTAGTGTGAGTGCTCCAGGCTCGTGCCGAGCGCGGCTCGATTAGCGGCCGGGCCCGCATGGAAGAGGTGGGCCAGAGCAGTTCCAGTTGGACTCGGCGCGGTTCGCATGCAGTGTGGCGCTAACGCGCCGAACGCGGAACAGCTGTGCATTACTATCATCATTATGACAGCAAACTCCAAACTTTTACTATTTGGGTACACTTTTCGATTTAATAAAGTTTAGGTTCATAACGGTCCTGGTTCTCCCCTTATTGATGAACAATTGTAGTTTGTGAGTAAAGCTGCTAATTCCTCCATCAAAGTCAGCTGCCTCCATAATAATCTTCTGATAGCCTACGTGCAGTACAATCAAGAAAAAATCGCTGTGCGGCCTAAATGATAAGTCTATTAGGCAGTCTATTAGCGAAAGGGCTTTTCTTTCGGTCTTCTTCAAAACAGAAAGTTGCATCGTGAATGGCGTGGCGTGCTCGGCCCGATGCGTTAAGTGCAATGTGAGTGCAGGCCAGCGAGAGTCGAGTCGGGACAATCGTGCTCGACGCGGTACAAGGCAACCGTGCCTAGTGTGAGTACACCCTTAAAAAGCAAAAAACGTTGCTGTTATTGTCAGTAATTTGAGAATAGTGTGACACTGACATCACAGACAGCAATATACATGCCCTTTTTAAATAATTTGCATATTGTGATAAAGTTCATTATTTTCCATAATGTAATGATAAAAATTAAACTTTCATATATTTTAGATTCATTGCACACCAACTGAAATATGTCAGGTCTTTTATTGTTTTAATACTGATGATTTTGACATACAGCTCATGAATACCCCAAATTCCTATCTCAAAAAATTAGCATATTTCATCCGACCAATAAAGAGAAGTGTTTTAATACAAAAAAGTCAACCTTCAAATAATTATATTCAGTTATGCACTCAATACTTGGTGGGGAATGCTTTTGCAGAAATGACTGCTTCAATGCGGCGTGGCATGGAGGCAATCAGCCTGTGGCACTGCTGAGGTGTTATGGAGGCCCAGGATGCTTCTATAGCGGCCTTAAGCTCATCCAGAGTGTTGGGTCTTGCGGCTCTCAACTTTCTCTTCACAATATCCCACAGATTCTCTATGGGGTTCAGGACAGGAGAGTTGGCAGGCCAATTGAGCACAGTAATACCATGGTCAGTAAACCATTTACCAGTGGTTTTGGCACTGTGAGCAGGTGCCAGGTCGTGCTGAAAAACGAAATCTTCATCTCCATAAAGCTTTTCAGCAGATGGAAGCATGAAGTGCTCCAAAATCTCCTGATAGCTAGCTGCATTGACCCTGCCCTTGATAAAAACAGTGGACCGACACCAGCAGCTGACATGGCACCCCAGACCATCACTGACTGTGGGTACTTGACACGGGACTTAAGGCATTTTGGCATTTCATTCTCCCCAGTCTTCCTCCAGACTCTGGCACCTTGATTTGGCTCTGGATGTTTCTACTCCAGACTCAGTCCACTGCTTCCGCAGGTCCCCCAAGGTCTGGAATCGGTCCTTCTCCACAATCTTCCTCAGGGTCCGGTCACCTCTTCTCGTTGTGCAGCTGTTTTTGCCACACTTTTTCCTTCCCACAGACTTCCCACTGAGGTGCCTTGATACAGCACTCTGGGAACAGCCTATTGGTTCAGAAATGTCTTTCTGTGTCTTACCCTCTCGCTTGAGGGTGTCAATGATGGCCTTCTGGACAGCAGTCAGGTCGCCAGTCTTACCCATGATTGCGGTTTTGAGTAATGAACCAGGCTGCGAGTTTTTAAAAGCCTCAGGAATCTTTTGCAGGTGTTTAGAGTTAATTAGTTGATTCAGATGATTAGGTTAATAGCTCGTTTAGAGAACCTTTTCATGATATGCTAATTTTTTGAGATAGGAATTTTGGGTTTTCATGAGCTGTATGCCAAAATCATCAGTATTAAAACAATAAAAGACCTGAAATATTTCAGTTGGTGTGCAATGAATCTAAAATATATGAAAGTTTAATTTTTATCATTACATTATGGAAAATAATGAACTTTATCACAATATGCACATTTTTTGAGAAGGACCTGTAGTGTCGGCCATGTGAATTCCATGTGTACCAGATGTGGACCCTGTCTGGGATGTCCATTTCAAATTTGCTTTGTAAAATGTAAATGCTGAACTAATTTCATTCGTGCATGGCTGTAGCCTAAAGCAAGAAGAAAAAAAAAGAATAAATAAACAGAAAGCTACATGAATGCAAGACAACAGAAAATTGATGGATGTCTAAACTTTATCTAAACTTGTGTCACTGATGCCAAAGAGCTCGTCATATAACTGGATTTTAGAATTTTGAAAGATGTTTGTTAACGCGGAACTGTGGTAAATTAACGCGTTTGACATTACTCCAGTTCATGTTTCTATTCTAGCCCAAACAGATACATGGACAAAATGCATTGCACAAGGCATATTCAGAAATACATTTCATAGCAGAAGACAAGTTTTATGATCATTTTAAAACGTTAAATGTAATCCATTAAATTCAGTCTTAATTTCAGTGTCGGTGCTGGGGTGGGGCATTTGAGGGCCGTTCCTCAGGAGTAAGTCCATTGACTTATGTACTGATCAGTGCCCTGACCTCTCTGACACACCGGCCACAGCCACCAGTAGCATGAAATAAAAACAAATTATAATATTAAAGGCTAATATTTTAACATAGCCTAATTATGAAATGGATTTCAACTCCCACACCAATACTCTGTCATTTTTAGCCATACAGATAAGTGCAGGACATAATTTAAACTGTCTACTTTTATTTGTGTACACTCACAATAACAACAGAGACGGTGGATTCAGGGAACATTATTTTGCATGCACTCCACTCCAAACGCAGTCTTCATTTCAAAAATGTATTTTGTTTATTAAACAGAATTTTTAATTTCAAAAGCATTTCTAAATTCAGTTCATATTTCCAACAAACTAAATTTTAAGCCAAAATAACGGGAAAGAAAAGAAAAAAACTTGGTGAGTTGGCTATACCACCATAAAAAATTCAAACATTTCACTCTTTTAATTTTAATTAATGTTTTAATTAATGTCTCATTTCCATTACAAATAATGGCTACTGTGGTGGGATACACATTTGTGGCATAATGTGCCACAAAATATTTAAAAAAAAGCCTTTCCGATGTGATTTGTGATGAGACAAGAGAGAAGAGCAAGCTCTGCAAAAGGCGGATTCGAACCGTGTTGATCGCGACAAAACAATGATGAGTGATTCCATGCTCAACGGATTCCGCCAATAAGGACAGTCGCTTTAAAAGTGTTTTTTTTATTATTATTTTTTTATTTATTTTTAACTCAGTTGCTATTGTCAGATTTTTTTAAACTATACGACTGGCTGTCATCTGATTTTTAAATATGCATAAGCGATGTAGGCTTTTGTTATTAAATTATGCACATTTCCCAAAAGGAATTAATGATATGTGAAACGCGAGTGATGACGTCATTTCTGATAGCCTATCAGGAATTCATATCCTGCAAAGGAATAAAAGTCAAAACGGCTTGCAGTAGCCGGCGGTTTTAACATTTATTCATTCCCAGGATATGTAGCTATTCTTGATATCAACAATTATATTCTTGATATCAGCAATTATTTCTTGATATCAACAATTATATTCTTGATATCAACAATTAATTCTTGATATCAACAATTAATTCTTGATATCAACAATTATATTCTTGATATCAACAATTATATTCTTGATATCAACAATTATATTCTTGATATCAACAATTATATTCTTGATATCAACAATTATATTCTTGATATCAACAATTATATTCTTGATATCAACAATTAATTATTGATATCAACAATTATATTCTTGATATCAACAATTAATTCTTGATATCAACAATTAATTCTTGATATCAACAATTAATTCTTGATATCAACAATTATATTCTTGATATCAACAATTAATTCTTGATATCAACAATTATATTCTTGATATCAACAATTATATTCTTGATATCAAGAATAGCTACATATCCTGGGAATGAATAAATGTTAAAACCGCCGGCTACTGCAAGCCGTTTTGACTTTTATTCCTTCGCAGGATATGAATTCCTGATAGGCTATCAGAAATGACGTCATCACTCGCGTTTCACATATCATTAATTCCTTTTGGGAAATGTGCATAATTTAATTACAAAAGCCTACATCGCTTATGCATATTTAAAAATCAGATGACAGCCAGTCGTATAGTTTAAAAGTTGCTCACGCAAAACATTTTACACTAAAACTTACAATAGACAAAAAATCTAGTCTTTTCTTTAAGTTTTTTAATCTTTTTAGAAGGAATCCTGCAAGTCATAATAACTTTGTTTCCACCCCCCAAAAAAGACAAGTGCTCTCCTCAGCTTTACCTGAGGAAAAAAGCCATGTGTTGACTATAAAACATAGACTTTAAGTTATATGTATCTGTGGTTAAATTACTAGATTTTCATGTCAATGCATGTTTATTTTAATGCGAACAATGCTGTCACTGCATGTTAATAACGGACTTGACACTTGATGAGACCAGTGTTATTTTTTTAATGCACTTCACATGCACAATTGTGATACCGCAGCAGTCACTTCACAGCCGATCTGGGTAGAGAGTGTAAATAGTTTGGCTCAGCACAGGCTATCCCATAAGATAAAGTGTCGGTGTAATAATACATCAAAATGTACAGTAAAAAAAAGAGCAGTTAGTAACTCTGCATTACACCGTGTTCTATTTCACTCGCAACTGTAGGATTTGTGCATGCGTGATGACGACTCATTCCTTAATTATATCCATATGTAGGCTAAATGTCATTAATTTGATATAAAAATCGTCCAGTAAAACGTTCAAACTTTGACTCATTACACATTATCTTTCGTTTTGGTTGTATTTTTATTTAATGCATTATAAAGTGTAATTAAAACTAAAATAAACATGAAAAAACGACATGATGTTATGTTCAGGACAATGATAAAATAAAAGATAAATTAATGTTCATTTGTTCATTTTTCCATTAATTCTCTGAAGTACCCAGTGGCGATACAAATAAACAGGATTAAACTACTTTTTTTAAAAGAAAAGGAAAAATCAAACCATCATATATGTTTTATATTTCATTAACTAAACAAATAAATAAATTATGAGCCGTTTCTCTGCACGGATGTTCTTCCTCCATCTTTGGCCTAAAGAGGATTATGGGAAAACCAGATCTCATTAATATTCATGAACTAATTACCATAGCTATTCTTACATGTAAAATGGCATTTCTAGATATCTGAAATTGTATTTTTACTAGTAAAAATATAATTTAAGATATCCGCAATTCTATTTCCACTAGTTGCAAGGGTAATTTCAGATATCAACTGCCTTTGCTGATATCAATAATTATATTGTTACTAGTAAAAATGCGGATTTCTGATATCAAGAATTCAATTGTCACTAGTTGAAATGCCTATTCTTGATATCAACAATTGAATTGTTACTAGTAAAAATGTTCATTTTGATATCTGAAAATGTATTTGTGATATCAATATAGTTTCAGATATCTAAAATGTCTTTCTTACTAGTAACAATCACATTTATGATATCAGAAATGAACATTGTTACTAGTGACAATCAAATTATTGATATCAAAAATGAACATTATTACTAGTAACAATTCAATTGTTGATATCAAGAATAGATGTTTGCACTAGTAACAAAGTAATTATTGATATCAGAAATTCGCATTTTTACTAGTAAGAATTGTATTTCTGATATCTGAAATTGGAATTTCTACTAGTAAGAAATAAATTGTTGATATCAAGAATTGAATTTGAATGGCTGCCTATGGGAACATGCCACTAGTGAAAATACAATTACTGATATCAAGAATTAGAGTTTTCACTAGTGGAAATTGAATTCTTGATATCAAAAATGAGCATTTTAACTAGTGAAAATTGAATTGTTGATATCAAGAATTAATGTTGTTACTAGTGGAAATGTAATTTCTGATATCAAAAATGGTCATTGTTACTAGTGGAAATCTAATTCCTGATATCAAGAATTAACATTTTAACTAGTGAAAATTTAATTGTTGATATCACTACATATCCTGTGATTGATTAAAAGTTAAAACGGCTTGCCTATTGCCATTCCCATTGTATAAATTGTTGATATCAAGAATAATATTTTTTACTAGTTGAAATTTAATTCTTGATATCAACAATTCGATTTTTGTGAGTGATGATGTCATTGTTGATATCAAGAATTAACATTTTTACTAGTGTAAATATAATTCCTGATATCAAAAATTGCCATTGTTACTAGTCGAAATCTAATTTCTGATATCAATAATTAACTTTGTTGATATCAAGAATACATATCCTGCGAATTAATAAAAGTTAAACGGCTTGCCATATTAAATTACATTTTCACTAGTAAAATTTGTTATTGCAGATATCATGATTTCCTTTTTGGATATGTGCATAGTAATGAACTCCTTTTTGGATAGGCTATGTGCATTGTAATGACGACCGGTTATAAATATTCAAATAAGAGCGTGATGTTTTCACGTGACAGAACGGCGATGGCATTGGCAGAGGAGGTTTTGAGGCAGATTGAAAGGCAATGTTGTGCCATTTGAAGGACGATTTAATAACAGACGGAGCCGTTCGTCAATTCGAAAAGTCCATTACAATTAAACATTTGAACTATATGATGCTGGTATTATAGTAAATATAAAACTCTAAGATATTTCATTACTGCAATTGCAAAAATTGGTTTAACAAAAACGCCAATATTGTCATATATCCTACTTGTCAAGAGACTCGAACTGCCTCAAAAAGCTGTCAACTTATCATTAAAGCAGTTTTTCAAGCACATATGTGTTTGAGGTTATTAATGTGTAGAAAATCTTCTTTATTTCCTGATAGGAATGGCTGGGCTCATGTTTGTGCTTCAAGCTTACAAACTGATATTAGTCACATTACATGCACGACACTTGAATGACATTTCCCGTCAGAATACATGTTGCTCCCCCAAATAATGAATCTAGTCTTTCGATGAAGACGGTTGCAATAAGGTGTACTCACACTAGCCAGTTTGAACTGCGTGCCCGAGTGCGCTTGACCACCAAAGCGCGTTCGCTTGACTAGTGTGAGTGCTCAACCGCGTTCCCGGCGCTGCTCGATTAACCGCCCGGGCCCGCATGGAAGAGGTGGGCCAGAGCACGGTTCAGTTGGACTCGGCGCGTTCGCATGCAGTGTGAGCGCTAACCGCGCCGAGCACGGAACAGCTGTGCATTACTATCATCATTATGACAGCAAACTCCAAACTTTTACTATTTGGGTACACTTTTCGATTTAATAAAGTTTAGGTTCATAACGGTCCTGGTTCTCCCCTTATTGATGAACATGAATTGTAGTTTGTGACTGTGAGTAAAGCTGCTAATTCCTAAGTCAGCTGCCTCCAGTCTATAATCTTCTGATAGCCTACGTGCAGTACAATCAAGTAAAAATCGCCAGCGGCATAAATTATAAATCTATTAGGCAGTCTATTAGCGAAAGGGCTTTTCTTTCGGTCTTCTTCAAAACAGAAAGTTGCATCGTGAATGACGTAAGCGCGTGCTCGGCCCGCACGTTAAGTGCAATGTGAGTGCAGGCTAGCGGGGAGTCGGGAGGGGGACAATCGTGCTCGGCACGGTACAAGGCAACCATGCCTAGTGTGAGTACACCCTAAAAAAGCAAAAAACGTTGCTGTTATTGTCAGTAATTTGAGAATAGTGTGACACTGACATCACAGACAGCAATATACATGGCCTTCTCAAAAATTTGCATATTGTGATAAAGTTCATTATTTTCCATAATGTACTGATAAAAATTAAACTTTCATATATTTTAGATTCATTGCACACCAACTGAAATATTTCAGGTCTTTTAATACTGATGATTTTGGCATACAGCTCATGAAAACCCAAAATTCCTATCTCAAAAAATTAGCATATTTCATCCGACCAATAAAAGAGAAGTGTTTTTAATACAAAAAAAGTCAACCTTCAAATAATTATGTTCAGTTATGCACTCAATACTTGGTGGGGAATCATTTTGCAGAAATGACTGCTTCAATGCGGCGTGGCATGGAGGCAATCAGCCTGTGGCACTGCTGAGGTGTTATGGAGGCCCAGGATGCTTCGATAGCGGCCTTAAGCTCATCCAGAGTGTTGGGTCTTGCGTCTCTCAACTTTCTCTTCACAATATCCACAGATTCTCTATGGGGTTCAGGACAGGAGAGTTGGCAGGCCAATTGAGCACAGTAATACCATGGTCAGTAAACCATTTACCGGTGGTTTTGGCACTGTGAGCAGGTGCCAGGTCGTGCTGAAAAACAAAATCTTCATCTCCATAAAGCTTTTCAGCAGATGGAAGCATGAAGTGCTCCAAAATCTCCTGATAGCTAGCTTCATTGACCCTGCCCTTGATAAAACACAGTGGACCAACATCAGCAGCTGACATGGCACCCCAGACCATCACTGACTGTGGGTACTTGACTCTGGACTTCAGGCATTTTGGCATTTCCTTCTCCCCAGTCTTCCTCCAGACTCTAGCACCTTGATTTCCGAATGACATGCAAAATTTGAGCGACAGTCCAGTGCTGCTTCTCTGTAGCCCGGGTCAGGCGCTTCTGCCGCTGTTTCTGGTTCAAAAGTGGCTTGACCTGGGAATGCGGCACCTGTAGCCCATTTCCTGCACACGCCTGTGCGCGGTGGCTCTGGATGTTTCTACTCCAGACTCAGTCCACTGCTTCCGCAGGTGCCCCGAGGTCTGGAATCGGTCCTTCTCTACAATCTTCCTCAGGGTCCGGTCACCTCTTCTCGTTGTGCAGTGTTTTTGCCACACTTTTCCTTCCCACAGACTTCCCACTGAGGTGCCTTGATACAGCACTCTGGGAACAGCCTATTCGTTCAGAAATGTCTTTCTGTGTCTTACCCTCTCGCTTGAGGGTGTCAATGATGGCCTTCTGGACAGCAGTCAGGTCGGCAGTCTTACCCATGATTGCGTTTTTGAGTAATGAACCAGGCTGGGAGTTTTTAAAAGCCTCAGGAATCTTTTGCAGGTGTTTAGAGTTAATTAGTTGATTCAGATGATTAGGTTAATAGCTCATTTAGAGAACCTTTTCATGAAATGCTAATTTTTTTGAGATAGGAATTTTGGGTTTTCATGAGCTGTATGCCAAAATCATCAGTATTAAAACAATAAAAGACCTGAAATATTTCAGTTGGTGTGCAATGAATCTAAAATATATGAAAGTTTAATTTTATCATTACATTATGGAAAATAATGAACTTTATCACAATATGCTAATTTTTTGAGAAGGACCTGTAGTGTCGGCCATGTGAATTCCATGTGTACCAGATGTGGACCCTGTCTGGGATGTCCATTTCAAATTTGCTTTGTAAAATGTAAATAGTGAACTAATTTCATTCGTGCATGGCTGTAGCCTAAAACAAGAAAGAAAAAAAAAGAATAAATAAACAGAGAAAGCTACATGAATGCAAGACAACAGAAAATTGATGGATGTCTAAACTTTATCTAAACTTGTGTCACTGATGCCAAAGAGCTCGTCATATAACTGGATTTTAGAATTTTGAAAGATGTTTGTTAAACGCGGAAAACGTTAATGTGGTAAATTAACGTTTGACATTACTCTGCAGTTCATGTTTCTATTCTAGCCCAGACAGATACATGGACAAAATGCATTGCACAAGGCATATTCAGAAATACATTTCATAGCAGAAGACAAGTTTTATGATCATTTTAAAACGTTAAATGTAATCCATTAAATTCAGTCTTAATTTCAGTGTCGGTGCTGGGGTGGGGCATTTGAGGGCCGTTCCCTCAGGGAGCCAGCCCATTGACTTATGTACTGATCAGTGCCCTGACCTCTCTGACACACCGGCCACAGCCACCAGTAGCATGAAATAAAAAAAAATTATAATATTAAAGGCTAATATTTTAACATAGCCTAATTATGAAATGGATTTCAACTCCCACAACAATAATCTGTCATTTTTAGCCATACAGATAAGTGCAAGACATAATTTAAACTGTCTACTTTTATTTGTGTACACTCACAATAACAACAGAGACAGTGGATTCAGGAACATTATTTTGCACGCACTCCACTCCAAACGCAGTCTTCATTTCAAAAATGTATTTTGTTTATTAAACGCAATTTTTTTAATTTCAAAAGCATTTCTAAATTCAGTTCATATTTCCAACAAACAAAATTTTAAGCCAAAATAACGGGGAGAAGAAAAGAAAAGAAAAAAAAAAACTTGGTGAGTTGGCTATACCACCATAAAAAATTCAAACATTTCACTCTTTTAATTTTAATTAATGTTTTAATTAATGTCTCATTTCCATTACAAATAATGGCTACTGTGGTGGGATACACATTTGTGGCATAATGTGCCACAAAATATATATATAAAAAAAAGCCTTTCCGATGTGATTTGTGATGAGACAAGAGAGAAGAGCAAGCTCTGCAAAGGCGGATTCGAACCGTGTTGATCACGACAAAACAATGATGAGTGAAACCATGGATTGCGCCACTGAGGACGTTCACTTTACAAGTGTTTTTTGTTTTGTTTTTTTAACTCAGTTGCTTTCGTCAAAATTTTTAAACTATACGACTGGCTGTCATCTGATTTTTAAATATGCATAAGCGATGTAGGCTTTTGTAATTAAATTATGCACATTTCCCAAAAGGAATTAATGATATGTGAAACGCGAGTGATGACGTCATTTCTGATAGCCTATCGGGAATTCATATCCTGCGAAGGAATAAAAGTCAAAACGGCTTGCAGTAGCCAGCGGTTTTAACATTTATTCATTCCCAGGATATGTAGCTATTCTTGATATCAACAATTATATTCTTGATATCAGCAATTATTTCTTGATATCAACAATTATATTATTGATATCAAAATTAATTCTTGATATCAACAATTAATTCTTGATATCAACAATTAATTCTTGATATCAACAATTATATTCTTGATATCAACAATTAATTCTTGATATCAACAATTAATTCTTGATATCAACAATTAATTCTTGATATCAACAATTATATTCTTGATATCAACAATTAATTCTTGATATCAACAATTAATTCTTGATATCAACAATTATATTCTTGATATCAACAATTATATTCTTGATATCAACAATTAATTCTTGATATCAACAATTATATTCTTGATATCAACAATTAATTATTGATATCAACAATTAATTCTTGATATCAAGAATAGCTATATCCTGGGAATGAATAAATGTTAAAACCGCCGGCTACTGCAAGCCGTTTTGACTTTTATTCCTTCGCAGGATATGAATTCCCGATAGGCTATCAGAAATGACGTCATCACTCGCGTTTCACATATCATTAATTCCTTTTGGGAAATGTGCATAATTTAATTACAAAAGCCTACATCGCTTATGCATATTTAAAAATCATATGACAGCCAGTCGTATAGTTTAAAAAAATCTGACAATAGCAACTGAGTTAAAAAATAATATATGTATCTGTGGTTAAATTACTAGATTTTCATGTCAATGCATGTTTATTTTAATGCGAACAATGCTGTCACTGCATGTTAATAACGGACTTGACACTTGATGAGACCAGTGTTATTTTTTTAATGCACTTCACATGCACAATTGTGATACCGCAGCAGTCACTTCACAGCCGATCTGGGTACAGAGTGTAAATAGTTTGGCTCAGCACAGGCTATCCCATAAGATAAAGTGTCGGTGTAGCCTATAATAATACATCAAAATGTACAGTAAAAAAAAGAGCAGTTAATAACTCTGCATTACACCGTGTTCTATTTCACTCGCACCTGTAGAATGTGTTATTGTCCATATGTAAATGTCATGGAATGATATAAAAATCGTCCAGTAAACCTTTCAAACTTTGACTCATTACACATTATCTTTCGTTTTGGTTGTATTTTTATTTAATGCATTATGAAGTGTAATTAAAACTAAAATAAACATGAAAAAACGACATGATGTTATGTTCAGGACAATGATAAAATAAAAGATAAATTAATGCCTTGTTCATTTTTCCATTAATTCTCTGAAGTACCCAGTGGCGATACAAATAAACAGGATTAAACTACTTTTTTAAAAGAAAAGGAAAAATCAAACCATCATATATGTTTTATATTTCATTAAGTGAAGTTCACAACATAATTTCGGGAGGAGTGAACCCATCTAATCTTTCAATTAGCAACGTACACAAACGCAAGTTCGAGAGGCGTGAACCCATCTAATCTTTCAATCAACCGCAAAGCATATAAGCAGCCTCCTACCTCTTTCAGGCATCAGTCGTTTTGCTTCATCCGGACAAATCATGTCCGATCTTCTGGAAATACAACTTTTCCCGTCAGACGACGACGAACTTCTCAGCGTCCAAGAGACGCCTACCTCTCCTCCTCAACCTCAACCAGGTATTTCCACCCAGGATAGCGATCCGCAGCTTGAGCGACCAGGACGTCATCTCAAGCGTTCAGACAAACCACGCACAAGAAGACCGCTCTCTCCTCCTCCATCAAGAGTTGCAGGTTCTTCCATCTCTCCTTCTCAGCCTCCCCAGTCTTCATCTCTGCCTACTGGTATAGAGGTTCCGTCAATTCCTCCCATTTCGAAATGGACGGTAAACAGTCTCCGTCAAGCACTCGCTAATGCAGGTGTCCACTTTCCACGCAGATCAACAAAGATCCAACTTTTCGAGCTACTGACAAAAATAACATTCCCAGTCCTCCTGAACCTCTTCCAAAAAACCCCAAGAGAAAAACTTGACGCACCTCAGACATTTGTTTTTCCCCGCCGCAGCGGGGAAATCTCTACCAAACGCAGCACGCTATCCCCATAGCGCGACCGCCAGATTTCGCGTCCGCCGCCATAGCGACTGCTCATACTTCGCGTCCGCTCCCGTCTCGTTCCGGCCAGCAACAGCGGCTGCCGAACATAGTTCCGCAGCGGACCACGCTCCAAACAACCCTCAGGTTTCCTTTTCAGGCTTAAGAGCTTCCAGATTTGAGACAGAAACCCTTCTCAATTATTGTCTCTTCCTTCAGCTGCTAATTTCCATCTCAATTCTCACAAAGGGCAGAATCCAGCGTGAGGTTGCCTCCGCTGAATATTCCACCCCCCCTACACTTTCCTTTCTCTTCAGGTGGTGGGGACAGCGCGAGGATGCCTCCGCAGTCTTTCCCACTTCTTTCTTTTCCTTCTATCTCCCACTCTTTTCCAGCAGCAAACCATACCAGTCAAGAAACGCTTGCAAGGATACCTCAAGCTCAGCCCTTCAGTTCTACAGCCCCAGCTCGCTGGCCTTCCCATACCCTCGCATCAGCAGAACCTCAACACCCTCCTCCCCATGCAGTAGCGCAGGAACCTCCACCAGTGTCGTCACAACGCTCTCAAATTCTCGCAGGTGCAGATATAGATCTTCCTTCTCTCCTTACATCAGTCCCTACCAATGAATCCCATCGTTCTTTTGAATGCGGTCCCTAACCATACACTTAAAAGATTCCACCCCAACTACCAAGCGAGTACTCACTTTTTCAGAATTCTGCATAGCTTTCAGCAGACTAACAGACGTCATAAGTGCTGTCTTTCCCACAAGACGCAAAGAGCTCAATGACTATCTCTCAATCATAGCGGAGCTCAGCCTCTCTTCGGTGGTAGTCATTTTTACACCTACCACAAACTTTTTTCTGCTAAATGTGCTGCTCGTATCACCCATTGGAACCAATGCCCATATTGGGGTGCTCTCGACCTGGAACTTTACAATAAAGTTTTTCTAGGCGTGCGAAGCATTTCCTGTGCCATTTGCAGGTCAAGCTCTCATCCAACTTCTTCTTGTCCTCAAATAACAACAGATCCCCCAACTCCCCTGGAACCACAAGTGCCCAAGTCTACATCCTACGTTCCCCGTTCAAGGAACGAAAACACCATTAGTTTCAACTCAGGGAAACAAGTTTGCAACAACTTCAACAACTTCGGCTGTGTTAGACAACGTTGTCGCTTTTCTCCACATTTGCAATTTTTGTGGTGGAGCTCATGCTCATTCTGCATGTCCTGTACGCTGCTCATCAGCAAATAGAAATAAAAATCTAAAAAAGTATCTCTCTTCCCCTATCATCATTTCTTCTCTTGCAAACGAATTAAAAAACCATCCAGACAAAAACTTCACACACTACCTCATTTCAGGCTTGAAAGAAGGTTTTGATCCAGGTTTGGAAAGCCTACCAAATTCTAGTTTAATCTGCAACAATCTCCAGTCAGCCTCAGCTGAACCAGACACAGAGGCCCTCATCAAAAAGAAGTGGATTCGGCTTCATGATTGGTCCTTTCAATTGCCCCCTTCGAACTTTTCCGCATAAATCCTATAGGGATAGCCACCAGAAAATTCTCAGGCAAAAAACGCATCATAATCGACCTTTCTGCCCCGCATGGAAAAAATCAACCAAGTATCAACAGCTTAATCCCACTAGAAGAATTCTCACTGCAATATCATGACATAGACCAAGCCATCAATCTCATTAAACATGCCGCACCGCAGCCTGGCTCGCAAAGGTCGACATTACTTCAGCTTTCAAGGTCATGCCCATCCACCCTGATTTTTGGCATTTATTCGGCATTCGTTGGCATGAACAATTTTACTTCGCAGTCCGTTTGACTTTCGGCTGCAAAAGCAGCCCAAAAATATTCGATACCTATCCGAAGCTCTCTGCTGGATCCTACAAAACAACTACGCCATTCCTTTCCTCATTCATCTTCTCGATGATTTTCTCATAATCTCCCCCAGCCAGTTTCCCCCAGCAGAACATCTAACCATTGTCCAAAAGTTAGAGTCCCCTCTCCCTGGAGAAAACCTGCCCTTCTACATCTCTGGAATTCCTGGGAATCAATCTCGATTCCATTAAATTCCAAGCTTCTCTTCCCAAGGAGAAGATAGACAGAATAATAGCCATTTCTCTAAACTTGCTAGAAGCCCCCACTGCAGCAAACGAGACTTGCTGCTCTCTTCTAGGAGCACTTCAACTATGCCATGCGTATAATTCCCCAAGGCAGGCCTTTCATTTCACATCTTTTGACCCTCGCTACCGCAGCCCAAGGTCTTGAAGACATAGTCGAACTAAATCCCCCTTGTCGTTCAGATCTCAAACTTTGGACAACATTCCTAAAGCAATGGAACGGGCTCACATTCTTCTACGACGATTTTTGTCCCAAGCCAGCGACCTCAATCTTTTCACAGACGCTGCCCCATCCATAGGTTTTGGAGGTTACTACGAAGGCCACTGGTTCGCCTCAACCTGGCCTCCTGAGCTAACCTTTTCCCCCCACTCCGACCAATCGATCGCATTGTTCGAGCTATTTCCCATAATCGTAGCAGCCCATTTATGGGGCTCGAACTGGTCATCAAAACCATTTCCTTTTCTGCGACAACCAAGCAGCAGTCCACTGCATAAACAAAGGCCGTTCTAATGCCCCAAAAATCATGCCCCTACTGCGCCTCATTTGGACATCCGCCTGTAACCAATTCATCGTGAAAGCTGAATATATCCCAGGGCATAAAAACCAAATCGCTGACGCTCGCTTTCTTCCAGAAATTCAGAACATTGGTTCCAGAATCAGACTACAACCCGACACCAGTTCCTTCCTATTCAGAACTCATATTCCCATAGACCACCCCCTCAGTCATCTGCACACCCTTTCTATGGAATCAATATTGCAAGCTGTTTCTCCAAGAACTCTTCGATCCTACTGGACAGCCTGGAATTCCTTTAAAAACTTCCATACAGTTTACAATTTAGCTTTCCCAGATTTTTCCCTCCTCTCTATAACTTCTTTCATTTCCCACATGAACAGTTCCAAGTCCATTCAGCCAGGATCTATTAAAGTCTACCTCAGCGGCATACATTTCTTTTTCAAAATAATTTATGGTCACGAGTGCCCTGCCATCTCAAATCCCCAGACATCTCTTCTCATTAAAGGCCTACAAAAAACTCACCCAACCAAATCCGATACCAGGCAACCTATTACCATCGACCTCCTAGGCAAATGCCTGACTACCATCCGCTCCGGGTTTTCCCGAACATAACCAGAACCCTGGACGCCATGTTTATTTTAGCCTTTTTGGCTTTCTCCGTGTTTCAGAATTTACAACCAATTCCACTTTCAATCCAGCTAATCATGCAACCGTCTCAGATCTCCAAATTTTAAACCATGACACAATTCGATTCAACATCAAACAGAGTAAAACCGACCAACTAAAACGTGGTCATCCAGTCTTCATTTTCAATCTACCAACACCCATCCAGCCCTATCAGTCCCTTGCCGCATTCCTATCTCAGAGGCATTCACAAATCAATTCTCCGCTCGCACCTTTATTTCTCGACGAGAACAACTACCCAGCATCCAGACATTGGTTCCAGAGAAAACTAAAAACCGTCCTCGCCAGATCAGGAATTCCTATTAAAAACTTTTCCTCCCACTGCTTCAGATAGGAGCAGCTACTACAGCGGCACAAAAAGGCCTATCGGAAACCCAGATTAAAATGCTAGGTCGTTGGACGTCCCACACTTTCGAATCCTATGTAAGATCAAACCTCTTCCACATTAGACAAGCCCACCAAACTCTCACATCCTCATAAATCTCGCTGCTTGCCAAGCAGGGCTTTCATACATCTGGTTGCAGTGAGGTACCTCCCGTTCAATTGGGTTTGCCACCACGCATGGCGTGGGCTCTCCGTTGAATCGCAGCGTGGGCCCCAACCAGATGCAACGCAGGCTCTCCTGCTCGAATCGCAGTGTGGGCCCTCCCGCTCGCAAACAGGAGCTTTCATGTCTTATGTTTACCGTGGGCTCCCAATTCGAATCGCAGTGAGGGCCCTCCTGCTTCAATTGCAGTGTGAGTCTCTTTCGTTCGGGTGCAGTGGGAGCACTCCTTTCTAAATTGCAGTGTGAGCCTTCAGTTTTCTCTATCTTGAGGGCTCTCCCAGTCAGATTGCAGTGAGGGCTCTCCCATCCGAACAGCGGACTGGAGGAACTCGATATTCGCCCTGGGTGGTTGCGGGCCATCATGTTCTCATGCGGTGCGGGCCTCGCCTCAGGGGAGGGAAGTACTGCGTCAAATTTCTCATCGCAGGCTCTCTCTCTGTGGCGGGTGGAGTGGTTATCGCTGGGAGCAGTTTTGGCCTGCTTCTTCAAGGACAAGGACCTCCTTCCTCACTCATGACATCAAGATCCCCCCGTTATTCCAACCCGGGGGGGTCCCACGTCATGAATGCTAAGGCAGGACGTACTCCACCTCCACCCCTTTCCTCCAGTCCAAACGCTGCTCCGCAGGAGCAACTAGGAGCGTCACTGCCGCAGCAGTGCTCGCCCACGACCCAGGTCGATAAATACAGCAGCGAGATACATCAAACTTGACTTGCTTCATACACTACCACAGCTATACACATTTTCAGCTTCTTGTCACCTCTCGTCACTTAATTTTTACTCTTTTGGGGGGCCGCCTTCCGTAATCAAACTAAAACTCCAGAGCAAACACTGCCATCAATTCCACTCGCATACTATCAGCTTGCAGTCCTAAATCTAATTAGCTTTTGGGGTAAATCCAAGCTCGAGCTGAAGCAGCTCCTCGAGCCCTCCACCGCGGACAGCAAGCCAAATATGTTTAAACCTTATCAGCTAAAGAGTATATGGGTAAACGAACTCGTGAAGTGAAGTTCACAACATAATTTCGGGAGGAGTGAACCCATCTAATCTTTCAATTAGCAACGTACACAAACGCAAGTTCGAGAGGCGTGAACCCATCTAATCTTTCAATCAACCGCAAAGCATATAAGCAGCCTCCTACCTCTTTCAGGCATCAGTCGTTTTCCCTCCACCTCCCCAACTCCACCTACTTACATTCATGTTTACCTTTTCTCTTCTTCCTAGCACTAATAGTCCCTGGGGTAAATCCAAGCTCGAGCTGAAGCAGCTCCCTCGAGCCCCTCCACCGCGGACAGCAAGCCAAATATGTTTAAACCTTATCAGCTAAAGAGTATATGGGTAAACGAACTCGTGAACTAAACAAATAAATAAATTATGAGCCGTTTCTCTGCACGGATGTTCTTCCTCCATCTTTGGCCTAAAGAGGATTATGGGAAAACCAGATCTCATTAATAGTCATGAACTAATTACCATAGCTATTCTTACATGTAAAATGGCATTTCTAGATATCTGAAATTGTATTTTTACTAGTAAAAATATAATTTAAGATATCAGCGATTCTATTTCCACTAGTTGCAAGGGTAATTTCAGATATCAACTGCCTTTGCTGATATCAAAAATTATATTGTTACTAGTAAAATGCGGATTTCTGATACCAAGAATTCAATTGTCACTAGTTGAAATGCCTATTCTTGATATCTACAATTGAATTGTTACTAGTAAAAATGTTCATTTTTGATATCTGAAAATGTATTTGTGATATCAATATAGTTTCAGATATCTAAAATGTCTTTCTTACTAGTAACAATCACATTCATGATATCAGAAATGAACATTGTTACTAGTGACAATCAAATTATTGATATCAAAAATGAACATTATTACTAGTAACAATTCAATTGTTGATATCAAGAATAGACGTTTGCACTAGTAACAAAGTAATTATTGATATCAGAAATTCGCATTTTTACTAGTAAGAATTGTATTTCTGATATCTGAAATTGGAATTTCTACTAGTAAGAAATGTTGATATCAAGAATTGATTTTGAATGGCCGCCTATGGGGACATTTCACTAGTGAAAATACAATTACTGATATCAAGAATTAGAGTTTTCACTAGTGGAAATTCAATTCTAGATATCAAAAATGAGCATTTTAACTAGTGAAAATTGAATTGTTGATATCAAGAATTAATGTTGTTACTAGTGGAAATGTAATTTCTGATATCAAAAATGGTCATTGTTACTAGTGGAAATCTAATTCCTGATATCAAGAATTAACATTTTAACTAGTGAAAATTGAATTGTTGATATCACAAATACATATCCTGCGATTGATTAAAAGTTAAAACGGCTTGCCTATTGCCATTCCCATTGTATAAATTGTTGATATCAAGAATAATATTTTTTACTAGTTGAAATTTAATTCTTGATATCAACAATTCGATTTTTGCGAGTGATGATGTCATTGTTGATATCAAGAATTAACATTTTTACTAGTGAAAATATAATTTCTGATATCAAAAATTGCCATTGTTACTAGTCGAAATCTAATTTCTGATATCAATAATTAACTTTGTTGATATCAAGAATACATATCCTGCGAATTAATAAAAGTTAAACGGCTTGCCATAGGAAGTACGCCCATCTAATCTTCCAATTAATACCAAGGTATAAAACCAGCAGCCTACCTCTTCCTATTGTTAGTTCTTGCAGCATCCCTCCTCCTCCCGGCTCCTCCTTTTGAAAAAAAAAAATTTGCCTGTTATAGGGGCAATCGGAGCTCGGGTAGAATATCCTCTCCGAGCCCCTCTATAGCAGACAGCAAGCCAAATCTGTTTACCACTTTTACTAAGATTATATGGGCACACAAACTCGTGAATCACATTTATGATATCAGAAATGAACATTGTTACTAGTGACAATCAAATTATTGATATCAAAAATGAACATTATTACTAGTAACAATTCAATTGTTGATATCAAGAATAGATGTTTGCACTAGTAACAAAGTAATTATTGATATCAGAAATTCGCATTCTTACTAGTAAGAATTGTATTTCTGATATCTGAAATTGGAATTTCTACTAGTAAGAAATCAATTGTTGATATCAATAATTAATTTTGAATGGCCGCCTATGGGGACATTTCACTAGTGAAAATACAATTACTGATATCAAGAATTAGAGTTTTCACTAGTGGAAATTCAATTCTTGATATCAAAAATGAGCATTTTAACTAGTGAAAATTGAATTGTTGATATCAAGAATTAATGTTGTTACTAGTGGAAATGTAATTTCTGATATCAAAAATGGTCATTGTTACTAGTGGAAATCTAATTCCTGATATCAAGAATTAACATTTTAACTAGTGAAAATTGAATTGTTGATATCACAAATACATATCATGCGATTTGATTAAAAGTTAAAACGGCTTGCCATATATTCTTGATATCAACAATTGAATTGTTACTAGTAAAAATGTTTATTTTTGATATCTGAAAATGTATTTGTGATATCAATATAATTTCAGATATCTAAAATGTCTTTCTTACTAGTAACAATCACATTCATGATATCAGAAATGAACATTGTTACTAGTGACAATCAAATTATTGATATCAAAAATGAACTTTGTTACTAGTAGCAATTAAATTGTTGATATCAAAAATATATGTTTGCACTAGTAACAAAGTAATTATTGATATCAGAAATTCGCATTTTTACTAATAAGAATTGTATTTCTGATATCTGAAATTCAACAAGTCCTCCAACCCATACGACCATAAAGGTCGTATGTCCGTACCTTAAAATACGACCCAGACGAGCGTTTTCTATATTAGCGTCCCTACTGGCAACTGGAGATATGTCACTCACAGAAACTCTCGCCTCAATGCATTCTGGGTTTTCTAGCTACTTGTTCAACTCTCTCAGCTATTCGGTTTATCCCTGGTTTAGTTCTATAAAATATGGATTTTGGATTTTGGATTATGGATGACTTCGAGACACATACAGGTAGGCATTCCTTCCATCCCATAAAGTAGTGGATCGCCCCGTATTTATGAATGAAATAAGGTGTCGTGTTTCGACACAGGACGCATTTTGTCCAATTTTTTTTCAAGCACTGTGTTGTTCAAATCATTCAAACGCCAGCGTAGTTAGTTTTCATTGTAATATTCATTTGAAATTCGTCTGTGGTGGGAAAGGGATAAAGTTAAAAGTCCACGTTTAACGTCACCATGTTTTTACCATAGTAACTAACGTTATCGCTCTACCATAGTAAAAGCACAGCCCATGCTGCTTCTCCCAGCGTAACTGTGACTGCTATTTCTTGTTACGGTAACCACAACACTTGCAATGCTTTTACCACAGTAGCCATAGTTTTACTGTGGTAAAGTCGTCAAAGCACAGTAAACACAACACATACCATCGTTTTTACTATGTACTGTTTTTAGTTAAAGCACAGTAACCATAACACATGCCATGATTTTCCACAGTAATCATAGTTTTACTGTGGCATTTTGTAATTAAAGCTCACTAACCACCATGCTTTTACCACAGTAACCATAGTTTTACTCTGGTATTTGTTGTTAAAGCACAATAAACACCTATTTCCATGCTTTTACCACAGTATAACCATAGTTGTACTGTGGTATTTGTTGTTAAAGCACAAAACACCTCTTTCCATGGTTTTACCTCAGTAACCATAGATTTACTGTGGTATTTTGTAATTAAAGCATAGTAACACAATACTTACTATGCTTTTACCACAGTAACCATAGTTTTAATGTGGTAGTTGTAGTAAAAGCATAGTAACACTAACAACACCTTATCATAGTTTTATGACAATGACTACAATACTTGCCATGCCTTTAATGCACTTTTGTATTTCAATATTTATGTCAGTGTAATTTAATATTTTTTCTGTCTTGCAGTTACTTCAGATCACCTACTCCTCCATCTCCATCTCCCACAACAACTTTAAATCCAACAGCTCTTTTAAGAAGCCATCTCTCACAAAAGCTCACTTACTGTCTGTTTTTCTGAACTGTAATCTGTAATTCATATACACGTGTTTTTGCTCTTTCTTTCTCTTATTCATCTTTGCATATTTTTTAAAACTCAAAACTAAATTTTGACCATTTATGTCAGAAAGCTGCTTGTAATTAACAGGGAACTTGAACTCAAAGCTCCCAATGCTGATCCCGAAGAAGCTGCCATGGAGGCTGAACAAGTCCTTCAAAGGTTCAACCCTTCACAGGTAATGTTGAACATTTTGCTGTAACAGATTTGCTTTAAGGAATGTATCTTTATTATTTTATGTGTTATTAACTTTCCTTAAAGTCCTTCCTCTCATTTATATTGGTCACAGATCATGTTTAACACACTGTCTCAACATGTATCTTTGTTTTCTTTGTTTCAGCTGAAAAGGAAGTGATGTCAAGGGCTTGTTAAACCTGTCTTGTCCGTGGAGAGGGATGAATTTGGCCATCTTGTGCGTTTATGAACAAGAAAAAAGCTGCAACTGCAAACATTTCCTGGGGTATGTCTGTGTTGGTCTTAACCCTTGATTGAACATTACAGCAGTTACATTTTCCACAGCATTGGATGTTTCTTAAACTTTAAATATCACACTGCCTCATCAGTAAGAACCTAATAAGGCAGGTTTCCTCAAACTCGGTCCTGGAGGGCCACTGTCCTGCAGAGTTTAGCACCAACCCTAATCAAACACACCTTCCTGTGATTTTCTAGTGATCCTGAATACTTTGATTAGCTTGCTCAGGTGTGTTTGATTAGGGTTGGTGCTAAACTCTGCAGGACAGTGGCCCTCCGTGACCGAGTTTGAGGAACCCTGTAATAAAGTGTCATGTTCATGTAGTAGTAGTTCACACAGATCGAGTTTTTCCATTCCAGTATGCTACTTGTCCATTTTTTTCTATATGTAAACACGCACCAGACTGATGTGTTTAACCGGTGTGCTCAGGCCTTGCATCTTTTGCAACGTCTCAAGCATGACACAATGTTCTAAAAAAAGGTGCTCAAGTTAAAGTCAGTTCAAATTCTCCTTGTGGCCCCCCCCTATTCCACTGCCTGTATCTCAGGTTTTTCAAAGCAAACACGCTTTCTGTGTGAAAGCCCATAATTCATACAATTTACCATGTCAGTGAATTCATAAGATATTGAACAAGCAAACTTGTACAAAATTCTATAGCTTTTATTCCTGCTGCTGTCATTGGCTTTTGCATCAACTCTCATGCCGAGTGTGCCCATTGTAAGTAGTCGGACAATTTATATCAGAAAGTTTATATTAAGTCATTAAAATTTATTCTTTATTAACCTTTAGAAATTGTGAATGTATCTTCCATTCCAACAGTAGGCTAGATGATATTTGCCCACACCTCATAGTCTGCCTTTTTTTTCCCATGTTGATTTTTATTGAAAACATCTGTTTAAGAAGCAAGAGTCTGGAAATGCTAGTTTAACATGTCACATGACACATCAGATCACTTCCGTTCATTCACACCAAGACCAATAACTATAATGATGATAACTATTTTAACATCCACACCAACCAATAAAGTTCTGTTCAGTTTAAGCACATGCTTCGGTTATGTTGTCTGCCATTTTAAGTGGTCAAGCGTTATAAAGCTGTGATTTTGATTGGTTGTCATGTTTATTTCATTTAATACAATTTTAATCTTTCATTCTGTCTTGCAGGATTTACTATGGATTGTTTAGTCGTTCTCCATCAGCTCTCTACATTATCAAACCCAATGGTTCTTTTAAGAGATAAAACTTCCACCACTCTTAATCTCTCACACTCACACACTCTCACACACACTCACACTCTCACTCAAACACGCACTCACTCACTCACTCACTCACACAGACACTAATTCACTCTCTCTCTCTCACACACACACACACACACACACACACACACACACACACACACACACACACACACACACACTCACTCACTCACTCACTCACTCACTCACTCACTCACTCACTCAGACACTCAGACACTCAGACACTCAGACACCCACTCACCCACTCACTCAGACACTCACCCACTCAGACAGTCACTCACTCAGACACTCACTCACTCAGACACCCTCACACACTCAGACACTCACTCACTCAGACACTCCCTCACTCCTCACTCACTCACTCACCCTCACTCACTCAGACACTCCCTCACACACTCAGACACTCCCCACACACTCAGACACTCCCTCACACACTCAGACACTCCTCACACACTCAGACACTCACTCACACACTCAGACACTCCTCACACACTCAGACACTCACTCACACACTCACTCACTCACTCACTCAGACACTCACACACACACACACACACACACACACACACACACACACATGTTTGTTTTTGTGAAATGTGGGGACATTCCATAGGCGTAATGGTTTTTATACCATTACAAACCGTATTTTCTATCCCCTACACTGCCCCTGCCCCTAAACCTACCCATCACAGGAGACTGCGCAGTTTACTTTCTGTGATAAAACCTCATCCTGTGTGATTTATAAGCATTTTGAAAAGTGAGGACATGGGAACGCCCTCATATTTCACCCTCTTTTGTAATACCTATGTCATACCCATGTCATTATACACATTTGTGTCCTGATATTTCACAAAAACATGCCCACACACATTATCAAACCCAATGGTTCTTTTAAGAGATAAAACTTCCACCACTCCCACTCTCTCACACTCACACACTCTCACTCAAACACGCACTCACTCACTCACTCACACAGACACTTATTCACTCTCTCTCTCTACACACACACACACACACACACACACACACACACACACACACACACACACACACACACTCACTCACTCACTCACTCACCCACCCACTCACCCACTCAGACACTCAGACACCTGTGACACTCAGACACTCAGACACTCACTCACTCACTCACTCAGACACTCACTCACTCAGACACTACCTCACACACTCACTCAGACACTACCTCACACACTCACTCAGACACTACCCTCACACACTCACTCAGACACTCACTCAGACACTACCTCACACACTCACTCAGACACTACCTCACACACTCACTCAGACACTACCTCACACACTCACTCAGACACTACCTCACACACTCACTCAGACACTCCAGACACTACCTCACACACCACACCACACACACACTCACACACACACACACACACACACACACACACACACACACACACACACACACACACACACACACACACACACACTCAGACACTCACTCACACACTCACTCACTCACTCAGACACTCACTCACACACTCACACACACACACACACACACACACACACACACACACACACACACACACACACTCAGACACTCACTCACACACCCACTCACCCACTCAGACACTCCAGACACTCAGACACTCAGACACTCACCACTCACCACTCACTCACTCACTCCACTCACTCACTCACTCACTCACTCACTCAGACACTCACTCACTCACCCAGACACTACCTCACACACTCACTCAGACACCACCTCACACACTCACTCAGACACCACCTCACACACTCACTCAGACACTACCTCACACACTCACTCAGACACTACCTCACACACTCACTCAGACACTCACTCAGACACTACCTCACACACTCACTCAGACACTACCTCACACACTCACTCAGACACTACCTCACACACTCACTCAGACACTCACTCAGACACTACCTCACACACTCACACACACACACACACACACACACACACACACACACACACACATGTTGTGTTTCCATGTTTTATGGGGACATTCCATAGGCGTAATGCATTTTATACTGTACAAACCGTATTTTCTATCCCCTACACTGCCCCTGCCCCTAAACCTACCCATCACAGGAGACATGCTGCATTTTTACATTTTCAAAAAACATCACTTAGTGTGATTTATAAGATGTTTTCTTCATGGGGACCAAAAAATGTCCCCACAAGGACAAAAATTTGGATATTGCCATCTTTGTGGGGACATTTTGTCCCCATACCGTAGGGATTACCAGTCCACACACACACACACACACACACACACACACACACTCAGACACTCACTCACACACTCACTCACTCACTCAGACACTCACACACACACACACACACACACACACACACACACACACACACACACACATGTTTGTTTTTGTGAAATGTGGGACATTCCATAGGCGTAATGGTTTTTATACCGTACAAACCGTATTTTCTATCCCCTACACTGCCCCTGCCCCTAAACCTACCCATCACAGGAGACTGCAGTTTACTTTCTGTGATAAAAACCTCATCCTGTGTGATTTATAAGCATTTTGAAAAGTGAGGACATGGGGAACGCCCTCATATTTCACCCTCTTTGTAATACCTATGTCATACCCATGTCATTATACACATTTGTGTCCTGATATTTCACAAAAACATGCCCACACACATTATCAAACCCAATGGTTCTTTTAAGAGATAAAACTTCCACCACTCCCACTCTCTCACACTCACACACTCTCACTCAAACACGCACTCACTCACTCACTCACTCACACAGACACTTATTCACTCTCTCTCTCACACACACACACACACACACACACACTCACTCACTCACTCACTCACTCACTCACTCACTCACTCAGACACTCAGACACTCACTCACACCACTCACTCACCACTCACCACTCAGACACTCAGACACTCAGACACTCAGACACTCAGACACTCACTCACCACTCACTCACTCACTCACCACTCACTCACCACCACCACTCACTCACCACCACTCACTCCACTCAGACACTCACCACTCAGACACTACCTCACACACTCACTCAGACACTACCTCACACACTCACTCAGACACTCACTCAGACACTACCTCACACACTCACTCAGACACTCACTCACACACTCACTCAGACACTACCTCACACACTCACTCAGACACTCCCTCACACACTCAGACACTCCCTCACACACTCACTCAGACACTCCCTCACACACTCACTCACACACTCATTCAGACACTCACTCACACACTCACTCAGACACTCCTCACACACTCAGACACTTTCCCACACTCACTCTCACTCACTCACTCACTCACTCACTCACTCACTCACTCACACACTCACACACTCACTCACACACTCACTCACTCACACACTCACACACACACACACACACACACACACACACACACACACACACACACACACACACACACACACACACACACACACACACACACACACACACACACACACACACACACACACATTCAGACACTCCTCACACACTCAGACACTCCCTCACACACTCACTCAGACACTCCTCACACACTCACTCAGACACTCACTCACTCACTCACTCAGACACTCACTCACTCACTCACACACACACACACACACACACACACACACACACACACACACACACACTCCCTCACACACTCAGACACACACACACACACACACACACACACACACTCCCTCACACACTCAGACACTCCTCACACACTCAGACACTCACTCACTCACTCACTCACTCACTCACCACCACTCACTCACTCACTCACACACACTCAGACACTCACCACTCACTCACTCACCACCACACACTCAGACACTCACTCACTCACTCAGACACTCCACCACTCACCACTCAGACACTCACTCACTCACTCACTCAGACACTCACTCACACACTCACCACTCACTCACCCAGACACTCACTCACTCAGACACTCATTCACTCACCACTCACCAGACACTCACTCACCCACTCACCACTCACTCACTCACCACTCACTCCACTCAGACACTCACCACTCAGACACTCATTCACCACCACTCACTCAGACACTCACCACTCACCACTCACTCACTCACCCACCACCACCACTCACCAGACACTCATTCACTCACCACCACTCAGACACTCACTCACTCACCCACCACCACTCACCACCACCACTCAGACACTCAGACACTCCACCACCAGACACTCACTCACTCAGACACTCATTCCACTCACCACTCACTCAGACACTCACTCACCACTCACTCACTCACCACTCACTCACCACCACCACTCACTCACTCACCCACTCACCACTCACTCAGACACTCATCCACCACCACCACTCAGACACTCACCACCCACCACCCAGACACTCCACCACCCACCACCACCCACCACCAGACACTCACTCACACACTCACCACCACCCACCACTACCACCACCACCACCACCAGACACTCACCACCCAGACACTCATTCACCCACCACCACCAGACACTCACCACTCACCACCACACCACCACCACTCCACCACCACCACCAGACACTCACCACCAGACACCCATTCACTCACCACCACTCAGACACTCACCACCACTCACCACCACCACCCACCACCCACCACCCACCAGACACTCACCACCCACCACCACCACCACCACCACCACCAGACACTCAGACACTCACTCACTCAGACACTCACTCACTCAGACACTCATTCACTCACTCACTCACTCAGACACTCACTCACTCACTCACTCACTCACTCCTCACTCACTCAGACACTCATTCACTCACTCACTCACTCAGACACTCACTCACTCACTCACTCACTCACTCACTCACTCACTCACTCACTCACTCACTCACTCCTCACTCACTCACTCACTCACTCACTCACTCACTCACTCAGACACTCACTCCTCCTCACTCTCTCTCTCACTCTCTCTCTCTCTCTCTCTCTCTCTCTCTCTCTCTCTCTCTCTCTCTCTCTCTCTCTCTCTCTCACTCGCTCTCTTACACACATTTGTCTTCATTTCTCCTCTACAGTGAACAGTCCCATCTCTACTATGATCACTAGTGTCATTACCACCTCTTTTATTCTACATGATAACAGAGGAAGACGAGGAAAAATAGTAATGGTAATGTAAAAATGATCATTATTTCCTTCATTGTGTCAACTTAATGTTATTGAATTGCATTACCTACCTACCTATATGCAGTTTTCTTGCTGAAAACAGTTGACTTTTATAATTATAATTATTAACTATTTTAGTTTACCTTACATGTTGTTGCAATAGAAGTAAACTATGCTTATATACTTTTAAATAAATAATGTAAATTATTGTTCTTAACTATTTTGTGCCTGTTTTTCCTTAAAGGGAAGAAGATAGGAGCCTTGCAACTCCTGATTAGTATTATTAATCTTATCAATTGTTACATATGTCTTATGTTACATATGGTTTTTTTTATTTTTATATTTCTTTACAATTGTACATAATATATAATTGTACACCTATATTAATCATTACATAATAATGTAAATACCGGTAATATAATTTTTTATACCTCTAATCAAGTAAAACAATTTTTATATAAGCAACTTTTCTGTTTTTTTTTTATAGTCCCACAAACTGGAGAAGTACCTGGGTGACAGAGGATGCATTGCTGGGCACTTACGTTTGTCTTTAAACAGTTTGACATATCAATAAACATTTTGAAATTACTACAAAATGTGTGCAGTCATTATTATTATTTTTGGTGTTGTTGTTGTTGTATTAGCTGCACTTATCTTAGGTCCAGAAATACTGCATGCTTGAATAATTATCAGAGGAGTAGTTTTGTAAAAAAAGTTTTTTTTTTTTAAATTATTTTAACATTTATTTGTCATACAGTATGCAACTGCAGAATTTTTTTTTTTAAATGTAAATACATGAATTAATACTTGTGTAATGTATACAATAGAAACCATTAGGCCCTTGCTTGGGAAAAATAAAAATGCAATCTGTCATTTTAGTTTTATATTTCATGGGGACACATAAATGTTTAACTGATAATCTGTCCATTCATCACAAGAACCTGGAAGGTCCTGTCATATAAGACCATTTATGGGCAAGTAAGTGTGACGCATCTGCTCAACTGGATTCTCATTGGCTTTGACATTTCCTTGGCACGACATGACTGGTTGTGGTTGGACAACCTTTTAACCCATATTAAAAAACGTTTAATGTTGCAAAGTATGTTTTGTTGTTATTATTACGTCAGCAATCCATTCAGTTAACAATGCGGTGATGCTATGTTGTGTGAAATGACCCCTTTACCGAGATCCTAACCCTAAGTGTAACTTCACTGAACTACAAACTAAGACTATTGCGTTCCATCAATGTTTGTAACCAGGCTGCTTTGGGGGCACCATTGACTTCCATGGTAGGAATGTTTCTTCCTGTGTATTCAACATAAAAAAGAAATGTATACAGGTTTGGAACAACTTGAGGGTGAGGAAATTATGACAAATTTTCATTTTTGGGTGCACTGTCTCTTTAAGCAGTCATTCTGAACCAGTAACCACTTTACTGACAATTCTTTAAAAAAAAAAACTTTATTAATTTACTATTATGACTATATTATTATTCCCATTTTTATTTAAATTTTTTTTAAATGTCAAACTTTATATGAGAGGATTATTTATTATGTATATAGCCTATATCTTAAATGATAAATTAATAACATTAATTAGGTTATAATCTATTAATTAACCAGTCTAATGTCTAGAAAAATAAGTCTGCCAAGCTCTGATAATGTATGGAATATTATATTAATATATTATCCAATTAAAAAAACAATAGGCCTACCTTAGAAGCACGGATGTGTCTGTCATCGCATGCTGCTTTAAGTCAGAGAGTCTGAGACACTGAAATGCTTCTCTGCAAACTAGTGTGCAGTTTGCCTTAGGTTCATCGTAAATTACTGGACTTATACCACTGATACCTTTTTTTCTATTCAGCCCTATATCTGGAAATCCTCTTGTGTTCAAATGGTGGACACAAGCTCGACATGTTTTTAAAAAAACGAGCAAGTTTCCAGAAAATTTTCCCTAGACTCCGTCGCTATGGCAGCAAAGTCGCTAAACGCAATCTTGCACAAATGAGCTTCTGTACTATTTATTGTGAAATAGATTTCTTTATATTTGCTATTAATTTAGGCCTGTCACGATAACAAATTTTGCTGGACGATAAATTGGCCAAGAAATTATTGCGATAAACGATAATATTGTCATTCTGAGACCATTTTCATCTAAAATAATGATAATGGCATAATAATGCAGGTACACCTTTTCAAAGATCATAAACTTTTATTTCTAAAGACTATTTAACACTGAAATGGAAAGCATTTTAAATTTACACAATAAATGAACAAAACAACCAAAACAAAAAAAGCAATGGACTCTCCGCCTGTTAACAAAAAAATGCACTTGAATAAAAAGCTGGGAAAACTGCAACGGATGATTGTGTTTTAGGTAAAATGCTGGGAATCTATATATATATATATATATATATATATATATATATATATATATATAAAATATTCAAAAAAAAAATCTGTAATTAATTACGAGCAATAAGTTTTTAATGTTTTGATTTTGTAACGTCTCGGTTACGTATGTAACCCTCGTTCCCTGAAGGAGGGAACGGAGACGTACGTTGGAACTGACCGACGAATTGGGATCTGTTTTCAGAGACCGACCTACTTCGAGTGATTAAAAACGAGCCAATGGACATTGGCATGCGGTTCACGCATTCCACGCACACGCCCCGCGGCACGGGTATAAATAGGGAAGTAGAATACCGCATCTTTGCTTTTCAACTGAGTAGCCGAGATAAGTGACTCGGGCCTTCAGCTGAAGCACAGCACCTGGCGATGGACGTACGTCTCCGTTCCCTCCTTCAGGGAACGAGGGTTACATACGTAACCGAGACGTTCGACGTACGACGGAACTGACCGACGAATTGGGATCCCTACCAACACGCCAGGGATGCTGGCCCTTCCAGCGCCCTGCCTGAGCTCGCTGGACCACTTCTATGTTGCAGGTGCTTTCAATGCAAAATGCTGAACAATTAGTACATGAGTTCATGAGCTCAAGGCTAGATTATTGTAATGCTCTACTGGGTGGTTGCCCTGCTCGCCTAATAAATAAACTCCAGCTGGTCCAAAACGCAGCAGCTCGAGTTCTTACTAGAACCAGGAAGTACGATCATATTAGTCCAGTTCTGTCAACACTGCACTGGCTCCCTATTAAACATCGCATACATTTTAAAATCGTGCTTATTACTTATAAAGCATAAATGGTTTAGCTCCCCAGTACTTGAGTGAGTTCTTAACGCATTATACTCCATCACGTCAATTGCGGTCTCTAAACTCTGGCCAGTTGAAAATACCTAGAATATCTAAATCAACTGCAGGCGGTCGATCCTTTTCCTATTTAGCACCTAAACTCTGGAACAGTCTTCCTAGCATTGTTCGGGAAGCAGACACACTCTGTCAGTTTAAATCTAGACTAAAAACACATCTCTTTACTATGGCATACACATAGAACATTTTTAACTTTCTTTATTCAAATCAAATGACTGATTGTTAGGCTGCATTAACTAGGTCAGCCAGAACCGGGAACACTTCCCATAACACCTGATGTACTCGTTACATCATAAAAAGAGTGGCATCCACACTAATGTTAGTCTCTCTGTTTATCCCGAGGTTTACTGCAGTCGGCCGGATCCAGGCCGTGTCCGGATCGGATGGTGGACCTGCATCTGGACATGACCAGCTCATCCTGGAGTGTCTGCTGAGACCGTGTCCATAAGTGTCTCCTCTGAATTTGCCTCACCGAACGTCATCCTCAATTAACCCGCCTCCGCGCAATAACTCCGATCTTTCAAGTATTCATATTCTTGTAATCGACGCGCCATCCTAAATGAGCCCGCCTCGCAAGGCCATACCCAAAATTTTGAATATTCCTATCTAATATGATTTATGACCTGCAAGGTTGCCAGAGTAATAATTATACACTGTTAATAATAGGCCAGAGGAGAACTGGCACCCCGACTGAGTCTGGTTTCTCCCAAGGTTTATTTTTCTCCATCATGCCCTGATGGAGTTTTGGTTCCTTGCCACTGTCGCCTTTGGCTTGGCTTGCTCAGTTGGGGACACTCAAATTATGATCCAAGTTACTCAACTAAATATACAAATAGAATTTATTAATTTGGTCATATATAATTCTATAAACTATCCAAATTAAACTAGCCAAATCAAATTTTGTTGCAATGTTGTCCTGTTTAACACTGTGAAGCTGCTTTGAAACAATCGTCATTGTAAAAGCGCTATATAAATAAAGTTGATTGATTGATTGATATGTTGGAGCGGGAGTAACCCAGCAGGAAAAGAACAGTCACTGCTGTTCCTGCAAGACCCACTCAGCGTGACTATTGGATAACGCTGGGAAAGCATGGCCGTCTCGGGGAGGTGGCACGCTGCGGAGCCATGTCCTTCAATGGAAGAAGAGGTGGTGAATACACATAAGGCTTAACCTAGCAGGGTAGTGCAACATATGACAGTCCCTGGGGTGGTTCCAGCCTGGTTCCAGGGGGGAAGAGCACCTCCAGGAACGACAGAGGGAGCTCTGTCGAGGGAAAGACACAGGGCTAGCCAATTAAGGTAGCTGGTACCGTGGAGAATACACATATGGGGTTGCCGTTAAGGAACCGCTACATATGGATACCCAGCCTACACACACGTTCCACAAGCATGCGGGCGCAGGCCTGGCGTCAGACGGCCGCTACGTCTGACCCCGAGGGGTAGCGGAGGAGCTCACGGGGTTAGCCATTTCTGGGGAACACAACTGGAGAGTATAACCCCGAAACGGTTTCTTGAACCGGGCCAGGGCCAGACGTACCGCCAGTAACTCTAGGCAATTGATATGCCAACGCAGTTGGGGCCCCGTCCATAGACCCGAAACTGCAAGCCCGTTGTACGTGGCCCCCCAACCCATGTACGAAGCATCCGTGAAGACCACAGCATGCCTGGAAACCTGTTCTAAGGGTACTCCCGCCCTCCAACCACAGGCTGAAGGTTTGGCGGCAGTACGGGGTGACTGGGACCCGGTACCTGCCGCTCTGCCACGCCCATCTCGGGACTCGGCCATGAAGCCAGATCTGAAGCGGTCTCATATGTAGCAATCCGAGCGGCGTTACCTCGGCTGCAGATGCCATATGCCCCAGGAGCCTCTGAAAAAATGTCAGTGTGACCGCCGTCCTGCCCTTGAACGTATTCAAGCAGTTCAGCATGTAAATGTACGATAAATTACATTAATATTCTCCTACACAGTATTTATTTGTTAATATAAGACATTGTGGTTCTACAGTGTCTCCTTGTCCGCTCCGCTTTTATTTTGAAAAACGGACCGTTTTTTCTTCTTCTGATGTTTTTTTTTTGTGTCATACTAGACGATGGCGGAAACACTTTGATTAGCGCCCTTGGAGAGCGGAATGAGGTATGAGAGAAAATGTGTGGAGTTTGTATTATATCATAAAGGCTTAAAAAGCATGTCATTTCATATCGGTTATTAGTTAAAATGATTTGTATTAGATGTAAACATTATTAAAATGTGGACATGATTTATATGCAAATTATTTGTGAAGCTACATAGAAGCATTTTGTATTTCTTCTGTTTTTATTCTGTAGTTTTCACGGTGTTCATGATGCTTGTGCTGCATGGCTCTCGTTGAGAGGGAGAAATAAATCGACACCCGTTTGAAACTCTCTGCGTCTCTTGATCAATATATCCAAGGGGCCGCTACGGTGAAAACTCATCGCTGCACCAGACCAGCCATCCCTGGTGAGAAGTTGACGCCATGACATCCGAGGTCCAACCATATACAAGCCAGTTTACTTCGCTTGCATCCAGCTCCTGCATCCAGGCAAGACTTAAAATGGACAGTATGCTTAAGGTGTAGAGATGCAATAAGAGACACTGGATGCCAAGGAGCAAAAATGCTAAAAGGGGACCATTTCTGAACACGCAAGCCTACAAAATAACTGAAGTGACTTAAATAATAACGTGGCATTATTAAGTCAAAATAACTTGTTCCTAACGCTTACAAAAGATGGTGACTATTTCAAGAAACTGGCCCATGTGCTTGTGTCATGTCTGTTTATGAAAAGGTTGAGAGGGAATTTTGTTGTTACAGTTTTATGCTAAAAAAAAAAAAAAAAAAATCGTTTGGATGTCCATAATCTGTTAATGCTTGGCATAAACATTACTCTGTGGTAAAAGATAACTACAGCTTACAAGTGTAAATTTAGGCATAGAACAATCAAAGGCTACACTCGACTTAAAGCAGCAGCATAAACAAACAAGATGTCACATAAAGATACCCCATGCAGGTCTAGCTCACGTGAAAGAAAGCTAACAGAAAAGGGCCAAGAGATGCATGACCAAGACACCAGAAAACGTGAGAAAGCATTTAACAAGACCTATGACTCTTGGAAGCTGGTAGCAAGAGAGACTAGGACAAAATTAAAAACCCTCTGTTCATCAGAAGACCTTAATAAATTACAGCAAGACATTCAAGCAAGGCATGACAACGTAAGCCAGCAGTATGAACCTATCCTACGTAACAGTAACACCACACCAGAGATTGTGAATAAAATGGATGCCTGTGTTACGCTAACAAAGGACATTTGTGATCTCATAAGTAACCGTCTAGAGAATATTAATCAAGATTATAATGACCAGCTTGAGAAGGAAAGGGTAAGAGAAACATTAAACAAAGATGAATATGGGTCTGTCTTTGGCCACACTAAAACTGAAACGGTAAGCTCAGCGAAGTCACCGGAGAGATTGAGCAACCACTCCAGCTCAGCCAGTACCCACAGCAGTAGAGTAGATGCTCAAGCAGAGCTTGCAGCTAAGCTGGAACAATCAAAAGCCATGAAAGAAATCCAAGCACAGCAAGCACATCTTCACAAGTTAGAGGGTGAATGGAAACTTAAAGAGGCAAAAAAATTAGTAGAAATGAAACAAAAAGAGGTGGAAATGCAACAAAAGTTGGAACAAGAGAGAACCAAATTGCAGCAGTTACAAGCAGCAAAAGACGTTGCCATAGCAGCAGCACGTGTAAGAGCATATGATGATTTTGAAGGTTTTGAGAACCATGATGAGGAGTTTGATGACAAGCCCAGCCCTGCTTACTACAAAAAGGAAACTGAACCTCGATTAAATCCTGATGCTGCATCATTCCAACCTCACCAAGCTGCTCCTGAAGTGGCAATGACCCAGGAATCTGTTAGTCTAGCCCAAGCAATCGCCAGCTCATTAAGCATGAACCGCTTGCTGGTACCTGAACCAACCACGTTCAGTGGTAACCCTTTACAGTTTACAAATTGGAAGATGTCATTCATAGCTCTTATTGACAGAAAACCACTCCCACCAAGTGAGAAGATGTTTTATCTAAAAACTTATCTTGCTGGAGAGGCGCGCAAAGCTGTAGAAGGTTTCTTTTATCGAGATTCAGAGAGCGCATACAATGGAGCATGGCAAGTCTTACAAGACAGATATGGGAACCCGTTCATCATACAAAAGGCTTTCCGAGATAAGCTCACGAGATGGCCAAAGATCAACACAAACGACCCACTAGCACTACAAGAGTTTGCCTACTTCCTCCAAGGCTGCACTGAGGCGATTCCACACATCAAAGGACTGTCTATCCTTAACGATTGTAAGGAAAACCACAAGTTACTCAAAAAACTACCAGAATGGATTGTGCGCAAGTGGAGTCGAATTGTTGTAGAGGAACTTGACACATCCGGAAGCTATCCAGATCTTGCATGCTTCACAAAGTTCCTGAACAAAGAGGCACGGATAGCTTGTAACCCTATTGCTTCTCCATTGTTGATGAACTTCAAGGCCACAGATGAAAGATCACCAAAGAGAGCCAAAGCTCTCAACACAAATACACAAACAAGGAGTTTCGCTCAAGAGAAACAAGAAACAAACGGTAGTAAACCAAAATCACCTTGCTCCGTCTGTAAAAGTGAAGCTCATAACATCACCAAATGTCCCACCTTCGCAGCAAAGAGTGGTGAAGACAAAAAGGCATTCATCTGTAAAAATCGGCTCTGCTTCGGGTGCCTGAGGAAGGGTCACATGACCAAAGATTGTAGGAGGCGACACACATGCAACATATGCATCCGTCGTCACCCAACCTGCTTGCACGAAGATAGGAAACAAAGACCTGTGGAAGCAACAACGAATAGCTCCACTTCCACAGAAAACCATGCAAGCTTGGAAACGCACAAGGTCATATCCCATGCATCAACACAATATGCTTCTGCTACCTCAAGTATCGTCCCAGTCTTTGTGTCTTCAATACAAGAGCCACACAGAGAAGTACTTACGTACGCAATACTGGACACACAGAGTGACTCAACGTTTGTCTTAGAAGACGACTTGACAAGCTAAATGTTGATGCCCAACCAGTAAAACTGAAGCTGAGTACTATGACGGCTATTGACACAATCATATCTAGCAAGAACGTCCATGGTCTACAAGTTCGAGGACTGCACTCTAAGAACCACATCCAAATACAGCAGGCCTACAGCCGTGAGTTTATCCCGGTGGACAAGTCTTACGTCCCAACGAAGGAAACAGCCTTACAGTGGCCTCATCTCAGACATTTGGCAGATGAGCTACCACCCCTTCAAGACTGTGACGTAGGGCTTTTGATTGGTTATGACTGTCCATCAGCACTAGGTCCTCTTGAGGTTATCATTGGGGACAAAAATCAACCGTTTGCACAGAGATCAAAACTAGGATGGAGTATCATAGGCTCATCAAATCCTCACCTAGACAGGCAAGGAGGTCAGAGCTTTGTGCATCGACTCACAGTAAAAGAACTGCCAATTCCATCGGCGACAGATGTTCTCAAAGCCCTCGAATCAGACTTCACAGAGAGAACTTATGAAGATAAATGTGTCCCAGAACGATGTTCATTTCATACAGTTCCTCAGTGACAACATTGCGCAGAGGAAAGACGGACATTATGAGATGCCCCTCCCTTTCAAGGGCAACAGTCCACCCAACCTATCAAACAACAAGAGGCTAGCCACAGTTCGCCTGCAGTGCCTTAAGAAGAAATTAAAGACCAATAAACAATATTATGATCAATACAAAACATTCATGGAAGAAACGATTAACAGGGGTGATGCAGAGCCTGCCCCTACAACATCTGCGGGAGAGACTGAATGGTACCTTCCGCATCATGGCATCTATCACCCCAGAAAACAAGACAAGCTAAGAGTCGTATTTGACTGTTCAGCCAAATTCCATGGTGTTTCACTAAACGACACTCTACTAACTGGGCCTGATCTTATCAATCCTCTGGTAGGAGTTCTTTGCCGCTTCAGGAAGGAGGCCGTAGCGATCATCTGTGATATTGAAAGAATGTTTTATCAGTTCTCCGTCACTCCTGAATCTCTGGTGGAAAGGTGGAGATTTGGAGAAAGAACCACAGGAATACAGGATGACGGTTCATCTCTTTGGAGCCGCCTCATCTCCGGGATGTGCCAACTTTGGCTTGAAACATCTGGCCCGGCAACACAAAGCTATCTATCCACTAGCATCAACATTTGTTGAGAAAAACTTTTATGTTGATGACGGGCTAGTCAGCGTCCCATCGGTTGAGGAAGCCAAGAAACAGGAGTTGTGCAAAAGAGGAGGCCTACGCCTCCATGAATTCAACTCAAATGAGGAAGCAGCCCTTGCCTGCTTAGATCCCTCAGAAAGAGCAGGAACCATCGATCCTCTAGGACTGGCTCCAACCCTATCAGAGCGTGCACTCGGCATTCAATGGTCGATTAAAACTGACACTTTCAGCTTTAGCAGCAGCTTGAAAGATCAGCCTTCAACCCGGCGTGGTTGCCTTTCTGTCATTGCCTCTCTTTATGACCCACTTGGGTTCATCGCTCCATTTAGCCTAACTGGAAAGTGTATACTTCAAGAGCTGTGTCACAGAGGCATCGGATGGGATGATCCACTCCCAGAAGATTTGAGGCCACGGTGGGAGGAGTGGATAAATGGGCTTCACAGGTTGAAAGAGGTTTCAATTCAGAGATGTTACCACCCATATGACTTCCATAACATTGTCAGAGTGGAGTTGCACCATTTTTCGGATGCTAGCTGTGTGGGATATGGTGCATGTTCTTACCTCAGGTATCAAAATGACAAGGATGAAGTCCATTGCAGTCTCGTGTTGGCGAAAGCAAGGGTGGCACCCTTAAAGGTCACAAGTATCCCGAGACTAGAACTCGCAGCAGCTGTGGTATCTACGAAACTCAGCGTCATGCTAAAAGGTGAACTTGACATTAAGATTGATGAAGAGGTTCTCTGGACAGATTCACAAGTTGTGCTTGGGTACATTAACAATGATGCCCATAGGTTCCACATATTTGTTGCGAACCGTGTTCAGCTGATAAGGGATAACAGTGATCCCAGTCAGTGGCACTATGTGGACACCGCAGAAAACCCGGCAGATCATGCTTTCCGAGGTCTTCGTGCTTCAGACATTCATTCAACAAGCTGGCTGCGAGGACCGAAGTTTCTCTGGGAGCGTAAATTACTTCTAACACCCAGCACCCCATCAGAATTGCTTGTTGGTGATCCTGAAGTCAAGACAATTCAGGTGCTTGCAACAGAAGTCAGAAATTGCAATGACATCTTCAGGCGTCTGAGTCAGTTTTCCTCCTGGACAACAATTCTTAAGGTGGTGGCAAGAATCAAGAGGCTAGGGTCTAAACAGAAACAACACAGTGAGTATGTGACTGTTAGGGAACGTGAGAAGGCTGCAGACGAAGTGATTAAGATCGTACAGCAGCAAGCCTTCCCCCAGGAGATAAAGATGCTTCAGGGTAAAAAAGAGCTTCCAACCTCAAGCTCTCTTTTCCGTCTCAACCCTATCTGGTCTGAAGGACTTCTCCGTGTTGGTGGGAGATTGAAACAGTCATCGCTCTGTCACAAAGTCAAGCACCCAGTCATTTTGTCAAATAACATCGTGTTATTTGAGACATCGTGATCGTGTCTCATTTCCACGCTAAGACATGCCATAAGGGTCGAAGCCAGACTTTAATGGAGCTTCGGGCCAATGGATTCTGGGTAATTGGTGGGAGCAAGATGGTTGCTAAGCTGTTACACGCTTGTGTGTTTTGCAGGAAACTGCGACGGCCGACAGAGAGACAGCAAATGGCCGAACTTCCCAAAGAACGCGTTGAAGCCTCAGCACCTTTCACACACAGCGGCATGGACTGTTTCGGCCCTTTTATTGTAAAGAAAGCCCGCAAAGAATACAAAAGATATGGATTGATTTTCACATGTCTGTACTCCAGAGCTGTTCATATTGAAATGCTCGAAGATTTGTCAACAGACTGATTCATCAACTCATTGAGGTGCTTCATCAGCCTGAGAGGAGCTGTTCAACAACTACGCTGTGACCAAGGCTCTAATTTTGTTGGCGCCAGGAATGAACTCAAGGAAGCACTTAAACAATGTGACACTAAGCTACTGGAAATCTTCCTGACTGAGAAGCAGTGTGAATTTGTCTTTAATGCTCCCTCTGACAGTCAGGCAGGAGGTGTCTGGGAACGCCAGATCAGAACTGTCAGAAATGTGCTGAATGCCACCTTTGCACAGTGCCCAGGTCGACTTGATGACGCCTCCCTTAGAACACTGCTATATGAGGCCATGGCTATTGTCAACAGCCGCCCGTTAACAGTGGATGGAATCAATGATCCTCAGGCACTGGAGCCTATAACACCGAATCACCTCATTATGATGAAATCTAAAGTTGCTCTTCCTCCTCCTGGAGTATTTGTCAAGGAAGACCTGTATGCGACAAAGAGGTGGAGAAGAGTTCAGTATCTTGTCGAACAATTTTGGAGCCGCTGGAAAAGGGAGTATCTGTTGAACATATCTATGAGACAGAAAGTGAATGATATTGTCCTTATTAAAGATGACAACCTCCCAAGAAATCAGTGGCAACTTGGACGAGTGATTGAGACTGTTCAAAGTTGTGATGGCTTAGTTCGTCGAGTGAAAGTGCAAGTTGGGGACAAGAAACCTCATAAAAAACAAAATCCTCCCTCCAAGCCCTCAGTTATTGAGACCAATCAAAAAATTGGTACTCCTCCTTGAGAATTGATTAGAAGAAAGTGATCGACAACCCTGCACACACTGTTTATTATGCGTAATGCTAGTTACACCTCTGATAGCTTAACTGCAGGCTATTCATTTCTTAGAGTCAAGAAATCCTGTACAATTAATTTATTTACTCAGTGTATTTATTAATTCATTGTACTAGGATTTGGTGGGAGTGTAAATGTACGATAAATTACATTAATATTCTCCTACACAGTATTTATTTGTTAATATAAGACATTGTGGTTCTACAGTGTCTCCTTGTCCGCTCCGCTTTTATTTTGAAAAACGGACCGTTTTTTCTTCTTCTGATGTTTTTTTTTTTGTGACGTTAAACTTCCTGCTACTCTCTTCACAATGTGGTGCTCGCACATCGTCGGAAGAACGGTAAAACTTGTAAATACATTAGTTATTTATAATTTTCATCCATTTTGAATCTTGTAAAGAAAGAGTTTAACTTGTGATTTACTGTATTATTTTTGTATTGTTCGTGCATGTTATTTTTAAGAGTTCCGAACTGTGAGAGTGTGTCGAGCTAGAGAGTCATACTAGACGATGGCGGAAACACTTTGATTAGCGCCCTTGGAGAGCGGAATGAGGTATGAGAGAAAATGTGAGGAGTTTGTATTATATCATAAAGGCTTAAAAAGCATGTCATTTCATATCGGTTATTAGTTAAAATGATTTGTATTAGATGTAAACATTATTAAAATGTGGACATGATTTATATGCAAATTATTTGTGAAGCTACATAGAAGCATTTTGTATTTCTTCTGTTTTTATTCTGTAGTTTTCACGGTGTTCATGATGCTTGTGCTGCATGGCTCTCGTTGAGAGGGAGAAATAAATCGACACCCGTTTGAAACTCTCTGCGTCTCTTGATCAATATATCCAAGGGGCCGCTACACAGCATAGCCTGGACTCGCTCTTCTGTGAGGCGCACAGTCCGGTTGACCGAATCCAGCTCCATACCGAGATAAGAGATCCTCTGTGTGGGACAGAGTTTGCTCTTCTCTCGTTGATCCGAAGGCCCAACAGGCTGAGGTGACGGAGCACCATGTCCCTGTGTTCGCACAACTGCTCCCGAGACTGGGCCAGTATCAGCCAGTCGTCGAGGTAGTTGAGGATCCCAACGCCGTGTTCTCTGAGCGGAACAATGGCTGCCTCCTCGACCCTCGTGAAGATGTGGGGCGACAGGGACAGCCCGAAGGGCAGGACCTTGTACTGATATGCCCTCCCCTCGAACGCAAAGCATAGGAACGGTCTGTGTCTCGGGAGAATGGAAAAATGAAAGTACGCATCCTTCAGGTCGATCGCTGCGAACCATTCTTGGGGACGGATGCACTTGAAGATGCGTTTTTGCGTCAACATCCTGAACGGGAGCTTGTGTAGGGCCCGATTCAGAACACGCAGGTCCAAGATTGGTCTTAACCCACCGCCTTTCTTGGGCTCAATGAAGTGAGGGCTGTAAAACCCTGACTTCATATTGGCTGGAGGAACCGGCTCGACCACGTCCTTCGCCAGTAGGACATCGATCTCTGACCGCAAGACATGGGAGGCCCGAGGGCGGCCCGGAGTGTTGCCTAAGCACTCCTGGTTTGGACAGAGGGTGGGTGGGAAGGCCTGGTGGCATCCCCAGTGCCCACTCTGCTGCCCACTGCCCGGAAGCAGAGAGGTGGAATATTCAGCCCCGACTCGGGAGGCCCGTGGGCGGCCCGGAGTGTTGACCGAATATTCCAGGGTGGGGCAGACCATGGGTGAGAAGGCCTGTTGGTGTCCTCGGTGCTGCCCCCTGGCGAAAAGAGGGGAAGAAAGGAGTGGCAAGGCCGGGGGGCGTCGCACACTGACAACATGGCCCTCTTGGAGCCCAGCGAGGGAGGAAGATGCTCTGAGAATGTGGGTACCGCTGGACTCCGGAGAGCCAGCGGCAGGACCGAAACCAAAAAATATTCCCGGGCGAGGGAGGGGTGCGGACATCGTCTCCCCGAGCAGTTCCCCATCTCGCTGGGCTATCCGTTCCAGGGCCGCTTGCCCTTGGGCTTGCCAGCGGACTCGTGGGACCCTGGACAGGTTGGGCGCATCCCCTGCGCCCGGCCACCTGCTGTCCGGGTGGAGGCTGCTGCTTGGCTTAGCAGGGGGAGAAGCGGACGCAGGGGGGGCACCCTCGGCTACAAGCAGACGGAGGTGCTGCAGCCGACAACTGGCTGCTGCCTCCACCCAGTCGTCGGGACAGGACGTTTTGCCTCCATCTGCTTCTGGGCCACCGAGAACTGCTGGGCGAGTTCTCGACGGTGTCGCCGAAGAGACCAGCCTGACAGACAGGGGCGTTGAGGAACCGAACTTTGTCGGGCTCACGCCTATCTGCCAAGTTAGCCTCAGGTTCCTGGACCACTAATGTGGACATCGCCTGACCCAGGGCGCGCGCAGTGACTTCCACCACTCGTAGAGCAAGGTCCATCACCGCACGCAGTTCCTGCATAACCCCCGTCGGGACTACCCCCGTGCATGCAGGACAGAGGGTAGTGAGAGAGGGAAAAACTTATACAGATTAAGGCCCCTCTGGTGTTCCATATTTTGACACCAAATACTTCCACACTGCTAAATTTTTCCGATGCACATCCAGGCAACCACCCAGAATAGCATGGCTGTCAACTCTGAATCTGATTCAGCAAGAGCCCACACTATTATAGTGGGAAACTCAGCATGATCATCTCCAGCGTATAACAGCCCTCTCTCCGATGAAGCAGTTGACATCTGTCCTCTGCCAGAGCGAAAAATGAAACATTAGGTCCCCTCTTTTTTCAAAAAAGGACCAGCAGTCCCATCTGAGCTACCAGCAGGCATGAGAGACAGTGGGCGTGGCCGCCAGACTCGACGGCACACGGCGCGCTGAATGTTAAAAGCCCCTACAAAAGGGGCAGGACGAACAACGCGCCGACGTGGCCATGTTCTCATGAGAGAACATCAACCACCCAGGAACAAAGTCTCAGCATGGTCATGATGCGATAGAGGACTGGGGGCCCGAGGGGATGTACACGGCGGGGATGCCCCACTGTAATCCTCAGGTCACCCAGGCTTTTTAGCCAAAGTAGCCCTTTTCTGGTGCCCCAGAAAAAAAAACTAGATCGGGGAATAAGCAAAGGGACTCAACCCCGTTTGAGGTTTCATAGTCTAGACCGCGCATCCAGAGTGCCGACTGACGCTCTGGGTTGCCGTGACAACCCCCGTTGTCAGCCGGCGCTCAACGGCACACGGCGCGCTGAACGCTCGAGCCCTTACGAGAAAGTTGAGACGAACAACGCGCCGACGTGATCATGCTCTCCTAAGAGAGCATGGATCACCCACGAAAGCAATCTCACCTGTTTACATGTGAGAGAGATCATGGCCGTCGAATGAGGACAGAAAACAACCACATCCAGAAACACACGGTTTGAATGACATCTTAAAAAAGACGCAGGGTCAAACCGTGTAGCTCTTTTAGAAGTGCTGAAGCACTCAGGGAAATGACCGCGGCTCACAGCAGTCCGAAGGCAAGCCTGCGTGTGAGCAATCAAGGAAAGCCCAGCCAACCAACACAGGAACAAGTGTATGTTGCAGCGGCCACTCGCTGACTCGCGCCGTCACACCAGCACCCAGGTAAGACAGTGATCCTCCCCGAGACTCATCTAAACACTCTTCGAATAAACAGCTTGACAGCAAACTATTCGGCTCCGAAGTTAAAAAGCAAAGATGCGGTATTCCACTTCCGTATTTATACCCGCGCAGCGGGCGGTGCGTGGAATGTGTGAACCGCATGCCAATGTCCATTGGCACGTTTTTAATCACTCAAAGTAGGTCGGTCTCTGAAAACAGATCCCAATTTGTCTGTCAGTTCCGACGTACGTCGAACGTGACCGACTGAAAGGGAATTTCAGTTACTCTCCAAATTAATGTAGAAACAATTTATTGACAGCATATTTAAAATATGTATTGGAGTCAATATGTTGTTTTTTGGAATGAAGGCCAGTATCACTGATGTCTCTATGAAACTTTAATGACGTTACATTACAGTATAACTGAAAGATACCAATTTCAACATTTATTAGGCTTTAAAACATTTTTTTTATTTAAGTGAACTTAAAACAATCTTTACATAACCCCATTATAATAAATATTCTTTTACCTTATAATGTTAGACATATACAGAAATATAATAGTTATCAAACACCTTTCTTAACTGCATAAATAATAAATGAAATATAGATGAATCATCATTAAAGCTACAATTTTCAATGCCCCCGAACACCCCTAGAGGGACAGAGGTCCACCCACAGTTTCACTAAATCTTATACGTAGAACATTCTTATATATAATATTTTTGTAAATAGGCCTGTTAATATCTCTGCACGTTTACTGGCTTCCCCAGTACTTGTTGCAGTGTAGGAATAGTGGGTTAATCAAAAGAAAATGTATATACTGCATTGTGTGGTAGACTTCTTGCACGCGACAGGCTTTCAAGAAAAAAAAGTAATGAGGGGTCTGTTCCCCAGTAGAACTTTATGTGTAACAATGCCCCTGCTGTCCCCCCAGGTTCAAAATTGCTCCTACGCCCCTACAACTATCTGTAAACAATGGAAAGTCAATCAATGGTTAACTACAGCCTATCTTCCTCAAAGTAACTTAACAGAACGAGTAAATAGGAATCTTAAAATGATGATGCTCAAATTCGAGTTCTTACTAGAACCAGGAAGTATGATCATATTAGCCCAGTTCTGTCAACACTGCACTGGCCCCCATTAAACATTGCATACAAATAAAATCTTGCTTATTACTTACAAAGCTCTAAATGGTTTAGCTCCCCAGTACTTGAGCGAGCTCTTAATTAACTGCAGGCAGTCGATCCTTTTCCTATTTAGCACCTTAACTCTGGAACAGTCTTCCTAGCATTGTTCTGGAAGCAGACACACTCTGTCAGATAAATCTTGATTAAAAACCCATCTCTTTTCTATGGCATACACATAAAACACTTTTTCAATTAAATGATAATGAGGCTGCATTAACTAGGTCAGCCGGAACCGGGAACACTTCCCATAACACCTGATGTACTCGTTACATCATCAGTAGAATGACATCTATGCTAATGATAGTCTCTCTGTTTTATCCTAAGGTCTACTGCAGTCAGCCGGATCCAGGCCGTATCCAGATCAGATGGTGGACCTGCGCCCAGACATAACCAACGCATGACCCTGAAGTGCCTGCAGAGACAGTGTCAATTAGACACCCCTGAAATTGCCTCATCAACACGGCATCCTCAATAAACCTGTCTCCGGCGTGATGACTCCGATATTTTGATTATTTATATTTAATAATTATTTAATCGACACATCATCCTCAATAAACCCGTCTCCGTATTCCAATCTATTATGACCTCTGACCTGTAAAGTTGCCAGAATAATAATCGTATGCTGTTTGTTAATTGGCCAGAGGAGAGCTGGCACCCCGACTGAGACTGGTTTCTCCCAAGGTTTATTTTTCTCCATTAGGTCACATGATGGGGTTTTGGTTTCCTTGCCACTTGGCTTGCTCAGTTTGGGAAACTAAATTTTTCAACTAAATATCCAAGTAAATCTAATTATTAAACTAAATTAACCATTTAACTAAATTGCTGATCTAATTACTGATCTAAAGCCCACATTGCCACTGTATGATAATTGAAATATATTCTTTTGCATTATTTTCCTGTTTAACACTGTGAAGCTGCTTTGAAACAGTCTGTCTTGTTAAAAGCGCTAAATAAATAAAGTTGACTTGACTAAAAGTTGACTGTTTTAAATTCTTTACACTTCTTTTCTTTAATTTTTTTTTAGGATTTATTTTAAGATTTAGTTTTTGACATACAAAGCATTAAATGGTTTGGCACCTATGTATTTAGCTGACTTTTGAGACCTTATGAAACGTTGAGGTGTCTTAGATCTTCTTTTAAACAAATTCCTGGCTGTTTCTAGAACCAAATATAAGACTAAAGACAGAGTATTTGCAGTAAGGGCTCCAATGTTATGGGATAGTTTACCAGTGGATATTAGATCATCTGAATGTGTGTCTGTTTTTAAATGTGGGGTATTTTATATTTATAGTTTATATTTGTTTATGTATTGTGTAAAGCTCTTCATGAATGTATTAATGATTGTGTTCTTATATTGTGTAAAGCACTGTGTGCGGTGCAGCTTAAAACGTGCTATATAAATAAAATATTACTTACTAGCCTAATCTTTACATTACTTAACTACCCTAATTTAAAATTTTATAAAAAAATAAATAAAAAAAGAGTAAACAGTCAGTAAAAATTATGTTTTATTAACAAGGTTCGGGAGGAGCGCGTTCAGATAATTGACACAAGTGGAGAGCACTCAGCTAATCAACAATAAGAGGTATATATACACTCATCAGTCTTACCTCCGTTCATTGACAGTTTATCAGTGTAACAAAGTTCTTTGTTGTGGGAAGGAAGGAGGCGGGAACCGGCGAACATTCAACATATTTTAATAAAATAAATAAACAAAACAAAAGCAAACCGCGGGCAGCCCCTCACGGACGACTGCCCGCAAACACACACACATAATAAAACGTGGGCAGCCCCTCACGGACGACTGCCCACCAACAAAACATAAACAAAACTCAACATAAAATCCAGGTCCTCTCTCGTCTTCCGCTGCCTTCGCTCCTCCATTTATGCTCCCGTCACTCGGCCGCGAGACGAGACCGGTGTGACGCGCAGCTGGCACTCATTATCCCTCGTCACCGGTCCGCTCTCGCGGTCCCTCGCCCCGCTGCTTGCCACAATCAGCATCCTTTCACCACCCCTTCTCCACATTTTTTGTTCTAACCACTTACATACAGGTCCTTCTCAAAAAAATTAGCATATTGTGAAAAAAGTTGTAATTAAATCAAATGTAATTATCAAATTAAAATTTCATATATTTTAGATTCATTGCACAACAACTGAAATATTTCAGGTCTTTTATTGTTTTAATACTGATGATTTTGGCATTCAGCTCAAAAAATTAGCATATCATGAAAAGGTTTTCTAAACGAGCTATTAACCTAATCATCTGAATCAACTAATTAACTCTAAACACCTGCAAAAGATTCCTGAGGCTTTTAAAAACTCCCAGCCTGGTTCATTACTCAAAACCGCAATCATGGGTAAGACTGCCGACCTGACTGCTGTCCAGAAGGCCATCATTGACACCTTCAAGCGAGAGGGTAAGACACAGAAATAAATTTCTGAACGAATAGGCTGTTCCCCAAAGTGCTGTATCAAGGCACCTCAGTGGGAAGTTTGTGGGAAGGAAAAAGTGTGGCAAAAAACGCTGCACAACGAGAAGAGGTGACCGGACCCTGAGGAAGATTGTGGAGAAGTACCGGTTCCAGACCTTGGGGAACCTGCGGAAGCAGTGGACTAGACGTGTGCAGGAAATGGGCTACAGGTGCCGCATTCCCCAGGTCAAGCCACTTTTGAACCAGAAACAGCGGCAGAAGCGCCTGACCTGGGCTACAGAGAAGCAGCACTGGACTGTCGCTCAAATTTTGCATGTCATTCAGAAATCAAGGTGCCAGAGTCTGGAGGAAGACTGGGGAGAAGGAAATGCCAAAATGCCTGAAGTCTTGTGTCAAGTACCCACAGTCAGTGATGGCCTGGGGTGCCATGTCAGCTGCTGGTGTTGGTCCACTGTGTTTTATCAAGGGCAGGGTCAATGCAGCTAGCTATCAGGAGATTTTGGAGCACTTCATGCTTCCATCTGCTGAAAAGCTTTATGGAGATGAAGATTTCGTTTTTCAGCACAACCTGGCACCTGCTCACAGTGCCAAAACCACTGGTAAATGGTTTACTGACCATGGTATTACTGTGCTCAATTGGCCTGCCAACTCTCCTGACCTGAACCCCATAGAGAACCTGTGGGATATTGTGAAGAGAAAGTTGAGAGACCCAAGACCCAACACTCTGGATGAGCTTAAGGCCGCTATTGAAGCATCCTGGGCCTCCATAACACCTCAGCAGTGCCACAGGCTGATTGCCTCCATGCCACGCCGAATTGAAGCAGTCATTTCTGCAAAAGGATTCCCGACCAAGTATTGAGTGCATAACTGAACATAATTATTTGAAGGTTGACTTTTTTGTATTAAAAACACTTTTCTTTTATTGGTCGGATGAAATGTTTTGAGATAGGAATTTTGGGTTTTCATGAGCTGTATGCCAAAATCATCAGTATTAAAACAATAAAAGACCTGAAATATTTCAGTTGATGTGCAATGAATCTAAAATATATGAAATTTTAATTTTATCACAATATGCTAATTTTTTTAGAAGGACCTGTACACCGGGGGCTACTCTGGGTTCTGGTCAAATTCCGAGCTTGAAGCTCTCCCCTTGGAGAGCACGCCCAAAACACTTTTAAATTTACACTCTATAAATTATATGTAAGTGTGAACTCGTGAAAATAAGAACAAATAATAGCAATAGCACAAGTAAATACAATAAAACAAGCATATGAAATAAACCATGCTGAAATAAATTAAATAACCAATTTAATCTTGTACATAACCCATTACTTATGGATTCCCTACACCAAGGTTGACTTATTCAGCCAATTACAATTGAATTAAAAAAAAAACCCTGATATCTCAAAAAAAAAAAAAAGTATTTCTAAAGACTCCATTCTCTAGTTGCCCTTACAACTCCTCATGATTAAGCACTTCCTCTTCCTCATTTACTATGGTGTTCAGTTCATCTTCAGTTATCTTGCCGTCTGTGTTGCGATCTTGATTTTTGAACATTTCCTGTAGGATAGTGTCACTGTCTATTCCTGGATGGATGCGGCCTCTGCCTTCAGCCACCTGTAGCATAATGAATGCTGAAAACTGCAGAGAAAAAGACCAAAAATCAGATGGTAATCAGATTTGGCATATGTGCATGTCACAAGTCATAATGAAATATTAGCATATTATATATATATATATATATATATATATATATATATATATATATATATATATATAGTCTTACAGCTAAACCTTGACTAACTGGGGCCCAACGCGATTGACTGGGTTTGAAACCGCCTTGTACAACAGAGTTTTTTCTTCTCTCTTTTTTCAACACAAATCACACCAGAAATGCATTTACTTTCAATAAAAATTAAGAAAATGTTCTAAATGTGGAAATAAAGTGCCTAACGAAATGTTTAATAATATTAAAAGCCTTTATTGGGTAGGGTTAGGGGTAGGTGTAGGGAGGGCTTTTATTGTCCCATTAGGGCAGCATCCATTTAATAATTTGAATAAATCAATTACACTCGATGTTATTATTGCATCCTGTTAATGTATACCAATACTGAGGTGCAAATATTATGTATCTGTCAAAATAAAGTATAAATTACATGTAATTACTATTTACACATATTGAAAAGAACTGCTACTTTAATATAGTGTTGAATTTAACAACTTATTTATAATATATCAACTTAGTATGCTATTTAACTTAGTAAATAGCCTCTACCGCTATTTGCACTTGGTGCAAATAAAATCTATCACTATTTGCACTTAGTGTAAATAGCAATTATCTTTAAGAAAATATGCTATTTTCACTGAGTGTAAATAGAATCTATTTGCTATTTGCACTCGGTGTAAATAGCATCTATCGCTATTTAAACTTGGTGTAAATAGATAGCATGCTGTGGCTATTTGCAATTCGCACTTAAATAGCTGCTGCCTTTTAATATCCATGTAGACAATAAAAAAGACACATTGGCATTGGCATTTAGAGACATTGACATGTGTCAGGACCTACTCATCACCATAATCATACTCTAGATCATTGTCACATGGAATAAATGTTGATAACGTTGAAATTCTGCAGAAGAGCGATGACTTCTCAGATCATTACCTAATATCATGTATAATTAATTTAGCTAAGGCTGCAAAGCCGTCTGCCCACTTCAAATATGGCAGGACTATCACTGCCGCCAATAAAGATTGCTTTGTAAATAATCTTCCTCATCAATTTCATCTCCACAGCATCCCAGATAGCCTAGAGGAACTCGATTTTGCAACAGAAACTATTGACTCTCTTTTTTACAGAACTTTAGACACTTGCTCCCCGGTGCTTAAAGAAGTTTAAAGAAAATAGTCCAACGCCGTAGTACAACAAGCACACTCTGGCCCTTAAAACAGCAGCCAGAAAAATGGAGCGCAGCTGGTAGAAAACAAAACTAGGTTTTTCGTAATTCGTAGAAAGAGAGGATGATCGCATACAGAAAGTCCATAAAAACTGCTAGATCTACTTATTTCTCGACTCTCTTAGAAGAAAAAGAAAACAAACACAACCCTAGGTATTTATTCGATACAGTGGCTAAACTAACCAAAAATAAAGCTTCAAATTCTGATGGTTGTAAAAAGCACAGCAGCAATGACTTTATGAAATTCTTTACGTGTAAGATTGATAACATTAGGAAAGAAAATTATAACCATGCAGCCGTCCACTCAAGTATCACATCAGACAGAGCATTGTAGTGTTACTGAGGAAAAATTACACTCATTCACTGCTATAGGAGAGGAAGAAATGGCTAAACTCATTAAATCATCAAAATCAGTAACATGTATGCTTGACCCTATACCGACTAAGCTTTTAAAAGAGATGCTACCAGAGGTCATAGATCCTCTTCTTAATATCATTAACTCATCTTTGTCATTAGGATATGTATCAAAAACTTTTAAGTTGGCTATTAAAAACCAAACCACTTATTAAAAAAACTCAACTTGATCTTACAGAATTAGTCAATTACAGGCCAATCTCAAATCTACCCTTTCTGTCAAAAATACTGGAGAAGACAGTGTCTTCACAATTGTGCTCCTTTTTAGAAAGAAATGGTATCTGTGAGGATTTCCAGTCAGGATTTAGACCGTATCATAGTACTGAGAATGCTCTCATCAGAGTTACAAATGATTTACTCTTATCATCCGATGGTGGTTGTATCTATTAGTGTTACCCGATCTTAGCACTGCATTCGATACTATTGACCAAAACATTAGACTCGAAAATGATGTTTGCATTAGTGGAACTGCATTGGCATGGTTACAATAATACCTATCTGACCGTTATCAGTTTGTAGCAGTAAATGAAGATATGTCACACCGATCACCAGTTCAGAATGGAGTACCGCAGGGCTCAGTGCTAGGACCGTTGCTCTTCACCCTGTACATGCTACCACTGGGAGATATCATTAGGAAGCATGGCGTTAATTTTCATTGTTATGCTGATGATACTCAGCTCTATATTTCTTCACACCCAGACGAAACTTACCAATTTCACATGATTAATGGAATGCATAGCTGATATAAAAATTGGATGTCTAGTAATTTCCTGCAACTTAATTCAGAAAACAAGGAATTTTTAATTATTGGACAAAAAAACTCTGCAAGTAGTAACCTAGAATACTGTCTAACACTCGATGGCTGCTCTGTCAAGCCCTCGTCGACAGTGAGGAACCTGGGTGTGGTCTTCGATACAAATCTTTCATTTGAAAGCCACGTTTCTAGCATCTGTAAAACTGCATTCTACCATCTTAAAAATATATCTAAATTACGCATATGCTTTCAATGCAAAATGCTGAACAGTTAGTTCATGCGTTCATGACCTCAAGGCTAGATTATTGTAATGCTCTACTGGGTGGTTGCCCTGCTCGCTTAATAAACAAACTCTAGCTGGTCCAAAACGCAGCCATTTTGGAAAACAGTCTCGACAAGTTGAGCCACGAACACAGCGTTTGTGGCGTCGACTCGTCAGATGGCTCCTGTCTGTATACGCGTAATTTACTGTCTTTATAAAGTATCTTCTTATTAAACTGTTTGTACACTTACAAAGTTCTCAATGCTTCGGTTTGCATGTAGGGACCCTCGTTATGCTACCGTGTTAGCTTGAGGCTATTTTGAGCCTTGTTAGTGGTATTAACTAGCGATTTAATTGTACTTATTCTGTGCCCGATATTCTAGCGTTATAAGCTAATCTGAGTTACACTTGATTATAAGAAGTGTTTCCTGTCGCATGATTAAGTTTTGTGAAACACTTATGACAGACAGTGTGCATTTTGTTTACAACATTAACATTTCTGTGCTCCACTATAATGATATTATTGTATATTATAATGCATTTTACTCCTTCACGCTGTTACACAAGCACGCCAGGCTCCACCCACTCTCAAGCGCAACGCTCTGATTCACCCGAGTACTGATCACACGCACCTGTACATCATCATCACCTCATCACTGCCAGCACTTAAGCCCCACACACACAGTCAGTCACTGTCCGGTCTCGTTTGTTATAGGACTTAGCTGTATTCAGAGAGAAGCATTCAAGCAACAGGAAAGGCAAAGACTGTTTAGAGAGAAGCATTCAAGCAACAGGAAAGGCATCGACTGTGTGAGTACTGTATCATTGTTCTCCTTGTTTTTGTAACTCCGCTGTTATTTAGTACGTTTGTCAGTGTAGTGTAGTGTGTTGTAATGTGAAGTAGCGGTTGACCACGTGGCCTCGCGTGAGTTAACAGTAACGACGAGGCATAGCTAGTTGAATTCAATTAGGAGTGTGTATAAATAGAGCGGGAGCCCTCGTGTGAAGACAGAGTGTAAAGACCAGCGACTCCACTCGAGCAAGGACACTGACAAGGCACTTAAGTAAAGCTTTCCTTTACTTTAACCCTTGGGCATTTTGCTTGTTTTCGTTTGTTTATTCTTTGATCCCTATTCACTATGTGATTTCAAATCTCTACTATTACCACTACCAACCGTAAACCACGCTCTGTGTATTCAAGCTGCCGTAATCCTAATAATCTGCTTATGGTACCGATTTCCTCTACCACATTACTGTCCATTCCAATTGGTCTCTGGAATTACCAGTCTGCTGTAAACAAAGCAGACTTTATTTCAGCTATCTCCACTCATTCAAATCTCAGTCTCATGGCCCAAACTGAGACCTGGATCAAACCAGAGGACACGGCCACTCCTGCGGCCCTCTCAACTAATTTCTCCTTTTCGCACTCACCTCGTCCAATTGGGAGAGGTGGAGGTACTGGTTTGCTCATCACAAAGGATTGGAAATTTGAGCCCATTCCATCTCTCTCTGGCAACAGCTCATTTTAATCACACTCAATCATTATCACTCACCCTGCTAAAATCCATGTTGTAGTTGTTTATCGCCCCCCAGGTCTACTGGGTAACTTCTAGGAGGAGTTGGATATGTTACTCTCCAACTTCCATGAAGATGGCACTCCTTTGGCTCTGCTTGGTGACTTCAACATCCACCTTGATAAACCCAAGGCTGCAGACTTCACCTCTCTACTGACCTCCTTTAACCTTAAGCGAGTATCTACCACGGCTACTCACAAATCAGGTAATCATTTGGACCTTATCTACACACGCTACTGCTCTACAGACAACATCACTTTAGTGACTCCATTGCACACCTCTGACCACTTCCTCGTTACTCTTAACCTCATACTCACTCCTGATACAACTCATACTTATCCACAGATCACCTTTCGGCATAATCTACGTTCTCTCTCCCTCTCGTCTATCCACTATGGTTTCATCCTCACTTCCTCCACCTGCTCAGTTCTCAGCTCTGGACACTAACAGTGCTACTGACACTTTGCTCCACTATATCAACTTGTTTAGACAGCTTTTGCCCCCTTTCATCTAGACCAGCCCACACCACACCCTCTGGCTGTCTGATGTTCTCCGCGAACATCGCTCTGGACTCAGGGTGGCAGAGAGGAAGTGGCGCAAACCTAAGAACTCTACTGATCTTACCTTGTATCAGTCACATCTTGTTTCCTTTTCTGCACGTCTCCACTGCAAAAACGACATACTATCACAAAATCAACAACTGCTCTGACTCTTGCACACTTTTCAGAACATTCTCCTCTCTTTGTAGAATGTTAAAATGAGCAGAAAGTCTAGAGGCGTAGACAGGTAATATTTATGTTGGATTATTTCAAATATCTCTTTGTACTACTTATAATATTTTTTAATGTGTATTATCTATTCATTTATTTAACCCTTCGTGGTCCACAATATGATTTCAATGAGTAAAAAAATTGATGTTTTTCCTGCTTAAAATTAGACACTATAACAAACATTTTCATAATTATTTTTATTTATTTATTTTTAAGTTTGTTGCCTCAAGGCAACATTGTACCACAACGGAAAAATTGAAACATTTGACATTTGCATGTAGAAAAAAGAAATAAATGTATTGACCAGACACCTGAACAAACACATTTATCCAGTTTATAATGTATTAAAAATGTAATATTTAATAAAAAGTAACATTTCAAATTCAGCTATTGCTCTCAGGCAACATTGTACCATCGTGGAACACAAGTATTACCAAACCATCATATCAAGTTATCATATCCATCTTCATCCTCATCTCCATCTTCAATCTCACCCTTACTCTCTCTCCCTGTCACTATGACCCTCATCTTCCTCATCCTGACATCTCATCCTCACCCTCATTGGTTGTGTTTTATACCTTTTTTAAAGTGCTATAGAAAATGTGCAGATCATAATATGTGCAGTTATAGTATGTGAATTACTAATCTTTTACGTGCATTACAAAGTCATGCAAAAATGCAAATATATTTCGATAATTCTAACACTTTTCCTTACAAATATACTACATTTGTATCCAACCCAGTGTGTCTGGTATGGCCTTATGCAATTCCATTAAGGTACAATGTTGCCTTGAGGCAACACAGTTTTTTGTTATTTACTCTAAAACATTTGATGATATATAATGTAAAGTTCTTGAAAATACTTCTTTACTTACCAGTGAAGGTGACTCATATTTTTTTTGGTTGATTACCGTACCATAGAGGGTTAACATTCAATTATTTGCATATTAATTATTACAATAATTATTTTCTGTTCTTGTGTTACATCAAATCTGTGGACACTGGACTGTGTTGTTCTAATATATACATATATGCTTTACAGAGTTTTGCATGCATTTCTAATGCATTTTGCCAAAAGTGTTGCACTTTCTCACTATTTAAACATGTGAATTTGAAACCCTTTTTTTTACAAAATAAATGAAAACGTCAATGGCAAAAGAATTTAGGCTCATGTTTTCTCATAAAGCGACTTTGGGTATCTAGAAAAATGCTATACAAGTGTTAATTTTTTTTAAATTATTTTGTCTAAATACTTGGTGATATAAATCGCAATATAAGGGGGGGGCCAAAAAAAAATCTTGCATACGGCGCCAAAGAGGCTAGGGCCGGCACTGGCTATACAACATTAGGAAGATTAGACCCTTCCTATCAGAGCAGGCCGCTCAACTCCTGGTCCAAGCTCTTGTACTCTCCAGACTGGACTACTGTAATTCTCTTCTAGTGGGCCTTCCAGCATCCACTGTTAAACCCTTGCAGCTGATCCAGAATGCAGCGGCAAGAGTGGTCTTCAACAAACCGAAGAGAGCTCATGTCACACCTCTCTTCATCAGTCTGGTGCTCGCCTACAAAGCAACTGCAGGCTCTGCACCAGTATACCTAAACTCGCTTGTTCAGACTTACACATCCTCCAGAAGCTTGCGTTCTGCAAGTGAACGACGCCTACTGGTGCCATCTCAAAGAGGCATGAAATCCCTCACTAGGACCTTTTCCTGGACCGTTCCCACCTGGTGGAATGACCTGCCTGTCTCAGTTCGAGCAGCCGAGTCTGTAGCCATTTTCAAAAAACATCTCAAGACACTACTTTTCCAGCAGCACTTGACCAATAAAGAATAGCACTTATCACTCTATTTGTTTCTGTTTGTTTAAAAAAAACAAACAACAAAAAAACACGTTCCTATGTGTTTTGTGCTAGATTCTGTGAGACTTGTTACAGGGCTTGCATATTGTTGCCCTTGACTGTTCTTGGTTGCTTCTATTACTCTCATTTGTAAGTCATTTTGGATAAAAGCGTCTGCTAAATGACTAAATGTAAAATGTAAATGTACTTACCTCAAGGGACTTCCAACGTGTTACTTACCTGCTTCCTCGTCTCAAGTGTCTCCTCGTCTTTGTCTCCTGGCTTCCTCATCTTCCTGGCTCCAGCTACTTGTCTTCCATATCTGCCTGCAAACAAACTGAGTATTATCATTCAGTTATCCACCATTCCTGAACTCTCATTCTGCCTACTCACCTGATCCAGTTCACTCTGCTTATCAATAAACTGTGCTTATTACCGTCATCTGCTCTCCGTGTCTGTCTGTCCGTAACAGAAGACCGAACAGCATGCTATCATGAGCACCCATTCCAGGAACTGGTGGATGTTCTACGACAAACTCTCACGACCATGGCATCTGCAGCTCCACCACCATCACCTCCAGCAAGCACATCCAACAATAACACCACATCTCCTTCGCCTCCGGTGACCGCCAGTCCCATGGCCAAACCAGCGCCCTTCTCTGGTTCGGCGGAGGACTGCAACAGATTTCTTCTCCAATGCTCGCTGGTCCTGGAGATACAATCACACCGAGATCCAAAGTAGTGTTCATAATCTCCCAGCTGTCTGACAAAGCCCTCCAGTGGGCGGAACCATTATGGTCTCAGAATCAGCCGATCACTCAGTCTCCAGCTTCATCACCCACTTTAAAGAGGTCTTCGGTAAACCATCCTGGGAGTCAGCAGTTGGTGAGCAACTATACCATTTAATGCAAGGTACAAAATCTGTTAATGATTATGCTCTCCAGTTTCGTACTCTTGCCGCTTCCAGTGGGTGGAACGAACAGTCGCTACTGACCACATCTCGCTGCATACGAGGATAACATCAGCTTAGAAGGTTTCATCCAACTCTCCATCCGCTTCACCACTCATATGCAGTCGTGTGTGGAAGAACACCAGGACCAGCTGTCATGCCTTCCATCCCTCCGCCGACCAGAGCTCGTTAGCCCTCCAGAACCATTCCACGATCCCATGCAGATAGAAAACTCCAAGTTATCGAAGGGTGAGCGGCAAAGACGGCTGACCCAGAATTTATGTTTTTACTGTGGATCACCAAGGCACTTTATCAGTGAATGCCCCATCTGTCCACCCGGCAACTTCGTTTTGGGTGCCCTCTGCCGCCAGCTCAAGCTCAAGTTGACAGCCACACAGCAAAACTACCAAATCCACTATATGATCGGGAGACCTCTCAGCCGCCGCCAAGTTCACACCTCCGTATGCCCCCTACTGCTCAGAGTAGGACTTCTACATGAGAAACAACTCCATCTACTGGTTTTGGAGGAGTCCACCGCTGACGTCATCCTAGGGCGCCCGTGGTTGGAGCAGCATAATCCAGTCATCTCCTGGAGGACAGGAGAAATACTGAAGTGGAGCAACGGCTGTTTCCCGGATTGCTTTTCTACACTTCCTGTTCCAGTCTCTCCAAGTCCTACGAATCTCCCTGTATGCTCCACATCGATCGAGAGTCCGGTGGAGAACCATTCAGTTGATGTTCCAGCCTGTTACGCCCCCTTCAGCGGCGTCTCTTGCCCCACACGCGCCTCTAAGTTGCCTCTACACCAGCCATGGGACTGCGCCATTGATCTGGTTCCGGGTAAGAGAGTGCCCCATGGGAAGATCAACCCACTAGCCCGTCCAGAGGAGAAGGCTATGGTGGAATACATCCAAGAGGCGTTCGAGCAGGGTTACATCCGTCCGTCTACTTCCCCTGCTGCTTCAAGTTTCTTCTTTGTGGCCAAAAAGGCCGGAGGCCCTGTATAGACTACCAAGCATTGAACAACATCACTGTCAAATTCCACTATCCTCTTCCTTTCATCCCCACGGCTCTGGAACATCTCCGTGGTGATACTGTGTTCACGAAGTTGCACAAAGAGCGGTCCATTCGCAGCAGCAGGGGAACCCAAGTCAACTCCATCGATGCTCTTTCTTCGCGGAGGTCAGCTATGATATTGGCAACAGGGAGCTTCTTGCAATCAAGCTTGCCGGTGGAGTGTGGAGGCACTGGTTGGAGGGTGCTACACATCCCTTTCTCATGCTCACGGACCACAAGAACCAGGGGTGTTCTCCATGAGGCGAGACGATTGAATCCACACCAGGCGCGATGGGCGCTCTTCTTCACCCATTTCGACTCCATCTCCTATTGCCCATCATACCACCAGACAAACTTCTGCCAATCACATTACCTTATTGCATAGATTAATTTTTGCCATTTGTAATGGCTGCATTTCTCCTACATCGACATTCTGTTAGAAGCCGTGTTTTTAACGGTTTTATGGGTCCATGCGAATTCACTTCGGGAACCAAACAATTTGATCTTACTCGCGGTCTTTCCTTTTCTGATCTTTATTTCTCACCCAAATTCTTTACTCTTTTCCTTGAGCATTCTAAGAACGATTCACATGGTTCTGGTTTCACACTAACAGTCTCATGAATAGCAACTTCTGTCCCTTCACATCCATGATTAAATATCTTAATGTTCGTCCTAAGACTTCAAACCTCTCTCCCCTTTTTATTTTACCCAACGGAGCACCTCTCTCTAAGGCCCGGTTTCAGACCCACTTTCCATCTGTCCTTAAAAGCTGCAGTCTGTCCCCCTCCCTCTATACCGGACATTCCTTTAGGATCGGGGCAGCCACCAAGGCATCAGAACGCGGAATTCCGACACCAACAATCAAGCTACTAGGGAGATGGTCATCTTCGCCTTTCGAGACATACAGTCCCTGACAAAAGTCTTGTCGCTTGTGTACAAATTGAACTGAAGTGCCGCTGAAATATATTTCTTATCAAGATTATTTTACAAGAAATGTCTAATTTTAATCCCAAGCTTTTGTAATAATGTTTCAGAGCAACATGAAACTGTCAAAAAATATTCCAATATTCACAGCTTGGTAAAGCCCATTGAGTGAATTTTTGCAAAAACATAAAATTGCAAAGAATTTTTGCCAGCCATTTCAGAGGAGAACTGGCTGGCCAGAGGAGAACTGGCACCCCGACTGAGCCTGGTTTCTCCCAAGGTTTATTTTTCTCCATAAGGTCTCCTGATGGGGTTTTGGTTTCCTTGCCACTGTTGCCTCTGGCTTGGCTTGCTCTGTTGGGGAAAAACTATTATTCAAATGTATTTCAAAATAAATCTAATTATTAAACTAAATGAACCATATAGACCTAATTACTGATCTAAAGCCCACATTGTTACTGTATGATAATCTAAATATATTCTGTTGCATTATTTTTCTGTTTAACACTGTTAAGCTGCTTTGAAACAATCTGTATTGTTAAAAGCGCTATATAAATAAAGTTGACTTGACATAAGTGTTGTCGCCTTGTCATATGAGCTTCACCTGTGACTAATAATGGATCAATTAGATCTCAGGTGTGTATAAAAAGAACCCCAGTGCACTAGACCTTCAAATAAACTGCAACTAGACCTCTGCAAACATGCCTAAGAGTCACCCTGAGACTAAAGTTTTGATTATCAAGAGGCTGAAGACCAGATCCACTGCTGATTGTGGCAGACACCTTGAAAGTGTCTCAGCGTCAAGTACAGAGGATAAAAAAAAGACTTGAAGAGACTGGAGACGTTTATGACAAACCCAGGTCAGGCAGACCCTGCAAGACAACTGCTCGAGAGGACCGTTTGTTGGCTTGAAAATCCAAGGCCAGCTCATTTTCCACTGCAGCAAAGCTCCACGAGCCCTGGTCACCTGAAGTCCCTCTCTCAACCAGAACAGTTTGTCGGATTCTGTCTCGAAATGGCCTCCATGGTCGAATCAGTGCCCAGAAGCCAGCACTAAACAAAAGACAATTGAAAAAACCGTGTGTCATTTGCCAAAGCCCACAGCCTGCTAAAAGGATTGATGCTGGAAAAGTGGCAGAAGGTGGATTTTTTTAGATGAATCTTCTGTTGAATTACACAACAGTTGCCGCAAATATTGCAGCAGAACTACTGGAGCCCGAATGGATCCGAGATTCACCCAGAAAACAGTGAAGTTTGGTGGGGGAAAAATCATGGTCTGGGGTTACATCCAGTATGGGGGTGTGCAAGAGATCTGCAGGGTGGAAGGCAACATCAATAGTCTAAAATACCAAGAAATCTTAGCTACCTCTTATATTCCCAACCATAAAAGAGGCCAAATTCTGCAGCAGGATGGTACTCCATCGCATACTTCCATCTCCACATCAAAGTTCCTCAAGCCGAAGAAGATCAAGATACTCCAGGATTGGCCAGCCCAGTCACCAGACATGAACATCATTGAGCATATGTGGGCTAGGATGAAAGAGGAAGCATGGAAGATGAAACCAAAGAATATCGATGAACTCTGGGAGGCATGCAAGACTGCTTTCTTTGCTATTCCTAATGACTTCATCAATAAATTGTACGAATCCTTGCCAAACCGCATGGATGCAGTCCTTCAAGCTCATGGAAGTCATACAAGATATTACATTTGGATCTCACAGCACCACTACTTAATTTTCTGACATATTTTTGTATTTGCAGAAAATTTGTTCAATTTCTGTATAGGCAACAACTTTTGACCTTTCTGTCTTGATTAAATGATCAATCTTTTTCCAGTGAAACTAATTTATTTCAGTGCATTAAACTTCATTTGGGAGGGTTTTAGCTTTTCATATGAGCTATTTCTAACACCAATTGATGAATTAAAAGTCAGGTTAATAGCAGGTGTTTCTACAAAATAGATAAGCGATACGCCTTTTGTCAGGGACTGTATATAAAAACTAATTCCAAAACCATCCTCGAAGCCCAGCAAGCTCTTTTTAGCAACAATTAAGGTAATACCAATGCAAATACTGGTGGTGCTGTATTATTCTCACGTATTATGCATCTAATCTGTTTGTAATTCTCAAATACATATGTAAATGTATTTAAGCAATTCATACTTTGTGGCTGACCACAGCCTTGTCCAAGACCTTCAAGGCTCTCGTCTTTATGTGGCCAATCACGGCCTTGTCTACGGCCTTAAGGCTTTTGTCTTCATGTGGCTGATCAAGCTGATCCAAGCCTTCCATGTTTTTATATTTCCATGTACGGTCATTAACCTCTCTTTCCGTTTTAGGAACTACATCATTCATGACGGGTATTCAACCATCTCACAGTTTTGGGGGTGGGTAGGCCCTGTCTCGGAGGAAGTATTTTCCTCCACCTATTCTTGGGGGTCGGCTACGCCCTAGCCTTCATCTTCAGGCAGGAAATGCATAGTCCGGCACCCTCTAAATGAGAGCTTAGGACGGGGCCTACGCCAAAGAACCTCTAACTAATATACTTGCTGGACTTTCAATAAACTGGTTACTTTTGCACTTCATCTGGCTTCCGAATCTTTCTGATAGAACTACCGGGCAGCATTGTTAATAGGAAACATTTAACTTTTCTGTAAATTCAATTTATAGCCCGAGAGCTTTCCATACACATCAAAATATTGAGGATATGTTGCAAGGACTTAGATGGGTCAGAAATATATAAAAGCAAGTCATCCGCATACAGAGAGACTTTATGCTCTCGCCCTCCTCTGATTATATTTTGGCTAGGGCTGTAGCTATCAATTCTTTTAGTAATCGAGTATTCTACTGATTATTCCATCGATTAATCGAGTAATAGGATAATGATTACTTTTTTCTTTATTAAAGAGCAATACTAAATATATAAGAGAAAATACGACAGGTATCTTAAAATAAACATCAAATTTGTTTTCTTTTTAGAAAAATAAAGTTTTATTGCTGAAATTGCATATATTAATAACATAAATTTTTAATTGTATTAATAAAATTAAATAAATTAATAACATAAATTAATACAATTAATAACATTAATTTTAATGCATTCAATTGCCACATTACAAAAATCTATTTCAAATTACTTTAAAAAGGAAAACATAGTTCAGTCTAAAACTAAACCTACAACCAATAAACCAAAATAATATTAATATAAATAGTAATAATGCCTAAACATAGCATGTGTGTTGTTGTGCAACTTAACTTTAAAGTTTCAGCTTCAGTTCAGTCATGACATAAGCCCTTACTGTCTTCTGAAGGCTGTGTGGCTTTTGTAAGAAGCAAAAAATATTGGACAGGAAGGAAACTTGAAATAAGAACAAGAGTAGAGATGGTCATACTAGAGATGCACGGATCAGCTCTAACGTCACCGAATCCGCTGTATAAACAAACCATCCATCCGCACCGGATCGTCACAAATTCAAATCCTCAGTGTCAGCGCGATGCTATCGTCACATATTAGCTACACTGAAGTAGGTTGCTTTAAAACAAATCTTCTTTGGCGGAATTACACGTTTTAAAAAACCTAAACGGGTTGACAACCTCTACATCACACGGAATAACTGCTGGAACATGAGCACACACGAGAGATGAGTTTGTATTTAATTCAGATAAAGTAGCCTACATCGCACATACAGATCTACATTTTGAGCTAATCATATTCACAGCTTGTTTTATTAAGTTAGTAGCTATAAATATTGCTCGTATCTCCTCAGCTGCTGCGCGAACTGCCGCAAATGAAACCTAACTTAAATGTTCAGTGTCGTATCCTGAAGCTCAACACACAGTTGTCTTCATTTAAAAATAGCGAGACTAAATGATATTAGCAGTGCTGATGCCAATCTCTCACGCATCTTTGATCTCGACATGAGCTGAAAACGAAAGTTAAAGAGCGACACATTCATTGCGTTTTACCATGAAATGAGTTCCGCATCTTAATTAAAATCAACACATTAATGATTTCTCTCATCTACCCGCAATTTTTGGGATGTTTACCCACCTGAACCGTGGATTTAACCGCAATCCGCGCATACTCATAGTCCTTACACACACAAAAAAATTTATTTCTGCAACATCCGTGTGTAGTTAAATGATCTAAACAAAGCATCGAGGCAGATGATTTTGCCTGAAGGATTTTTTCAATTCGAGTAACTCGAGGAATCGTTTCAGCCCTAGTTTTGGCGCAAGGCAATGGCCAAAGGCCGCAAAGGCCATTTTTGAAACTGCAAAAAAAAGGGGCGAGAGGGTACAACCCTGTCTTGTGCCTCGATTTACCTGGAAATATGCAGATGAAATATTATTGGTACGAACCGAGGCAAGTGGGGCATTGTATAATAACTTGACTCAAGATATAAAACTTGCTCCAAAACTTAACGTTTGAAGAGTGTGGGATAAGTAATCCCATTCCACCCTGTCAAACGCCTTTTCTGCATCGAGTGAGATTAAAACCTCAGGCACCAATGAAAACATGGGATGGTAAAGGATGTCAAATAAACGTCTGACACTAAAGAATGAGACTCTGTTTTTAATAAAGCCAGTTTGGTCAGTAGAAATTATACTAGGTAGAACGGTTTCTAATCGTGAAGCAAGAATTTTGGCTAAACTTTTTACATCAACATTTAAAAGAGAAATTGGGCGATATGAGCTACATATTTGGGGATCTTTGTCCTTTTTCAGAATCAAGGAAATTTAAGCTTCTCGCAGAGTTTGGGGAAGGCAAGCTAGATCAAATGATTCATTGTACGTATTTAGTAAAAGAGGAGCTAATTGTCTAGAAAATTTCTTTAAAAATTCACCCGGAAAACCATCTGGACCAGGGCTCTTGCCACCTTGCATTAATGAAATGGCATTGTGAACCTCATCTAATGAAATAGGGCTGTCTAGGAATTGTACCGCATCGGTGCTGATGCGGGGTAATTAGATCTTTGAAAAACTTGTGAAAGTCCTCATAATCAGAGGTTTGTTCAGAAGAATATAGTAACTGATAAAATTCCACAAATGAATGATTGATTTCGTAATAATCTGACAATAAAGTATTGTGTACTTTAATAGCTGGAATGATATGTGAAGCAGAGGATTGTCTAAGCTGATGGGCTAAGAGCTTGTTTGTCTTCTCTCCATACCCATAAAAAGCATGCCTTGATTTAATCAACATCTCCTCAGTAGCAACAGAAGAGAGAGCGTCGAAATCAGTTTTTAGAAGAATACATTCTTTAAGTATGTTGGGAGAAGGATTATTTACATATTGATTTTCTAACTGAGAGATACGATCTGTCAGATCTGCCATAGATCTCCTCTGTTTGTTCTTTTCAAATGACATATAAGATATAATTTGCCCTCTAATATAGGCTTGCAAAAATATATAATAATAATTTCTGAAAAAAAAAACAAACACGTAAACCCACCCACTTCAACACCTCCTTGAACCAGGTGTATGCAAGATCCCATAAGACAAGAAAACACAGACGGTGAACTTCGCGTCTAGGATACGCCAGCAAAATCTAAGCGCATCATCAGGTGAACAAACATAAATTAAATACACAGACCACAGCATAGGTGTGTCTATCCAGTTAGCTATGGTTAGCACAAAAAAAAAGGCAGAATGGTTTGAAACGAATCAGTTTCAAATCAAACTATAAATAGACTACAGCCTATAGTGTAAAATACTTAATCACAATGTAAAACATGCAATTTCCTGTTGCCCACAGGTGGCACTATGACTGTCACTGAATATTGGCATGTTGATGTCTTCAGGCAAGGAATCTAATAAAACATGTAAAGTTTGGGGCAGATCGGACATTGTATGTCCGAGTAACAACAATTTCCTGTTTCAAGGCGAAACAATTAAATTGTTAATAAATCCACGCCCTTCAGTAAAAACGAAATGATCTTCGCAAATTTAACGTCACAAAGGCCATTAGATTAGACTGACCAAATATGATGTTGATCTAATTAAATCTATAGGAGTTGATTAAAGTACAACGTCTGCAAATGGCAAAATTTGCAACAATTTAGCAAAGAAAAATAAAAAAAATCTCACTTCCTGTTGGTTTTCGATTTCGTACCAAAATACTTTTTTTGTAGGTATTGGGCTGTTACATGTGTCTACCGAATTTCATAGCTGAACGTGAAACGTAGCGGGAGGGGCACTTCTTTGAAATTTTGTAGGTGGTGCTGTCGAGCCATTTTGCCATGGCTAATTCTGAATCCCATAACAGACGTACATTTTCACCACTTCTGATGCGTGTGCAAAGTTTTGTGAGTTGTGAAGTTTGAGGCAGATCAGGCATTGTATACCTGTGTTACAACAACTTCCTGTTTAATAGCGTAAATCACATTCATTAGCATGTAGCCAATAGTTGCAAGATTTAATGTGTTTCTAGCATGATTGGGATTTAAACTACGACTAACTGAATATTGGCATGTAGATGTGTTTAGGTCAGGACTCTTATCAAACATGTGAAGTTTGGGGCAGATCGGACACTGTATGCCTGACTACAACAGCTTTCTGTGTCATGGCGAAACAGACTTTGTGAGGCTGCCATGGACACGCCCTTCAGGGAAAACTCAAGATCTTCACAATATAACATCACCAAGGCCTTTAGATTAGACTGACCTAATATTATGTTGTTCTGGTTAAATCTCAATGAGGAGTTAATCACAATGTAAAACAAGGCATTTCCTGTAGCCCACAGATGGCGCTATGACTGTCACTGAATATTGTTATGTTGTTGTCTTCAGGCAAAGACTCTAATAAAACATGTGAAGTACCCGCTTCAGCCCAGCCCTGATGGCCTCGCATTCTGATGCGTGTGCAAAGTTTTAAGAGTTTTTGAGCTTGTGAGGGCCCGAAAAAGGCCAAAAACCTTGAAAAAATAAATAAATAAATAATAATAATTATAATATTAATAATAATTAAAGCTGCAAGCAGCGATGACGGGCCCAAGCTGTAAATAACCCTCAGCTTATTTGAATTAGTTTTGGAGCATAATATATTATTCTGATATTATTTCATATATTATATATCGTAATTCTATATTTTCTTAATATTGGTTATGTTTTATTTTATTTTGGAACGTTACTTTGCACTCTTTAAGTCATTTAACCTATATAGACTTTTATTATGAAAGGCGTCTTCCCGGAAAGTCGAACAGATCGCTCGCGCAGACGCGCACAAAGAGAGCTCGCACACGGAAGACAAAAACACTGACGGAGATATGGAGCCATGCGGTCACGGAGATAATACGTTTATTAAGGGCACCTTTAAGTGGATTTAAGCATTTAGATGCTGTTTGTTGTTTTCATTTGTAGTATTTTTTGTTTGTTTTTGTTTTGCACCTGGTTGAAAAGGAGTACAAGCTCTTACGTTGTTGTGAAGTCAACAAGGGCAATAAAAGGACAAAGGACAGTACAACATCAGTGCGTGAGCAAAATTCTTTATTAAATTCAACCGGGCTGTAACAGTAAGAGCTTACTTCCATTGATTCCATTTGCTGACGTAAATGATGACAGACCAAGGATCCAAGTCATGCACTCCCATGAAAGAAATGGAAGCTTTAAAAATCCTACCTTCTCAAGACAGAGATACAGATGATGAGATGGAAGATAATTCTGATGGTGTAAAGACAGCTGAGGTACGTCACTCTGTACGCAAACGAATACCAACAGAAAAGATGATTGCATATCAAAAAGAGGAGTCACAAAAGGCAGAGAGAAAGCTTACGCAGGCATATGAAAAATGGAAAACTGAGGCTAGAAAGGCAAGAGGGCAACTGAAAACAGACATTTCTGAGAGTCAACTAGCAACACTTACAGACACATTGGAAAAGGAAAGAGACAGTGTGATGGAAGCATACATGAAGGTTCGAAGTTATGTTGCTCCGTCTGCTGATACAAGAAGACGAATTGATGCATGCGATGCTGTGACAAAGGACATTGTAAAGATTGCTTATGAGAGGATTTCAGGTGTTGATGGAGACTTTGACAGTGAACAAGTAAAAGAACGTCTTTGTGAATTGCTTGATCGAGATTATGCTTGCTCTGTCTATGGTTCTACAGTCTCACGTGTCAGCTCCAAGTCGAGTACACCCCTGAATCAACCTTCACTGAACTCCATCTTGATGGCTAAACGAATAGAGGCAGCAGCAGAGCTTGCAGCAAAGGAAGCAGAATATGTAACGATAATGGAGGAAAAGGAACAAAGAGAAAGAATACAACTTCTAGAAGAGAAGAAAAGGAGAGAACTTGATGCTGAAATGAGTGAGTTAGAAAGATTACAAGCAGTAAAGGAGGTTAGAGCAGCTAGAGCAAGACTTGAAGTGTACGACAAGGAAGAAACCATTTCCTCTGCTAACCAGAACAATAGGCTGCAGCAACATGTGAGCATTCCCATACTAGAACCTGCATATTCACCCTCAATTAAGCCAACAATCAATGAGAAGTCGTCGTCGCCCCGCAATACTGACGTGACTTACCTTGCGCAGGCTGTTCAAGACAGTATAACGCTGAACAGACTTCCTATGCCAGAGCCAACAGTCTTCAGTGGTGACCCCATTCACTTTATTGAGTGGAAAGCTTCATTCCAATCGCTCATCGACAGAAGACATGTCTCCTCAGCAGATAAGTTATACTACTTGAAGAAGTAGGTCACTGGTTCTGCTCTGAAAACTCTAGAAGGCATCTTCTACAGAACTGATGAGGAAGCTTACAAGGATGCATGGAAAAGACTTCAGGATCGTTATGGACAGCCGTTCATTATACAAAGAGCATTCAGAGAGAAACTCACAAGGTGGCCTAGAATCCAGCCCAAGGATGCTGAAGGACTCAGAAATTTCTCAGATTTCCTGAATGCATGTGAAGATGCTATGCCTCATGTTAAGGGACTGGAAATATTGAATGACTGCGAGGAGAATAGGAAACTTGTCAACAAACTCCTGATTGGGCGGCTGCCCGCTGGAATCGTCAAGCTACGCAGACACTGAGTGAGACTCAAGATTTCCCAACCTTCCATGACTTCGCCAGCTTCATGTCAGTTGAGGCTGAGGTAGCCTGCAACCCAGTCACTTCCTTCTATGCTCTTCACGCCTCTGAAGCTAATAAGGAGAAATATAACCTCAAAGTTGGTAAGAACAAAGTTAATGTCTTCCACACAAAGATAGTCACACAGCATGAGAATCCGAAGCCAACTACTAAGGTCTTCAAACCATGTCTGTTCTGTCAAAGCAGTGAACATCAAATTCATGATTGCTTTAAATTCTCGGCAAGGTCTCTTGAAGAGCGGAGACAGTTCATCAAGGACACAAAGCTGTGCTATGGATGTTTGAAGCCCGGACACAGTGCCCGAGACTGTCGTTTCAGACATACCTGCAATACCTGTAAAAGAAGACATCCTACCTGCTTGCACGATGATAGTTTCATAAGAAAGGTGAACTCCTCCCCTGTTCATAGCCCAGAGAATGCACACGAAAGGGTTGAGACAACGTCTTTAAGTGTAGAATCTGGATGCACATCTGCTAACACCTCAATGATTGTGCCAGTGTGGTTGTCCTCACAAAACGACCCAGACTCTGAGAAACTTGTCTACGCTCTGTTAGACACACAAAGTGACACTGTCTTCATTGAATATGCAGTAAGTCAAAGTCTAAAGGTTGACTCATGTCCAGTGACACTTAAACTCACTACTATGTTTTGAAGAGATTCTTTGATATCAAGTGAAAGAGTTTCTGGTCTTAGAGTTAGAGGCTTTAATTCCACAGTAGTTTTAAACCTTCCCCGCATACACTAAGGAATGTATCCCTGTGGACCGTGCACACATTCCTACCAGTGATACTGCCAGGCGTTGGAAACATCTTGCTACTCTGACAGACAGAATTCTTCCGCTTCAAGACTGTGAAGTGGGTCTTCTCATAGGGTATAATTGTTCCAGAGCATTAGCACCCAGAGAATTGATTCTTGGAGCAGACAACGAGCCATATGCTGTTCGTACGGATCTCGGATGGAGCATCGTGGGCCCTTCCTTGATACATCACGAGTCACAAAGTGGTGTTAGCATGTGCCACAGAGTATCCATTAAGGAGATTCCTTCTGTAATGCCAGCTGATGTGATCAAAGTGCTGGAGACAGATTTCAAGGATACTAAAGAAAACACAAGAGTGGTGTCTCAAGAGGACATTATGTTCTTGAATAAACTGGAAGAAAGCATTAGAATGAATAAAGACAGCCACTTGGAAATGCCCCTTCCATTCAAGAAAAGACCCTATCTTCCAGATAATGAGCCTCTTGCTGTCATGAGACTTCAACATCTAAAGTGGAGATTAATAAAGGACCTGGAGTACAGAGAACGTTATGTGAAGTTCATGGAAGAAGTAATAGAGCACGGTGAAGCTGAAGGAGTCATTGATGAAGCAAAGGAAGGAGAAAAATGGTACATCCCTCATCATGGGGTGTATCACGCAAAGAAGCCAGGGAAATTACGTGTAGTCTTTGACTGCTCTGCCAGATACAAGGGATCCAGCTTGAACGATCATCTTCTCACAGCCCCTGACCTGATGAACAGCCTGACTGGCATTCTTTTGCGGTTCCGACAGTATCCAGTGGCCTTGATGTGTGATATTGAGAAGATGTTCCACGAGTTCTATGTTGACGAAGCAGATCGGGATTATTTACGATTTCTCTGGTGGAGAAATGGAGATTTCGACTCAAAGCCTCAAACGTTCCGCATGAGAGTACATTTATTCGGTGCCTCGTCGTCCCCGGGGTGCGCCAACTACGGACTAAAGCATCTTGCAAGAGAAGGTGAACATCTGTATCCCCTGGGTTCACAATTCATTATGCGAGACTTCTACATGGATGATGGCGTCACCAGCGTCGAAAGCGCAGAGAAGGCTATCCAAATGGCCCTAGAAGCTCGCCAGGTTTGCGCACTTGGAGGTTTAAGGTTGCATAAGTTTGTGTCCAATGACAAGACAGTTTTGGAGAACATACCACCCTCTGAATGTGCTGTTGACATTACATCTGTCAATCTTTCCCTCACTGACACACCTTTGGAAAGAGCCTTGGGCATTTACTGGCATCTGGAACACGATAACTTCAGATTTCGTATAAACCTAAGGGACCAGCCAGCAACCCGTAGAAGCATACTGTCTACAGTGGCCTCATTGTTTGACCCCCTAGGGTTTCTTGCGCTATTCTTACTCAAAGGAAAGGCTATTCTTCAAGAAATGTGTAGAAAGGGCATGGGCTGGGATGATCCTTTACCAGATGGTTTGCAGCCAAGGTGGGAGCATTGGAAGGCTGATCTTGCTAACTTGGAGAAGATCGAGGTGCCTCGTTTTATTGTGCCTGCTGAGTTTGGGATAATCACAAGGAGAGAGATTCATCACTTCTCAGATGCCAGCACAAAGGGATATGGCCAGTGCTCATACCTTAGGCTCGAGAAAGGTGATGTCCATTGTGCTTTACTCATGGCGAAATCTCGAGTAGCCCCACTTAAGGTCACAACTATCCCTCGGTTAGAGTTGACCGCTGCGGTTGTGTCAGTGGCAGTTAATGATATGTTAAAAGAAGAAATTAACCTTGCAGATGCAAAGGCATATTTCTGGACGGACTCTCAAGTGGTGTTAGGCTACATAAACAACGAAGCTCGCCGATTCCACACGTTCGTCGCAAATCGAGTTCAGAGAATTCATCACAGTACAACTCCTCAACAGTGGCAATACATCCCCTCGGAAGAGAATCCAGCCGACCATGCATCACGAGGCATGAGTGTCAATGATCTTGTTACTTCCAGCTGGTTCAGAGGACCAAACGCGTTTTGTGGGAAAAACAAATACCTCCACCTGTGGATGTTAACACACAACTTCCAATTGGAGACCCAGAGGTCAAGAAGGCTCAGTCATTGAACACGCAAACAGTACAATATTCCTGCTTATCCAACTGTCTCACAAGGTTGTCCTCATGGTCCAAAGTCATCCAAGCCGTTGCACGCCTACTTGGCCGAGTTAGGAAGGACAAGTCAAGTGACCACAGTACAGTGGCAGAACGGTCAGGGTATATTCTGGCAAATACACGCCATATACGAACACGTGATGGATAACTCGCAAAGCAAATCATTCGTTTACCTTTTCCCAGCGACATTGATGAACGAATTAAGTATAAGAGAATGAAGCAGCAGGAGGCGGGTCAACAGTTAACAATTTCAAAGTTAAAGTTCCTGCAAATTAGGTTTTAAATAAATGTAATAGCTCTATTAAAATAATATAATTTAGTTTTAATCCAAATTCAACACTCACTGGCAGATAAACTGCCCTCTACTTTAACAATGACTAGATTATTCCATAAAAATATCTTAAGCATCCAAATCGTCCTTATGTTATGTCTTAATTTAAATAAATAAAATATAAACAATATAAGTAGCCTACCTGACTGCTGGTGGTAAATAATACATATTCAGTGAACATTTTCGTTCTTGTAATTTCATTAAAACGTTTTCATATACACTTCATATACATACTTATTTACTTTCATATACGATTAACACATCTATCTATCTATCTATCTATCTATCTATCTATCTATCTATCTATCTATCTATCTATCTATCTATCTATCTATCTATCTATCTATCTATCTATCTATCTATCTATCTATCTATCTATCTATCTATCTATCTATCTATCTATCTATCTATCATCTCATATCACACCATTTTTCTTTTGACCATAGATTAAACAAAATCTCATAATTTAAAAGTGCAGTGTGTTGTATTTATGAGGATCTAGTGACAGAAATTCAATTTAATATACATATACAATAAAGTTTTCAATGGTGTATAAAGGCTGTTATGTTTTTATTACAGTTTTTTTTTTTTTTCGCTTTGGTACTATTTTCGGTACTAAGGTGTACATTTTCAAAACTCTTAGTACAAAAATCCAAACTGATCACACTTGTTACACAGCTAGTCATTCTTTCAAAACCTGATCTTTCATTCAGTTGCACATATTTTCAGTCCACATAATCATTGTTTCAAACACAAGATTATTGTCATATGTAATGAGCACATTTGGTTTAATCACTGAAACACAACAGTGTGATCTTCTTTCAGTTTAGTACTTTTAACAATCATCCAACAGCAAACAATGCAAGATACATGTTTCAAATAACTCTCATTACTGAATTATCTACAGTAACACAGGATACATATGCCTCATTAGAAAATAGTACATTATCTAACATATGTAATTCAATCCATAATATTTATGAAAGTATTCAGTGTGTTATCAAAAGGTGTAATAAAATTATGACACAGCCATGAGGTTTCGTGCTATAACAGAGTTTGCTGCCAATAAATGTTCTCACTTCTCACTGTACCATTTAACAGAATCTACTGTAGTTGAGCTCTACACTCCCCTAAAGGATTATTAGGAACACCTGTTCAATTTCTCATTAATGCAATTATCTAATCAACCAATCACATGGCAGTTGCTTCAATGCATTTAGGGGTGTGGTCCTGGTCAAGACAATATCATGAACTCCAAACTGAATGTCAGAATGGGAAAGAAAGGATTTAAGCAATTTTGAGCGTGGCATGGTTGTTGGTGCCAGACGGGCCGGTCTGAGTATTTCACAATCTGCTCAGTTACTGGGATTTTCACACACAACCATTTCTAGGGTTTACAAAGAATGGTGTGAAAAGGGAAAAACATCCAGTATGCGGCAGTCCTGTGGGCAAAATGCCTTGTTGATGCTCGAGGTCAGAGGAGAATGGGCCGACTGATTCAAGCTGATAGAAGAGCAACTTTGACTGAAATAACCACTCGTTACAACCGAGGTATGCAGCAAAGCATTTGTGAAGCCACAACACGCACAACCTTGAGGCGGATGGGCTACAACAGCAGAAGACCCCACCGGGTACCACTCATCTCCACTACAAATAGGAAAAAGAGGCTACAATTTGCACAAGCTCACCAAAATGGGACAGTTGAAGACTGGAAAAATGTTCCCATGTCTGATGAGTCTCAATTTCTGTTGAGACATTCAGATGGTAGAGTCAGAATTTGGCGTAAACAGAATGAGAACATGGATCCATCATGCCTTGTTACCACTGTGCAGGCTGGTGGTGGTGGTGTAATGGTGTGGGGGATGTTTTCTTGGCACACTTTAGGCCCCTTAGTGCCAATTGGGCATCGTTTAAATGCCACGGCCTATCTGAGCATTGTTTCTGACCATGTCCATCCCTTTATGACCACCATGTACCCATCCTCTGATGGCTACTTCCAGCAGGATAATCCACCATGTCACAAAGCTTGAATCAAATTGGTTTCTTGAACATGACAATGAGTTCACTGAACTAAAATGGCCCCCACAGTCACCAGATCTCAACCCAATAGAGCATCTTTGGGATGTGGTGGAACGGGAGCTTCGTGCCCTGGATGAGCATCCCACAAATCTCCATCAACTGCAAGATGCTATCCTATCAATATGGGCCAACATTTCTAAAGAATGCTTTCAGCACCTTGTTGAATCAATGCCACGTAGAATTAAGGCAGTTCTGAAGGCGAGGGTCAAACACGGTATTAGTGTGTGTTTCCTAATAATCCTTTAGGTGAGTGTATAAGAGTGAGTTACAGTAATGGGGCAGTCTCTACCATGGTAATCTGTTTACTGTATCACATGGCATACATACTGTAATGTAAAATGCTGTATTTGATACCATCTGTCTCCTTCTTCTGATTTCTGATCAGTTTGATACACCTTCATTGACTATTTCGTCTCCTCTCTATTCTGCTCTATTTTAGTTAAATAAATCAAATAAATAGGCTACAAGGATAAATGATACAATATGTGACATGATCCAGCAAAATGAGTGACCCAAATTTCAAAACTGAGATCTTGTTATCGATGGAAAGTCAAGTCAACTTTATTTATGTAGCGCTTTTAACAATGCAGATTGTTTCAAGGCAGCTTCACAGTGTTAAACAGGGAAATAATGCAACAGAATATATTTTGATTATCATACGTGACAATGTGGGCTTTAGATTAGTAATTAAATCAGTAATTTAGTCTATATGGTTAATTCAGTTTATTAATTAGAAACACACACACACACACACATATGTTGTGTTTCCATGTTTTATGGGGACATTCCATAGGCGTAATGCATTTTATACTGTACAAACCGTATTTTCTATCCCCCACACTGCCCCTGCCCCTAAACCTACCCATCACACACACACACACACACACACACACACACACACACACACACCGCCCCTAAACCTACCCATCACAGGAGACATGCTGCATTTTTACATTTTCAAAAACATCACTTAGTGTGATTTATGAGTACCAAAGCGAGAAAAAAAAATCTTAGAATGAGCCATTTCTATCTTCATACATCACAGGTCCCCGCTAGCTTCTCTCAGACGACCACATATTTGTCCTGTGTTGGCCACCGCAGCTTCTCTGTGCTTCGAAAAAGAGGGGTGAGCGGAGGGCAATTGCAATTCACAACCTCTCCGCTAGATGTCGCTAAACCTTACAGACTGCAACTTTAATGAATGGCTGTGCTCTTTTTAATTTTGTAATTTTATCTGAATATTAGCATTTGTGAGATTTAGTTATTAGAAACAGATCATTATTTTCCAGAGACATACAAATTTGATAAATTAACAAAACTATGACATTGTATTATGCTGAATAGGTTTTTGTTAATGCGGATTTGTGGACACATTATTGTTTTGGGATTTTATTTGAGAAAAATGCCAAGAACTGGCACAGAAGTTGATTGATGGAATTTTCTGCTAATTTTATTTTAGTAATTGCTGTTATTACATATCTCCAATTAATGTATGGGTATTTAAAAATGGGCATAAATGGAGTACACAGAATAGTTCTTCAATATTATTTTAATTAATACTCTCACTTAATAATACATTGGCTGATGATGCTGCATGCATCACCTACATGCTAAACTTAAAACATAAAAAAAAATAATGTAAATGGGGGTAGGGTATGAGCTTTATTCGCCAAGTCTTTGGCTCTTTGCAAAGCAATTTGTTGTGGCTTTCAGGAGCTCAGCATGCATACATGTATGACACAAGAGAACAGAAAGAACATCAGCGTATATATATATTCACAACGGCGAGGTTGTGAATATATATATATATATATATATATATATATATATATATATATATATATATATATATATATATATATATATATATATATATATATATATATATATATATATATATATATATATATATATATATATATATATAAATAAATAAATATAAAACAAATATCAGAACGTATGGTCGTCTGTAGCTTACATATTTGCGCATAATGTACAGTTTACAGGCTCTCTGGTGGCATAAAGGACAAGTGCTGAGTTACGAACTTTAACTTTGAAATTGTTAACTGTTGACCCGCCTCCTGCTGCTTCATTCTCTTATACTAAATTCGTTCATCAATGTCACGCTGGGAAAAGGTAAACGAATGATTTGCTTTGAGTTATCCATCACGTGTTCGTATATGGCGTGTACAACAGTTTGCTTTGCCTATTGCTAGGCGCTATTGGCAAACGGTTTGCCAGAATATACCCTGACCGGGTGGCCAACACAGGACAAATATGTGGTCGTCTGAGAGCTAGCGGGACCTGTGATGTATGAAGATAGAAATGGCTCATTCTAAGATTTTTTTTTCTCGCTTTGGTACTATTTTCACAAGCAAAGTGTACATTTTCAAAACTCATATCAACTAATATCAAAACAGATCATCATAAGAGCACTTTTTAAAAACATTTCAGAATATTTTCAATTGTGTTAGTACAATACACAAAACCCCAAAGTATCCTTTTCACTACACAAAATAAGTGTTTCATCTTTATAAATGTTTCATCACAGTAACTGCCTTTCATAAAGCTCTTACTGTCACACTTCTGATCTGTATCTCTTCTCGTTCTGTTTAATACATTTGTCTGTTATTTAATCTGACTGATCTTAATGGTTACTCAATGAATCAATCATTTGGTACACCAATATATTTCTAGCTATTGATAATATAGACTAATGAAATGCATATGAAATGAATAATTTTTACATTATAAACATAAATGGTAAACTCCACGAAAATGTAAAAATGTAGAAATGTTTCTGTGATGGGTAGGTTTAGAGTAAGGGAAAATCATAGAGCTTTTACTGTATAAAAATTAAAAACCATAATGTCAATGGAGTGTGTGTGTGTGTGTGTGTGTGTGTGTGTGTGTGTGTGTGTGTGTGTGTGTGTGTGTGTGTGTGTGTGTGTGTGGACTGGTAATCCCTACGGTATGGGGACAAAATGTCCCGACAAAGATGGCAATATCCAAAATCCTTGTCCTTGTGGGGACATTTTTGGTCCCCATGAGGAAAACAGGTCATAAATCACACTAAGTGATGTTTTTGAAAATGTAAAAATGCAGCATGTCTCCTGTGATGGGTAGGTTTAGGGGCAGGGGCAGTGTGTGTGTGTGTGTGTGTGTGTGTGTGTGTGTGTGTGTGTGTGTGTGTGTGTGTGTGTGTGTGTGTGTGTGCGTGGCGTGCGTGCGTGCGTGCGTATGCGTGCATGCGTGATGGGTAGGTTTAGGGGCAGGGGCAGTGTAGGGGATAGAAAATATGGTTTGTACAGTATAAAATGCATTACGCCTATGGAATGTCCCCATAAAACATGGAAACACAACATGTGTGTGTGTGTGTGTGTGTGTTTCTAATTAATAAACTGAATTAACCATATAGACTAAATTACTAATTTAATTACTGATCTAAAGCCCACATTGTCACGTATGATAATCAAAATATATTCTGTTGCATTATTTCCCTGTTTAACACTGTGAAGCTGCCTTGAAACAATCTGCATTGTTAAAAGCGCTACATAAATAAAGTTGACTTGACTTTCCATCGATAACAAGATCTCAGTTTTGAAATTTGGGTCACTCATTTTGCTGGATCATGTCACATATTGTATCATTTATCCTTGTAGCCTATTTATTTGATTTATTTAACTAAAATAGAGCAGAGTAGAGAGGAGACGAAATAGTCAATGAAGGTGTATCAAACTGATCAGAAATCAGAAGAAGGAGACAGATGGTATCAAATACAGCATTTTACATTACAGTATGTATGCCATGTGATACAGTAAACAGATTACCATGGTAGAGACTGCCCCATTACTGTAACTCACTCTTATACACTCCCCTAAAGGATTATTAGGAACACCATACTAATACTGTGTTTGACCCCTTTCGCCTTCAGAACTGTCTTAATTCTACGTGGCATTGATTCAACAAGGTGCTGAAAGCATTCTTTAGAAATGTTGGCCCATATTGATAGGATAGCATCTTGCAGTTGATGGAGATTTGTGGGATGCACATCCAGGGCACGAAGCTCCCGTTCCACCACATCCCAAAGATGCTCTATTGGGTTGAGATCTGGTGACTGTGGGGCCATTTTAGTCCAGTGAACTCATTGTCATGTTCAAAAAAACAATTTGAAAGGATTTGAGCTTTGTGACATGGTGCATTATCCTGCTGGAAGTAGCCATCAGAAGATGGGAACATGGTGGTCATAAAGGGATGGACATGGTCAGAAACAATGCTCAGGTAGGCCGTGGCATTTAAACGATGCCCAATTGGCACTAAGAGGCCTAAAGTGTGCCAAGAAAACATCCCCCACACCATTACACCACCGCCACCAGCCTGCACAGTGGTAACAAGGCATGATGGATCCATGTTCTCATTCTGTTTACGCCAAATTCTGACTCTACCATCTGAATGTCTCAACAGAAATTGAGACTCATCAGACATGGGAACATTTTTCCAGTCTTCAACTGTCCCATTTTGGTGAGCTTGTGCAAATTGTAGCCCCTTTTTCCTATTTGTAGTGGAGATGAGTGGTACCCGGTGGGGTCTTCTGCTGTTGTAGCCCATCCGCCTCAAGGTTGTGTGTGTTGTGGCTTCACAAATGCTTTGCTGCATACCTCGGTTGTAACGAGTGGTTATTTCAGTCAAAGTTTCTCTTCTATCAGCTTGAATCAGTCGGCCCATTCTCCTCTGACCTCTAGCATCAACAAGGCATTTTCTCCCACAGGACTGCCGCATACTGGATGTTTTTCCCTTTTCACACCATTCTTTGTAAACCCTAGAAATGGTTGTGCATGAAAATCCCAGTAACTGAGCAGATTGTGAAATACTCAGACCGGCCCGTCTGGCACCAACAACCATGCCACGCTCAAAATTGCTTAAATCCCCTTTCTTTCCCATTCTGACATTCAGTTTGGAGTTCAGGAGATTGTCTTGACCAGGACCACACCCCTACATGCATTGAAGCGACTGCCAAGTGATTGGTTGATTAGATAATTGCATTAATGAGAAATTGAACAGGTGTTCCTAATAATCCTTTAGGGGAGTGTAGAGCTCAACTACAGTAGATTCAGTTAAATGGTACAGTGAGAAGTGAGAACATTTATTGGCAGCAAACTCGGTTATAGCACGGAACCTCATGGCTGTGTCATAACTTTATTACACCTTTTGATAACACACTGAATACTTTCATAAATATTATGGATTCAATTACATATGTTAGGTAATGTACTATTTTCTAATGAGGCATATGTATCCTGTGTTACTGTAGATAATTCAGTAATGAGAGTTATTTGAAACATGTATCTTGCATTGTTTGCTGTTGGATGATTGTTAAAAGTACTAAACTGAAAGAAGATCACACTGTTGTTTCAGTGATTAAACCAAATGTGCTCATTACATATGACAATAATCTTGTGTTTGAAACTATGATTATGTGGACTGAAAATATGTGCAACTGAATGAAAGATCAGGTTTTGAAAGAATGACTAGCTGTGTAACAAAAGTGTGATCAGTTTGGATTTTTGTACTAAGAGTTTTGAAAATGTACACCTTAGTACCAAAAATAGTACCAAAGCGAAAAAAAAAAAAAAAAACTGTAATAAAAACATAACAGCCTTTATACATCATTGAAAACTTTTTTGTATATGTATATTAAACTGAATTTCCGTCACTAGATCTTCATAAATACTACACACTGCACTTTTAAATTATGAGATTTTGTTTAATCTATGGTCAAAAGAAAAATTGTGTGATATGAGATAGATAGATAGATAGATAGATAGATAGATAGATAGATAGATAGATAGATAGATAGATAGATAGATAGATAGAGTGTTAATCGTATATGAAAGTATATAAGTATGTATATGAAGTGTATATGAAAATGTTTTAATGAAATTACAAGAATAGTTCACTGAATATGTATTATTTACCACCAGCAGTCAGGTAGGCTACTTATATTGTTTATATTTTATTTATTTAAATTAAGACATAACATAAGGACGATTTGGATGCTTAAGATATTTTTATGGAATAATCTAGTCATTGTTAAAGTAGAGGGCAGTTTATCTGCCAGTGAGTGTTGAATTTGGATTAAAACTAAATTAGATTATTTTAATAGAGCTATTACATTTATTTAAAACCTAATTTGCAGGAACTTTAACTTTGAAATTTTTAACTGTTGACCCGCCTCCTGCTGCTTCATTCTCTTATACTTAATTGTCATCAATGTCGCGCTGGGAAAAGGTAAACGAATGATTTGCTTTATGAGATATCCATCACGTGTTCAGATATGGCGTGTACAACAGTTTGCTTTGCCTATTGCTAGGCGCTATTGGCAAACGGTTTGCCAGAATATACCCTGACCCAGAACGTGAGGATGCTAAGCGCATCATCATCAAGGACTTACAGAGACAGATGTATGCAGAAGAGATAGCCTTACTCCGTAAGGGCATGCAGCTTCCACGCAGCAACAGGCTATACAATCTAGATGCCTTTGTCGACCACGACGGATTGCTCAAGGTGGGAGGAAGGCTTTGCTATTCTTCTGTCCCTAACTCCATTAAACATCCAGTGATAATTCCAAAGGAACACCATCTTACAAAACTTCTGATCGCTGATTGTCATGAAAAAATGGAACATCAAGGAAAAGGCTTGACTATAAATGAGATCAGATCAAGGGGAATTTGGATAACAGGAGTAAATAGGACTGTAGCCTCCTTTGTACGAGAGTGTGTGAAATGTCGCAAACTTCGCAGACCCACAGAAGAGCAAAAAATGGCTAACCTGCCCTCAGAGTGTATAGATCCATCCCCTCCATTCACATACTGCGGAATGGATGTTTTTGGTCCATTCATCACCAGACAAGGTCGTAAATCATACAAGAGGTATGGACTTCTCTTTACCTGTTTCTGTTGCAGAGCCATCCATATTGAGATGCTGGATGACATGTCCACGGACGCCTTTATCAATGGCCTGCGTTGTTTCATCGCTATCAGAGGAGCAGTTCGTCAAATAAAGTGCGACCAAGGCAGTAATTTCATTGGATCCAAGAATGAGTTTGCTAAGGCTATGAAAGAGATTGACACCAATCGTCTGGTAACGTTCTTAGCAGAAAAACAATGTGACTTTGTCTTCAACGCACCCCATTCAAGTCACACAGGAGGAGTTTGGGAGAGACAGATTAGAACTGTGCGAAATGTTCTTCATTCCACTCTGTCCTTATCTACTGGAAGGCTAGATGATTCTTCCCTTCGGACCTTCTTCTTCAAAGCTATGGCAATTGTAAATAGCCGACCGCTTACAGTAGATAATCTGAATGATCCTAAAGGTCCTGAACCCCTTCCCCCAAATCACCTGCTCACTTTAAAAACTACCCAAGCTCTACCACCCCCTGGCAAGTTCATCAGAGAAGACATGTATGCTCGCAAGAGATGGCGCCATGTCCAATACTTAGCTGAGCAATTTTGGGGCCGTTGGCAGAAGGAGTATGTGTCTAACATTGCAATAAGACAGTGCTGGCTTACACCAAGAAGAAACATGCAAGTTGGAGATATAGTCTTGGAGAAGGCAGACGATCTGCCCAGGAATGAATGGCGCTTGGCAGAAGTTATTGAGACTGTCGTTGACAAGGATGGTTTGGTAAGAAGAGTGAAGATACGTTTCGGAGACAGAAAACTGGGGAAGGATGGTAAACGTCTGAACAAACCATCAATGGTTGAGCGCCCAGTGCAGAAGCTGGTCCTTCTGCAGGAGGCAGCCTGAACTTCCTGGCATATCCTTTGATCTATGCAGTCCATATAGAATATGTTTTAGGTTTACTTTTACATCTAGCTTGAAATAGGTAATTTATTTTAGAAATCATTTGTGAGATAAGGTTTGAGATTTGTAGTCACTCATGATTTGGTGGGAGTGTAAATAACCCTCAGCTTATTTGAATTAGTTTTAGAGCATAATATATTATTCTGATATTATTTCATATATTATATATCGTAATTCTATATTTTCTTAATATTGGTTATGTTTTATTTTATTTTGGAACGTTACTTTGCACTCTTTAAGTCATTTAACCTATATAGACTTTTATTATGAAAGGCGTCTTCCCGGAAAGTCGAACAGATCGCTCGCGCAGACGCGCACAGAGAGAGCTCGCACACGGAAGACAAAAACACTGACGGAGATATGGAGCCATGCGGTCACGGAGATAATACGTTTATTAAGGGCACCTTTAAGTGGATTTAAGCATTTAGATGCTGTTTGTTGTTTTCATTTGTAGTATTTTTGTTTGTTTTTGTTTTGCACCTGGTTGAAAAGGAGTACAAGCTCTTACGTTGTTGTGAAGTCAACAAGGGCAATAAAAGGACAAAGGACAGTACAACATCAGTGCATGAGCAAAATTCTTTATTAAATTCAACCGGGCTGTAACACAAGCCGCCATCCTGGTGGCTTCAGGGAAACTGTGCACGACAAGCAATATGCATTTAAACAGGAGAAAATGTTTAAATTCCTTGAATATGCCACATTTACCGCAGCAACTGGTGCCACTATCACCACAATCCACACCCATGATGTCATTTAAATATAGATTTAAAAAAAATTATGTCATAGGATATAATAGGTCGATTGAATGAATCGCCTACCAGGAGAACATAATAACTTCAAACCAAAATATCTGACCTTGTGATCGGAGCTAATGACTGTAAATTAGAAAGTTGTCCGGCTCGATGACCTCAGTATATATACCGAGTTTGGTGACTGTAGGTAAAACTAACCAAGTGTTAAATCTTTAATACTTTGGTCGCAAGGTCTTATCCAGCCTGGATCATAAATAAGGCTATACTCCCAACGTTGGGTTATTCTACATATTATAGTGCTGAATGGAAGAACGCTTAACGCTGAGACTGCAATAAATCCTTGTAATATCTGAGATCTCACATTATACGTTAAGGTAAGAATTAAGCGTGTTCCTTAATTTCTAGAAGACCTTGTTTATAGCAGAATTGATGTCATTGTGTGTCCCAGTGCTATTCAAATGCTATACATCTATCACTCAAGAGAGCTGAACAAACTTAAACTGTATAAATTGGAATACCCTTTGAGGACGAATTCTCCTCCCAGCGCGATTAGATCAAGCGTGTTCCTTGATCAATTTTCTTAAAGCCTTATTCACGTAAAGCTATTAACATTGCGTGTTCCGGTGTGATTTACAGCTATAACTTCTGTTAAGCAGCTAAACGTTTGCTGTTCGCATTACACTGCGTGTTCCAGTGTGATTTACAGCTATAACCTCTGTTAAGCAGCTAAACGCTTGCCGTTCGCATAAACACTGTGTGTTCCAGTGTTATTTACAGCTATAACCTCTGTTAAGCAGCTAAACGCTTGCTGTTCGCATTACACTGCATGTTCCAGTGTGATTTAAAATGGAGTGATTTAAGCTGACATTGCAAGAATCAACAGCAAAAGAAACCCTGTTGTTTTATATGCACAGAGAGGCGATCCGCCGAGATTGCTGTTCTAACTACAGCACAAAGCTGTAGCTTGTTAAATTAATCTCACTCTTAACAAACTGAGCGATAAGCCCCATTGCGTAAAACCAGCTACAAGTGGATATTGTTATTTCCAGTGTTGAAATACGCCGAGATGTCACGTTATAGGCTCGAGAACACGTGCAAATCCATTGTGTGTGCAGTTTGAAAAGCGCCGACATTCTCATGTAACTTTCCTAACTGTATTCAAACTGTTTGCAATTCACGTGTTTGCCGCTAGCGTGTATTTAGTCGCCATAGTAACGACTACAGACTGGAAGTACTAACCAGCGCGAACTCTGAACTGGCATGCAGAGTGTAAACAAACCTCCAGTAGCTACTGGCTAAGCTAATTTAAGCAGTTGTTTACATTGAAGCCCATATGCTAAAGCTTTAGCATTAGGTTCAGGTATCAGCAGTAATAGCAGTGTCTGTTTGAGCAACGTTAAAGTGATTTAACGATTTAAACACCTCAAATTAAGTACACCCGTTGGTCTCTTACTTTTCACTTATCTTACTCACTATACTGAGTACCACAAATGGTCCACACAACTTTATATTTTACTTGAAAGGGAAAATATCAGTACAAAATTATTTATTACTTTACCTGCATTTACTTGAAAATAGGAAATGATGGTTTGCATTTATTAATTTTCAAGTTTGAATTTAATGAAAGAAAAACATTTGACTGAAAATTTTATGATTAAATATTTATACTAAAATATTTTAAATTAATTTTCACTATTTTGAAATTCCTAATTTTCCTAATTTCTTAATTTCCCATTTAGGTCTAATTACTTTAGGTATAAATCACCAACATTTTTCCTATTACCAAAATAGTTTAGACTCACACTGATTAATTATTTTATTGTGTTACCTTTCCTCCTTCTTCCTGTTGTGGTTATACGCATAGCCACTCTATTTTATTCATTTATCTCGTTATTTAATTTCTCCTTTCCAATTTCATCCATTATCATTTCCTTACCTTTTCCTTTCCTTCTTGAAGCCTTGCTTGGGAGCAACACACCTGAGCCTCCATAGGAGACAGTCCTATCTCACAACGAGTTTCAAAATAAATTAGAGACAAGCCTCTTTGACTAGATTTTTATTTTTGGGTGTTTAGTTGTCCATCAACTATCATTTCTATACTCGTAGTCAGACATAAAGGCTTCAGAGCCATTTGCGGACCGGATCTCCTTCCTTTCCTCTTCTTCCTTGTTCTGTCCTGCTTTATTCCAGCTTATTCTTCACATGTGTAGGGAACAAGCCTGGATGAACCATTGATTGTTTCTAACAAAAGAGAAAGAAAAATCTCTCCCAGAGAAACAAACCATTAGGCATTTGATTGGTAATCAAACCCTCCTTGTTCTCCATACTCTCCCTGCATTTGCAAACACAATTAAAAATGTTGACCTTGTATCCAAGTTCATTTAACAGAGACAAGTGTTGAGCAAACATTGCCTTAAAAGCATCCCTGCAGTAAGCGGTCAGCCTGTAAGGTGTGTGGTGTCAATCCTGTCAGACTAAGAAAAGAGATATCAGCATTATTATTGTATCATTTTCCCTCTCTAACATAAGCAATAATATTGGTTACCTTTTTGGAAACAGATTTTCATTGATTGGAAGTATTTATTAGGAAAATATTTCTCCCTTTGAAGAATTATTATTCTTTTTGAAATTGGTTTTAACATTTTCTGTTTCTCTCTTTCCCTTACCTAGTTGAGTGACAGTATTCACATCACTAGCCTACCTGTCTACATTGAGACCAATACTTAGTCATCGCCACACTTTTGGTGTAAAATCACTGAAATAACACTTAGTTGTTCCACCACACCTAGGTTTATATCCCACACATATCTGTGTCAGCGTACCAACATGTCGCAGACGGCATGCACCACTACCCAAGGGGAAGATGTGGAGACCTGGCTCAGAGGCATTACAGACTGCCTCACACCAAAGACAATTGAACTGTTATTATTTTTTTTATAATAATCATGATTCTGAGAAGGCTCCTAACACACGATTCAAGCCAGAACATCAACCACATGGTACTAGCCAAGATCACCTGTTCCCTAAGAAATGCCTTCACAGCCCAGCTGAAACTAAGCGACAAGCACATCACCCACCTTCAAGAGGAGCTGACACGTGCCCAAAACCGCATAGCCAAGCTGGAAGTGAAAGTCCGGGACGACTTCAAGCGTCAGACCACTAAGTTCCTGAGAGAGCTGATGCACACTCAATGCTGCACAGACCAGCTCAAAGCGAAAGCTCAAGACAAACTCAAAGCACCAGACGAAGTGGAGCAAGAAACAAAGAAACCAGTTGAGACGCTGAACATGACAAACACAAATTAAAGACTGCACATAAACACCTGGTAAACCAACTCCTGTCTGCCGCACGTCGACTAGAGAAAGCCAACACTGATATTAAAGACAAGAACTTTGAAATCAATGCTCTGGAAGACCACCTTGAAAGGTACAGCACTGAGATGGACCATCTGATCCAACAGCGAGACGACGCCAACGACGAGCGCTACGTGGTCAGAGGTGACCTTAAGCCTGCTTCCAAACAGCAACCAGAGCCAAGAAGGGAGAGAACTCCCTCAGCATCACTACTGCTGAGTAGAACAAAGTCCCCTTTTCAAGAACTGTCATACAACGGAAGAAGTGAATGGCCACAGCCCTGAACGTCACCGGCCTTCACCACAGAACTCCTCCCTGCCAACAGAAGAGAGCTCAACCAAGCAGACTCTGAAGCTGCATAGAAGATTACTGTTAAAGACCTTGACAAGCTTGCTAAGAACAACACAGTTCAACCCAAACTCCACGGAGGGCCACAACATCCAGGCCTACCTCCAAGATATTGACTTCCGCCTAGAGGTGAGACCTCATGTGACCGACTGAGACAGGTTCTACCTCCTCAGAGCAACATCCAGTCACGAGGTATGACGCTTTCTAGACCGGCAACATGTTCACGTAAAGCACAACTACCAGCTCCTATGTGAGACGTTGATTAAAGAATTTACAGGCCCAGAGTCTGAAGACTGACTGCTAATCGCCTTGGAAACCAAACAAGGTCAACAAGAGACTTCACAGGCCTACTACAGCCATTTTCGACAAGCCCACTTTGGTGCACATAATGAACCTCAACATGAAGAGGATGTGAACTTAAAAACCCTCTTCCTGAGAAACCTGCACCCTGGGGTAAGTCATCATCTAGGCATCATGGCCTGCCCAGACACGATGACAATCCAACAGCTAGGTGACCTGACACACAAGGCCTACCTCAAACAAAAGATGGCCACAAAGAAAGGTTTGGAAACATCCACAGTTCCCACCTCTGTCAGCCAAGACCCAAGCCTTGCACTGGATGACACCCAGTGGCATGACGACACCACAGTCCATCATAAAGAGCACAGAGAATGTGACTTCCATGACAGCTACCACACCAACCGCTGGGAAAAGCCATGGGACCAGCCACGCTTCTCAAGAAACCCAAAAGACACCAAAGGCCATCATCATCCAACTAATGAGGCAAATTAAAGTCTTCATGGAAAACAGGGTAAACATGGATGACCACAGAGATGAGTCATGCTCACTGACTAGCGATGGAGAGGAAGGCCATTGGTCATCCAGGACACCTTCACCATAAAGATGACGACCACCTGTTCTACAACAACACAGAACAAAGGGGTCTCTCACAGTTGACTACAGATGACAACATAGAGGTACCACAAAACACAGTTCTGGTTACCCATCACTTACCAAGAAACCACACAAAAAGCTCCAAGCTCATGAACCATGTTTGCGTAAGAGCAAACACAGTAAGCACGGATGGTCAGAAAATCGGTCACAACCAGAAGGCATCACAAGAGGAATGCAAAATAGGAGATGAAGTTTTGCCCCACAGCTCTGCACAGCTATGCCAAACTACCTCCCACCATGTGCCAAATAACTTCCTGCCTTACTGGACTGACTCCCATCAGGTCACAGACAATCCCTTTTCAAGGCAAAGATGCAACAAACCAATATTAATCTAAGCCCAGCAAAACTAAGCCAATAGCCATGGGGGCAAACCTTTGAGAAAAGGGGGGAGAAAAACAGACTAAAAAAGATCTGACCATGAATACACAACACTACACCACTTACATACTCGCTAACATACAGGACTAGTTGATCACATCTACCATGAAAAACATTCAACAATCATGTTCTTCCCACAGGTAGAAACTAGCCCCAGAAACTCGCTCAACATCAATTTACCTACACTCATCATAGGCAACATGTCATAATCTACCCCACAAGCAAAACACCTTTCATCACTTTGTGGTACATGACACGTTAGCTGCGCAACAGTAGTTGTATGCCAGACCTAGAAACACCCAACTGCTTTTTGTTTCACCTCTTCCTTTCCATTCCTTTCCTTTCCTTTCCTTTCCTTTCCTTTCCTTTCCTTTCCTTTCCTTTCCTTTCCTTTCCTTTCCTTTCCTTTCCTTTCCTTTCCTTTCCTTTCCTTTCCTTTCCTTTCCTTTCCTTTCCTTTCCTTTCCTTTCCTTTCCTTTCCTTTCCTTTCCTTTCCTTTCCTTTCCTTTCCTTCTTTGTTTATTAGGTAATATGCCTGCCTATCCCCATAAGGGTCAAGGACAAGATATCAGGATTGACACACCACGCATAATATCTGTAAGCCACCGTAAAACGAATGTGAGCTAGAGAGTAATTGATGGGTCATACCAATTTTACCACAAATGGTCCACAGGAAGTTTCTTCCATTCACCCATCGAGCAACTAATCTTTAATGTCCTGCTCTGTGACCTCAAGACCCCAGCACTAAGTGGGAAACAAAGGAAACTCACAGAAACCATGTTACGCATAAACTGCATCAAATCACTAAAACAGTGATTGTCGAACTTCCATTCAAACAACCTTCTACTGCATAATTATATATCATGTCCTATAACCAAAACACTTGGCCATTATGTTACACTGATGGCTGATGGCGATTCAGCCATCTGTCGATTGACCAAAGCCTGAACCCCTCATGCATCCTGTGATGCCCTAATCAGATCATACGTAAACAAAATGGCCCTTGTGTGTTACGACCATACAAATAAATTAACAACCTGAGAGCGCCACCATGTCTCCCGAAGAGATTGGAAGCGTTGAATTTTATGGCACCCCAAGGCACTTTACACCCGCACCCACACGACCCCTGTGCGACCTCTGACTCACACACATAGTCCCAATACACTGGATTGTCTCGTGACGCACACACACACATGCCATATATGGACCGATTGGACAAAACTACCTCTTCAACATATTAAATATATATATATATATATATATATATATATATATATATATATATATATATATATATATATATATATATATATAATATATTTTGTTGATTTAACATCTTTATACGATGTATTAAAATAGCTAGGATGTTTACGGTATGTAAATCAAACTCTGTATGCTAGTAACTGTGGAAATCCTGTATCTCTGTACTCTCAACTCTCAGAATTATAGTTCATGGTATCTCTCCAGTCGCAGAAACCCGACTGTACCAAATCTCGTTTGAAAATTACAACAAGATGCATTATTACAAAGCACCAGCTGTCTGAAAATAGATACTTTAACGTATCACCCCTTTTGATTAGTCAAGGGGGGGTGGGGGGAGCTCAACAGACAAAGGAAGGTTCGCGCCTTTAGTTCCATACGTCTAGGTGCAAGTGTGTAGGGATGAAACGGTATGGAAATTTGCTGCATGCTTCAGTGTTTGTAGCTCTGTATAGCTGCGTTTGAATCTCTATTTGATATATTTTCTTTGTTATCTATACTGCTAAATATAACTTACTCATCACCATATATTGTTAAATATAGCCTATCAAGTTAAATTTGACATCACTAGCTTTTAATCTAAATCACTACCACGTGTTAGCTTTTCGCTAGCCTGGTAGCTTTCCATCCCGGCACCCGGGTCTCCTGTTTTCTGAGTTCATTAGACAACTGTGGTGAGTTGGATTATTAAATAGACTCCATCAAACAAAGTAAGTGGAGTAAGTTGTGTGGTAAGTATTGGATTCATCAACAAATACGGTAAGCCATGTCTTCTTCTCCTGTCATTGTCACTTGCACTGCATGCTACATGTTTAGCATATCTATCTCCGTTGGCGAACAGGGCTTCACATGTGTTAAATGTAAGGAATTAATCAGGCTGACGGAGAAGATTTCAGATTTAGAGACACGCATCCAGACTTTATGTGAGAGTAGTGAGAATGTAACAGCTTTAGATACTGCTTTGGATGCGACTAGCTTAGTGAACACTCATTGTTTGGTTCCGGCTGAGCCCTTGCAGCAGGGCAACTGGGTGACTGTGAGACAGTATATTCGCGGATCTAAAAACCACTCTTCCGTTCCGATTAGAACATCAAACAGGTTCCAAAATTAACATTAAAGAGGTGTGTAAACTCGCAAGTACAATGTCACCGGCAGTCTGTTTATCTGGCCCCCTCCCTGTTAAAAGGAGTGATGAAATAGTTAGCAGATTATCATCACTCAATGGCTGGTTGTCTAAGTGGTGTCCCCAAAATAACATAGGGTTCATAGACAATTGGAAAAGTTTTTGGGGCAGACCCGACCTGTTGAAGATAGACGGGATTTTCATCCTTCCTGGGCTGGTGCTGCTCTTCTCTCTAGTAATTTGGCACATAGTCTTACATTTACATTTACATTTACATTTAGTCATTTAGCAGACGCTTTTATCCAAAGCGACTTACAAATGAGAGTAATAGAAGCAACCAACGCTAGTCAAGGGCAACAATATGCAAGCGCTGTAACAAGTCTCACGAAACACAAAACACAGGACAGTTTTTTTTTTTTTTTTTAAATAACAAACAGTAACGAATAGAGTGATAAGTGCTATTCTTTATTGGTCAAGTGCTGCTGGAAAAGAAGTGTCTTGAGATGTTTTTGAAAATGGCTACAGACTCGGCTGCTCGAACTGAGACAGGCAGGTCATTCCACCAGGTGGGAACGGTCCAGGAAAAGGTCCTAGTGAGGGATTTCATGCCTCTTTGAGATGGCACCACTAGGCGTCGTTCACTTGCAGAACGCAAGCTTCTGGAGGGTGTGTAAGTCTGAGCAAGTGAGTTTAGGTATACTGGTGCAGAGCCTGCGGTTGCTTTGTAGGCGAGCACCAGAGCCTTGAATTTGATTCGCGCAGCTATCGGCAGCCAGTGAAGACTGATGAAGAGAGGTGTGACATGAGCTCTCTTCGGCTCGTTGAAGACCACTCTCGCTGCGTTCTGGATCAGCTGCAAGGGTTTAACAGTGGATGCTGGAAGGCCCGCTAGAAGAGAATTACAGTAGTCCAGTCTGGAGAGTACAAGAGCTTGGACCAGGAGTTGAGTGGCCTGCTCTGATAGGAAGGGTCTAATCTTCCTAATGTTGTATAGCGCAAATCTGCAGGACCGGGTTGTAGTCTTAGAGCTATACCTTGACTCACTGGGGCCCAGGTCAGGAAGCAGACAAACTGGCTAAACCAACCGTCTGCTAGCTGTCTCACGTCACCAGAGTCAGCTAAATCCCAGCACATAGAGACGCTTTCACCTAGATATTATCACATAGAGACTGTGTCTGTTCCCGAATCAGTAAATACAAAAACATCAAAACCATTCAACAGTAAAAATTTAATTGATGTCCAACAAATAAACAACAGATATAATACGGATGAACAATTGATAAATCTCGGGTTGCTGAATATTCGATCCCTTTCGCCAAAACGCTTATTGTTAATGATATGATTATAGATCATAACCTAGATGTGCTGTGTTTGACAGAAACCTGGCTAAAACCTGACGACTACATTACTTTAAATGAGTCCACTCCCCAAGATTATTGTTATAAACACGAGCCACGTCTGAAAGGAGAAGGGGAGGTGTTGCTGTAATTTATAATGATATCTTCAGTATTACTCAGAAGTCTAGTTTCAAATATAATTCCTTTGAAGTTTTGGTGCTTTATGGTAAATGGTAAATGGACTGCATTTATATAGCGCTTTAACAGACCAATGGCCATTCAAAGCGCTTTACACATTGCCTCACATTCACCCATTCACTCACTCATTCATACACCGACGGCGGTGTCAACCATGCAAGGCGCCATCCAGCTCGTCGGGAGCAGCTGGGGTTAGGTGTCTTGCTCATGGACACCTCGACACTTGGTCAGGTGGAACCGGGGATCGAACCACCAACCTTCCGGTTTGCAGACAATCTACATGAACCACTGAGCCACTGCCGCCCATGTAACGTTGTAAGCGTTGCAGCGTATGTAACGTTGTGTAGTGTAAATGATAAATCCGCTTGACATTTGTGTTGGCTACTGTATACAGGCCACCAGGGCACAATACAGACTTTATCAAAGAATTTGCTGGTTTTCTATCAGAGTTAGTACTGGCTGCAGATAAAGTACTAATTGTTGGTGATTTTAATATCCATGTTGACAATGAAAAAGACGCATTGGGATTGGCATTTAAAGACATTCTAAACTCTATTGGAGTTAGACAACACGTATCGGGACCCACTCATCGCCTTAATCATACTTTAGATCTAATACTGTCACATGGACTAAATGTTGATACCATTAAAATTCTGCAGCAGAGCGATGACATCTCAGATCATTACCTAATATCATGTATACTTAATTTAGCTAAGGCTGCAAAGCCATCCCCTTGCTTCAAATATGGCAGGACTATAACCGCTGCGACTAAAGATTGCTTTGTACATAATCTTCCTCATCAGTTCCATCTCCTCAGCATTACAGATAGCCAAGAGGAACTTGATGTTGCAACAGAAACTACTGACTCTCTCTTTACTAGCACTTTAGACATAGTTGCTCCTCGGCGCTAAAGAACATTAAAGCAAATAATCTAACGCCGTACAACGAGCACACTCGGGTTCTTAAAACAGCAGCCAGAAAAATGGAGCGCAGCTGGAAGAAAACAAAACTATAGGTTTTTCGCAATTTGTGGAAAGAGAGCATGATTGCATACAGAAAGGCCATAAAAACTGCTAGATCTGCTTATTTCTCAACTCTTTTAGAAGAAAACAAACACAAACCCTAGGTATTTATTCGATACAGTGGCTAAATTAACAAAGGATAAAGCTTCAACTTCTGATGTTTGTAAACAACACAGCAGTAATGACTTTATGAACTTCTTTACTAGTAAGATTGATAACATTAGGAATAAAATTATAACCATGCAGCCGACTACAGTATCACTTCAGACAGAACATTGTAGTGTCACTGAGGAAAAATTACACTCATTCACTGCTATAGGAGGAGAAGAATTGGCTAAACTTGTTAAATCATCAAAATCAACAACATGTATGCTTGACCCTATAACGACTAGGCTATTAAAGAGATGCTTCCAGAGGTCATAGATCCTCTGCTTAATATTATTAATTCATCCTTGACATTAGGATATGTACCAAAAACTTTTAAGTTGGCTGTAATTAAACCACTTATTAAAAAAACCGCAACTTGATCCTAAAGAATTAGTCAATTACAGACCAATCTCGAATCTACTGTTTCTATCAAAAATATTAGAAAAGGCTGTGTCTTCACAATTATGTTCCTTTTTAGAAAGAAATGGTATATGTGAGGATTTCCAGTCAGGATTTAGACCGTATCATAGTACTGAGACTGCTCTAATTAGAGTTACAAATGATTTACTCTTATCATCTGATCGTGCTTGTATCTCTCTATTAGTGTTATTCGATCTTAGCGCTGCATTCGATACTATCGATCACAATGTTCTTTTGAATAGACTCGAAAATTATGTTGGCATTAGTGGAACTGCATTGGCATGGTTTAAATCTTACTTATCTGACCCTTATCAGTTTGTAGCAGTAAATTAAGAGATGTAACACCGATCACAAGTTCAGTATGGAGTACCGCAAGGCTCAGTGTTAGGACCGTTGCTTTTCACCCTGTATATGCTACCACTGGGAGATATCATTAGGAAGCATGGCGTTAGTTTTCATTGTTATGCTGATGATACTCAGCTCTATATTTCTTCACGCCCTGACGAAACTTACCAATTCACAAGATTAACGGAATGCATAGCTGATATAAAAAATTGGATGAATAGTAATTTCCTGCAACTTAATTCAGATAAAACTGAATTTTTAATTATTGGACAGAAAAGCTCCACAAGTAGTGCCCTAGAATACTGTCTAACCTCGATGGCTGCTCTGTCAAGCCCTCGTCAGTGAGGAACCTGGGTGTGCTCTTTGATACCAATCTTTCGTTTGAAAGCCACGATTCTAGCATCTGTAAAACTGCATTCTACCATCTTAAAAAATATATCTAAATTACGTCACATGCTTTCAATGCAAAATGCTGAACAGTTAATACATGCGTTCATGAGCTCAAGGCTAGATTATTGTAATGCTCTACTGGGTGGTTGCCCTGCTCGCCTAATAAATATACTCCAGCTGGTCCAAAACGCAGCAGCTCGAGTTCTTACTAGAACCAGGAAGTATGATCATATTAGTCCAGTTCTGTCAACACTGCACTGGCTCCCTATTAAACATTGCATACATTTTAAAATCTTGCTTATTACTTATAAAGCAATAAATGGTTTAGCTCCCCAGTACTTAAGCGAGCTCTTAACGCATTATACTCCATCACGTCTATTGCGGTCTCTAAACTCTGGCCAGTTGAAAATACCTAGAATATCTAAATCAACTGCAGGCGGTCGATCCTTTTCCTATTTAGCACCTAAACTCTGGAACAGTCTTCCTAGCATTGTTCGGGAAGCAGACACACTCTGTCAGTTTAAATCTAGACTAAAAACGCATCTCTTTACTATGGCATACACATAGAACATTTTTAACTTTCTTTATTCAAATCAAATGACTGATTGTTAGGCTGCATTAACTAGGTCAGCCGGAACCGGGAACACTTCCCATAACACCTGATGTACTCGTTACATCATAAAAAGAGTGGCATCCACACTAATGTTAGTCTCTCTGTTTATCCCGAGGTTTACTGCAGTCGGCCGGATCCAGGCCGTGTCCGGATCGGATGGTGGACCTGCATCTGGACATGACCAGCTCATCCTAGAGTGTCTGCTGAGACCGTGTCCATTAGTGTCTCCTCTGAATTTGCCTCACCGCACGTCATCCTCAATTAACCCGTCTCGGCGCAATAACTCCGATCTTTCAAGTATTCATATTCTTGTGTAATCGACGCGCCATCCTAAATGAACCCGTCTCTTGCTTGATACCCAAAATATCGAATATTCCTATCTAATATGATTTATGACCTGCAAGGTTGCCAGAGTAATAATTATACACTGTTAATAATAGGCCAGAGGAGAACTGGCACCCCGACTGAGTCTGGTTTCTCCCAAGGTTTATTTTTCTCCATCATGCCCTGATGGAGTTTTGGTTCCTTGCCACTGTCGCCTTTGGCTTGGCTTGCTCAGTTGGGGACACTCAAATTATGATCCAAGTTACTCAACTAAATATACAAATAGAATTTATTAATTTGGTCATATATAATTCTATAAACTATCCAAATTAAACTAGCCAAATCAAATTTTGTTGCAATGTTGTCCTGTTTAACACTGTGAAGCTGCTTTGAAACAATCGTCATTGTAAAAGCGCTAGTTTTTCAAAGTTGATTGATTGATTGATTGATTGATTGATTAAAACATTTCAACAATTTATATATTTGAAAATCAACAAACAACAAATAAATCAAGCAGCTCTGAGCTGTTTTTTTTTTAGCTAGATTCTATTCTGTGGGGTTTCCTTCCTTATATTGGCCGTCGTCATTAGCAATGCATAATGCATAAATAATAATAATTTGGTCTAAATATAATCTCTAATAGCTATTATCTCTGTAAGTATCAAGCAATATTCTCATCAGTGTTCTATCAGCTATAATGCATTTAAATCTTGTGTAAGAGCCCTAACAGGGTCCTAGTGAAATAATGCATATATTTTTCAAATTTGACAGTTTATTTTATTAAATATCAAAGGTGTGCATCATACCCGACACTTAGATGAACACTTTACAGTCAGTTTTATGACTGGAAGTCATTCTCTTCAAATGCTATTGAAATTAGAAACATGTATACCAATGTTGTATGTAACTTTAGAGACGGTCCCTAAATTTGCGAATCTCGAACGTCGAACCAACTTTATGACAGTCATATCAGATTCTTTGTGGTTGTTTTGAAACTATTATCGCTGCTTAAATAGAAAAAAACAGTGAATCACTGTATGGTAAATGAATCGCCTGCGTACATCGCACGTTCATCTCTGCTTTGAGTGCAGATTTCAGTGAGTGAGCGCGCTCTGAACAAAACTCCGGCTAATCTGAAGGCCTCTTTCATTTACTCAATTGAAACATGTGTGATTGGTTATAAACCGCAACGCGATTATAACAGATAGCTTTTGAGAAGACTATAAGTTCAACCACCAAAGTGGCTAGTGTGAGTGACTGTTACACACACCACTCACACACCACTGCTGAAATACACCCGCTAATTCCGGCTGTTAACATCAAGCCCTGTTAAATGTCACCCTAGTTTTGTCTGAACTTGTTCGTTCGTCTTTGGTTCAAGCTTCATGTTATTTCCCAAACATAGTTTTGGCACTGAGGTCAAAGTCCACTTGCCTTGCGCTCACAATCTTCACAGATTTGGAACGATATTACTAACCGTCAGTACATTTTATCATGGTTTATTGTGAAACCGGTAATTCGCCCTTTGGGTTTGGGCCCTAATAATAGTCCTTAGAAGAACAATAGGACCTTCGCCCTTTGGGCTTAGGCCCTAATAATAATAATAATAATAATAACAATAATTAAAGCTGCGAGCAGCGATGACGGGCCCAAGCCGGTGGCACCGCCACCCCGGTGGAATCAGCTTAACTGCGCACGGCAGGCAACAGGCATTTAAAATGGGAAAACATCAAAGGATTATGTCAGTCATCTGAATTCACCACATTACCTGCAGCAGTTGGTGCTGCTATGACCACGAACCACAAAGGCCATATTTATGATATCAGTTAAATTAAATTAAATTAATTAATTTCATGTCAGATGATGTCAATGGTCAATGTCAAATGAGTGCATAATATCGTACTAATGCTAATGTTGTATTATCCTAACACTTCTCTTCATATGTTTTTGACATACCTTAGCTACCGTTTGTTCACCAATCTTATGCACCAAAAAGTTTGCTTTCATTTCAACAGCGGACAGCTGTGTACATCATGTGACACGCGTTACACGCTGACTCCAGTTGAAGAAGAAAACAAAGAAGTTTTAAGTGAAAATGCCACCAAAGAAAGCTACAAGTTATCCTCAGATGGAGGATGACATGGATGACATATGTAAGTCATTAAACTTTCTGACGGAGGAGATGGCCAAAGTAACTGCACAGCTATCGGTGCTAACTGAGCTTGTTACAGAAGTAAAAGTGCTAAAACAGCAGATAAAAGAAAAGGACAAAACAATTAATGAACTTGAGAAGCGGATTGATAACTTGGAACAATATATGCGCATGGAAGATATCATCATAACAGGCTTGAGGGTTAAACCTCGTTCCTACGCAAAAGCTGCGGCGGAATTTAGGAATGTTAGCGAGGACGCCGGGACTGAAGAATTGTTTTCGTTGGAAAGGCAAGTTCTGCAATTCCTGGCAGAGAAAAATATACATGTGGACGCTAATAAAATCTCAATGTGTCATACTCTTCCGTGAAAGGACAAGGATAAGCACGCTATCATTATGTGATTTGTAAATCGTAAATCTAAAACCGAAATACTAAGACAAGGAAAGAAGTTAAGGGGAACAGCGGTCTACTTGAATGAGCATCTCACCATGAAAAATGCTGTTTTACTAAACGAGGTTCAGGAGGAACATGTCAGATAATTGACACAGGTGGAGAGTACTCAGTACTCAGCCAATCAACAAAAGAGGTATATATACGAAGCCGTCTTACCTCCATTTTGTTGACAGTTTTTCCAGCATCTTTCCACCACCCCTTCTCCACATTTTGTTCTTTTTTTCCTTTTTAAGCTCTAAACCACTTACATATGGGGGGTACTCTGGGTTCGGGCCAAAGTCCGAGCTCGAAGCCCTCCCCCCGGACAGCACGCCACATACGCAATTAAATTTACTCTATAAATTATATGTAAGTGTGAACTAGTGAAATGTCGAGATGGCAAGGGAAGCACACATCCTAAGGAAAAATAACAAGATTAAACTCACATGGACGAGGCTCAACGGCTCGTTTCGGAACAAGCTAAAGTAATCATAGTTAGGGAGCCTAAAGAACTTGAACAATTCAAATGAAGTCATTTATTTATTTTATTAGTATTTACAACAGAGAGTGCTACCCTCTCCTGATGCTGTGTATACAGATTTAATATGGACTAGTTATGGAGGGAGCGATTGTAATCTGAGTAATGAAAGGACAAATGTATGGACATGTGCTGGAAGACATGTGGGAACTATGGACAAATCTAGTTGTGATTTTTTTTTTAAAGGATGGATTATGCGCTCCGTTCACAATGGACAAAAGACTGAGGACTGTGTTCCGTGCCATGTTTGATAGTGGACATGATAAATTTGGAAGGTCTGGAGAACTTTGGAGGAGGTATTTATTTATGTTGGATTTTATGAGTATGTTGACTGTGGTGTCCTGTGTGGTGGGGTGGACTGGTGTAGTCAAGAGAATTAAGAATATTATTTTTGCAAATTCATCCTTGTGTGTGTGTGTGAGAGCTTGTGCTTGGGGAAAAGACGTGGACCTTTTCCCAGACATCCCAGTGAGGATGAACTTAAAGATATTGATGGAGAAGTATGGTGTCCTGAATATTATAATATAACTGAACAATACACAAAGTATGAACATCTAAATTTAAATACATATGATTCTATAGACTAGGGTTAATGAGTTTGGAAGTGACATAGATCCGGATACAAATTTTTATAATAGCACAAAACTTAATTGTGAATACTATACTGATGAGCAATTCAAGGGTATAAAAATGAATAGTGCTTTTTCAACAATACACTTTAAAAGCAGGAGCTTGTATAAAAACTATAATAGTATTAAAGAATAGAGACAGTTTAACAAATTTAGTGTTATTGCAGTTTCTGAGACATGGTTAGATGCTGAGAAGGGCTATGATGTAGAAATAGAAGGATATGAGCTATTAACACTAAATAGGGCTAGTAAAAAGTGTGGGGGAGTTGCAATGTAAATAGACAGCAAATTGAGATCTTCTTTGATAAATGATAAGTCTACCACCATCGATGGTATTTTGGAGTGTCTATCAGTTGAAATTGTAGTTGAAGATTCCAAAAATGTCATTGTTAGTTGCCTGTATAGAGCCACTGGATCGTGTCTGGACATATTTAATCAAAAAGTAGATACACTGTTTAATCATATAAATAAGGTGCACGTTGTGTGTGGTAACTTCAATATTAATCTTTTAAACCCCAATCTGAAAACTGCTGACTTTATTACAATTATGTATAGCAATAATCTTTTTCCACTTATCCTTAAACCAACTAGAATTACAGTTGACACAGCAACATTAATAAATAATCTATTCATAAACCTATTGGAAAGCCAAATTACAGCTGGAATTCTTATTAATGATATTAGTGATCATCTTCCTGTTTTTATTTTTTTTCATGAACTTCAACATAAGGATGATGCATTTATAATAGATACTTATGCATTAAAAAGACAGAACACCGGAAGCCATTGCTGCCCTCAAAGAGGACCTGTGTGAGCAGTCGTGGGACGAGGTCTATGCAAGAGAAGACCCTGATCAGGCTTATGATGCCTTCTTGTCTATACTAATTAAATTTTATGACAAGCACTGTCCACTTAAAAAAGTCCCCTACCAAACATAAAAACAGGTCAGATAAGCCATGGATTACTAAGGGCATAGCGAATGCATGTAAAAAGAAAAATCATCTCTATAGATTATATATGAAACATAGAACCAAAGAAACAGAATATAGATATAAAACGTATAAAAATAAATTGACAAATATGATTCGATTAAACAGGAAGAACTATTATCATAACAAATTGGAACAGTACCAGAGTAATATCCAAGAGATTTGGAAAGTAGTGAATACTATAATCAAGAATGGGCCTAAAAAAGCAGAATTTCCTAACTACTATGTTAAAGATAATTTAATTATAAACAAGACTCAGGAAATTACAAATGCTTTTAACAATTTCTTTGCAAGTGTAGGACCTACTTTGTCCAATCAAATTATTGAACCAAAAGATACAAATGGAATTAATGAGCAACTTATAAAACCAAATCTAAATTCCTTATTTATAAATAGTGTAGATGAAAATGAAATAATTGGAATTGTAGGAAAATTTAAAAATAAAAGATCAACTGACTGTTCCAGTTTAGATATGTGGCTAGTAAAATACATTATAAATTGCATAGTCACATCACTCTCATATATCTGTAATCAGTCCATTCTAACTGGTATTTTTCCTCATAAAATAAAAATAGCAAAAGTAATACTCATCTTCAAAAGTGGAGACAAACACCGGTTCACAAATTATAGACCCATCTCATTAGTCTCACAGTTTTCAAAAATTTTAGAAAAATTGTTTGTGGTCTGGCTTGACAAATTTATAGAAAAAAATAATTGACTAAATCATCAACTATATGGATTTAGGTCTAATAGGTCTACTTTGATGGCGGTCATGGAACTGGTGGAGAAAATAGAAAACAAGCAATATACGGTGGGGGTATTTATAGATCTCAGTAAGGCCTTTGACACCATTGATCATGCATTGCTACTGAAAAAAAATGGAAAGATATGGTGTCAGAGGAATTGCATTTGCATGGCTGAAAAGTTATTTAAGTGAAAGGCTACAATATGTACAAATGAATAATGTAAATTCTGGAAAAAAGTAATTACACATGGAGTCCCACAAGGCTCGGTATTAGGACCCAAATTATTCATAATGTACATAAATGATGTCTGTGAGGTCTTACAAAATCTAAATTCTGTTTGCTGACGATACCAGCTTCTACTGCTCAGGAACAGATCTGGAGCGACTCCTGAATACTGTTGAAAATGTTTATATCAAACCATTTTTTTAATTTCCTTAGCTCAAACTATCAATGAACTTAAGTAAAACTAAATATATTATATTTGGTAATAGGAAAATTTAAAAAAAAAGGAGTTAAGTTAATTAAAATAAATGATATAGAAATTGAAAAGGTAACTGGCATTAAATTCTTGGGGATTCATTTTGATGAATATTTGAATTGGAAAATGCATATACATTTCATAAAGATGAAAATTGCTAAAACTATTGCTATAATGTGTAAAATACATTTTTTTGTAAATGAACGCTCATTATTTTTACTGTACAATTCTCTCATTCTGTTATTGTGTAGAAATTTGGGGGAATAACTACAAATCAAATATTAATCCAATCTATTTACTCCAAAAGAAGGCAATTAGAATTCTAAATCAGGAAAAATATTCTGCACCAACGAATCCTTTATTTATAAAATTAATACCTTGAAAATTCATGACCTTGTTGACTTAAATACAGCAGTTGTGATTTACAAGGCATGTAACCATCAGCTCCCTCACAGTCTCCAGGAGATGTTCAAGCTTAGAGAGAGTCAGTATAACCTCAGAGGAATATAGGTATTTAAAAAAAAACAAAAAAAAAAACAGTGTGAGAACAAATAACAAAAGTAAATGTATTAATGTCAGAGGGGTACATTTGTGGAATAGTTTAGATGATAAATTAAAAGGGTGTTATATAGTAAAATTATTTTTAAAAATTTACAAATCTAGTATCATTGTAAAATATAAAATAAAAAAAATAAACTTGCTTAAACTTTGGGGGTATAAGAGCTTGACTTTTTCTTTGTTCTAGTAGTTCACACTTGTGGTAACCTCGAGTATGGTTTCTCCAACTGTGGATTTATTTCTTGCAAGGAATTAAATCTTTAAAGACACAATTGGCTAAGCCTTGTCTCTTATTCAGAAATGTAACAGAGTTTTTTTGCCACAACAAGGATTATATAATTTAATTTAAAATGCTTTGTTTTTTGTTTGTTTCTTGTTTTATTTTTTTTTATTTTTTGGATGAATGGATGACTGAATAAACGAATAAACTAAACTAATATGTATGGTAGTGTCATGTAAGTGTAAGATGAGTGTCTAAATTTTATATAAGTTTATTACAAACAGACACTTGTAAAATCATGTTAAATATATGTTTTAAGAAATTTAAAATTGTACCTTCTGTAAAGCACAAGTATACAAAACACACACGCATTCCTCTATTAAAAAAAAGAGCAGAAGGCAAAAAGACAGAGAGAGAGGCAGGTATGCTAATATCAGCCCATCCCCCTTCCACACACACAGGGGAGAGGCTTAGTGAGATTCAATTTGAACAAAATTTTGAACAAAAAATAAGAAAATCTAAAGGTGGAAGAAAGTTTCATTGTTTGAAAAAGAAACTCAAATGTGTTTTTTTTTCCCTAATGTTAGTGTTTTTAGTTAGTATTTTCGATCAGGCTCCTTACTCATCACCATATACATCACCATATATTGTTTAAATATTGCCAAACACGTTAAATTTGACATCACTAGCTTTTAAACTAAATCACCATCACACATTAGCATTTCGCTAGCCTGTTAGCTTGTCATCTCTGCACCCGGGTCTCCTGTTTTCTGAGTTCATTAAAAAAACCGTGGTGAGTTGGAATAGTAAATAGTCTCCAACAAACCACTGTGGTAAGTTGGATTCATCAACAAACACGGTAAGCTATGTCGCCATCTCCTGTCATTGTCACTTGCACTGCTTGCATGTTTAGTATAGGCTTCTCCGTCGGCGAACAGGGCTTCACTTGTGATAAATGTAAAGAGATAATTAGGCTGACGGAGAAGATTTCAGAATTAGAGACACGCATCCAGACTTTATCTGAGAGTAGTCAAGTCAAGTCAAGTCAACTTTATTTATATAGCGCTTTTAACAATGCAGATTGTTTCAAAGCAGCTTCACAGTGTTAAACAGAAAAATAATGCAACAGAATATATTTTGATTATCATATAGTAACAATGTGGGCTTTAGATCAGTAATTAGATAAGTAATTTGGTCTATATGGTTAATTTAGTTTAATAATTAGATTTATTTTGAAATATATTTGAAAAATAGTTTTTCCCCAACTGAGCAAGCCAAGCCAGGCGACAGTGGCAAACCAAAACCCCATCAGGAGACCTAATGGAGAAAAATAAACCTTGGGAGAAACCAGGCTCAGTCGGGGTGCCAGTTCTCCTCTGGCCAATTAACAAACAGCGTATGATTATTATTTAAGTTATTATTTTAAAGGTCAGAGGTCATAATCGATTTGAATTTTCAAAAGATCTGAGGTAACACGCCGGAGACGGGTTTATTGAGGATGATGTATCGATTAAATAATTATTAAAAATAAAAAAATTGAAATATCGGAGTCATTACGCCGGAGACAGGTTTTTATTGAGGATGCCGTATTGATTAAACAATTACTAAAATGTAATATTCGAAAGATCGGTGGCAACACGCTGTGTAGTGAGGACGTTACAGCTTTAGAGACTGATTTGGATGCAAGTAGCTTAGTGAACTCTGTACATTCTCCAGTTCCGGCTGCAGGGCCCCCGCAGCAGGGAAACTGGGTAACGGTGAGGCGGCATACTCGCGGATCAAAAAAACACTCTTCCGTTCGATTAGAATATCAAACAGGTTTTCCCCACTCAGTAGCGCACCCACTGAGAATCCTGTTGAAAGTGCCTAGTTATTGGTGATTCTATTGACGGGCGTGAAAATAGAGACACCAGCCACCATAGTCACATGTTTACCGGGAGCCAGAGTGCCTGACATCAAAGCAAATTTAAAAGTGCTGGCTAATGCTAATCGCAAATTCTCTAAGATTATTATTCACGTCTGCACTAATGATGTTCGACTTTGCAAGTCGGATATCACCAAAATTAACATTAAAGAGGTGTGTGAACTCACTAGTGCGATGGCAGGTTCAGTTCCTTTCAAGGAACTCGCGTCACCGCTTTGGGAACGCCTCTGCGTGATTGCGTCGTGAAGCACATGTGTAATCAGTCCAATAGAGAGGCGGAGCGTATAGGCGGGTGGCGTCATAGACCCGGAAGGTATAAAGCATACCGGCAAACACACGCCCTAGCTTCTGTTGCCTTCAGCAAGCGCTCTGTGTAACATTGTCATTGTCAGCTCTGTGTTTGTGTCTGAGTTCAGACTTTGTTTGTTTGTTTTCTTATAACAAGTTTGCAACACTTACTGACACACTAAAGAGAGACACTGTGGCGAGAAACAGCGTTACTGAAAGTGTGTTTTCCTGCTCGTTTGCTTCTCGAGTGGGGATCCACATTTGATGTGCGGTGTTTGATAGGAGAACAGCACGCGCAGTCGGCTCTCGAGGGTCGGCTGCGAGCATTGTGAGTTTTGCCTCTGAGAGTGCTGCGATCCCGCGAACGCTCTTCGAGGAGGGCGGCGCGGCTCGCGTTCTCTGTGGCGCGTTCTCCGCGGCTTAGACTCTGCTGTTGCTGAGGCGCGGCGGTAGTTTTTGTCGCGGGGTTACGCAAAGCGGACTTGTCAGAGGGGTTAGAGACGGGCCAGCCCTTTCTCTGCCTTCACCTGGCAAGTCCAGTGCTGCTTCTCTGGGTTCGGAGCCGCGCTGCGGTTTCTCCCGTCCGAGGCGCGGCCTCGGTGTTGCAGCTGTTCAGCTCTGAGGAGGTGAATGTCTGTAGCATTGTTGCAGGGGTTGAAGACTCGCCACTTCTAACACCTGCTAGTGAGGAGCTCATGGAGGTCTGAGCAGAGATGTGGCCAAAAAAACAACAAAAAAAATATATATATATATATAATAAATAAAGAAAAAGAAGAATATTTAAGGCCAGATCAGAAGCGCCTCAGTTAAAAGCAGGCTTATGAGTGCTTTCTGTCAGTGCCCTGATCAGCCTCCACGGGGCTTGCTGTTTTCACAGATCCCCACACTGAGGTGTTGAGATCGTGGAAACAGCCATATTTTCACTGTGTTTAATTCCAAAAGCACACTTGAGATGTAAAGCCCCACCTTTGCTCTTAGTCATTTAGAGCTGCATTAATATTGTATATATATTATATAAGGATATACATACTATATAAATAATGCTACAAAGTGTACTCAGTGGCTCAGTGTACACTATGGCTTTCGTGCGGCATTTTAAGCTGCCCGATGTAAGCTCTGGAACAGTAAAGCACACGAGTCAGGCTCCTCACACCGGGCGCAGCGAATCAGAGCGCCGCCACTCGCACTCCTCCTCAGTAAGAGTGGGGTGGTGGGTGCGCCCTCTAGCGTTGAGGAGGGCTGCGTCTAAGAGCCCTGACGCCTTAGTGCCCAGGGCTTTGAGGTTTCCCGGGGTCAGGCGGTGTTCACCTCTTCATATGGTGCCCGTCTGTCCTCGGCACCCTCACAGAGTCAATCCACCAGCCCCAACCCCCTTGGAGGAAACCGCTGCTGAGTCAGTTGTTCCCTGCCGGTTCGCCGCTACAGGGCGCTGCACTCGCAGTGCAGAGCATGTCAGGGGCCAGTCCTGAGGGGCTGGTACCCTTAGAGGGCAATCCACCAACCCCGCCCGAGTGCCGGGCGTGGAGGGCCCTCGCGGGTCATCCTAGGATGGCTTGCGCCCGCCTCTGAGGTAAATCGCTGTTGAGTCAGTTGTTCCCTGCCGGTTTGCCGCTTCAGGGCGCTGCACTCGCAGTGCAGAGCACATCAGAGGCCAGCCCTGAGGGCTGGTACCCTTAGAGGTCAATCCACCAACCCCGCCCGAGTGCCGGGCGTGGAGGGCCTTCGCGGGTCATCCATAGGATGGCTTGCGCCCTCCTCAGAGAAACGCTGTTGAGTCAGTTGTTCCCTGCCGGTTCGCGCTTCAGGCGCTGCACTCGCAGTGTAGAGCACATCAGGGGCCAGTCCTGAGGGGCTGGTACCCTTAGAGGTCGATCCACCAACCCGTCCGAGTGCCGGGCGTGGAGGGCCCTCTCGGGTCATCCATAGGATGGCTTGCGCTCTACTCGGAAGGAAACCGCGCTGTTGAGTCAGTTGTTCCCTGCCGGTTTGCCGCTTCAGGGCGCTGCACTCGCAGTGCAGAGTACATCAGAGGCCAGTCCTGAGGGGCTGGTACCCTTAGCAGATTTTGTGTCGGAGTGAGAATCTGCCGCATTATCTTGGTGGGTCCTGCAATGTATTAAATTTGGGTACGTCATCCAGTCCGAATGTCGTCCTCTCGGTTGTAATGGGTTCTTCTCCACTGTGGGGGAACCCGAGCAGGCTCTGGTGGTGACTCAGGAAGTGCAGACTCTGCTGCGAAAGAGGCTTTGAGTGGGTCCCTCTACCAGACAGGGAGTCAGGCTTTCATAGCCAGTACTTCAGTATGCCGTAGAAGGATGGGGAGCTGCGCCTATTTTTAGATCTGCACATCCTCAGGATGCTTACGCTCAAACACATCTTGTCTCAGATCAGGTCCGAGGACTGGTTTGTCTCAATAGATCTAAAGATGCATAGTTTCATGTCTCCATCCTTCCTCAGCACAGGCAGTACCTGAGGAGGTTCGCTTTCGGGAGAAGCGTGCCAATATCGGGTGCTTCCCTTTGGTCTAGCCAAGGCCTGTCCTGGGGCACCGTGTCAGCGTCGTCTCTGATCACGGATGCTTCCTGACAGGCTGAGAGAGGCGACCATGAGTGGTCGCTCAACCCAGGGCTTATGGCAGGGCTGTCGGCATTTTGGCACATAATCGCCTGGGAATGTTGGCGGTGCTTCAGGTTGAAGCACTTCCTGCCAGACTGGTCACTCTCCGTCTTTTATAATGGAGACAGTGGTGGCCTAAGACCAAGGGATTTCCCCGAGTGGAACCCTTTCTCACGTAGTCAGGGCAATGCGGCCGTGATCCCGCACCTTGGTTATGTGGAAAGGTCCTTGGTTTCAGCCCAAGGCCCGTCCTGGGGGCACCATGTCAGCGTCGTCTCTGATCATGGATGTCTCCCTGACGGGCTGGGGCGACCATGAGTGGTCGCTCGACCCAGGCCCTTTGTGGAAGCAGGCGTTTGGGAGTGGAGACTCCACACCGAGGTGTGGAGCTCCTTTGGGAAGAACTTGGCAGGGCCCAAGTGGACCCGTTTGCCACACTGCGAGAACACTTTTGTCATCTGTGGTCCTCCCTAGCGCCTCCAGCTCCTCCTGGACTGGACATTCTGGTACAGGAGTGGCCAAGGCTGCCCCTGTACACATTTCCCCCGATTGCTCTGCTTCCGGGAGTTCTAGAGAGAGTGCGTCGGGGCGGGGCCCTCCTTCTGTTAGTAGCTCCGTTCTGGCCATCCCGAGTCTGGTTCTCAGACATTGTGTCGCTCCTTGACGGCTCTCCCCTGGAGATTCCGTTTGGGAGGGACTTTCTCTCTCAGGTGGGCGGTGCCATCATGCACCCTCACCCAGAGCTGTGGAAACTGTGTGCTTGGCCTCTGAGGGGGCCCAGCTCATAAGTTATGGTCTCTCAACCGAGGTTGTGAGGCCACCCTACACTCTAGAGCTCCTCAACGAGAAGCAGTGCGTTGAAGTGGAGACTCTTCACCTGAGGGTGTAGAGATCTCCTGTGGGATCCAGTTAACTGCCCTGCGAGCGCGGTGCTGGAATTCCTGCAGGAGAGATTCTCCGCTGGGTTAGCTCCCTCGACACTAAAGGTGTATGTGGCGGCCTTAGCAGCGTACCACAATCCTTTGAGTGGGGTGTCTCTGGGGCGACACCCTCAAGTTACTGGTTTCCTCCGTGGCGCAGGAGGTTAAGACCTGCTACGCACCAGGGTGCAGGCCTTTGCCTTCTGAGGCTCCTTTGAGCCGTTTGAAGGAGTTCTGAGAAGTTTCTCGTTCTTTTTACAATCATTTGGCAATCCCCCCGAAGAGAATGGGAAGTTACAAGCTCTCTCTGGGGCACCCTCGTGCTTGGAATTGCGCCCGGTGTGGCTAAGGCCTTCCTACATCCTAGGCCGGGCCACATTCCTAGGTTCTCACTAATCCTGTGAGACCTGTAGTACTTCAGGCCTTCTATCCTCCTCCGCTCCAGACGTCAGACCAGGAAGAACTTATCTGCTTTGCCTGTTCGCGCACTAGGCAGCGTATGTCCACAGCTGAAGCCCTGTGGAGAAAATCAGAACTACTGTTCGTCTTTTGGACCACCCTTGAGAGGGGTCCGGCTTCAAAGCAGAGGAGAAGCAAGTGGGTAGTCGAGGCTATTCACTTGCTTAGGTGGCGGCCGGGCAGCCTTCCCTTTGGCTGTCCGGGCCCACTCTCCAGGAGTATGGCTGCCTCTCAGGCAATTTTGGCAGGAGCCTCCCTGCAAGATATTTGTGATCCGGCAGGATGATCTTCACATCATACCTTTGTCACTTTTTACGAGCTTGACATCAACTCTCCCGGGGCTCGGTGCTCGCCCACTAGACAATGTCACAGGCGAGCATTCGCTCATATGGGGCGTGGGTATTCGTTCCCAAAGCGGTGGCGCAGCGCGAGTTCCTTGAAAGGAAGCGTCTCGATTCTGACTGTAACCTTAGTTCCCTGAATAGGGAGCGAGGCGCTGCGTCACCCTGCCATACTCCCGCATGCCCATAGCGTCTTGCTTCAGTCTTTCTCAGAAGCTAGGGCGTGTGTTTGCCGGTATGCTTTATACCTTCGGGTCTATGGCGTCACCCGCCTATCGTTCCGTCTCTCTATTGGACTGATTACACATGTGCTTCACGACGCAATCACGCAGAGGCGTTCCCAAAGCGGTGACGCGGCGTCTGCTCCCTATTCAGGAACTAAGGTTACAGTCGTAACCGAGGCGTTTTTGTTCTGGTCCGCTCCCGTTAAAAGGAGTGACGAGATAGTTATCAGATTATCATCACTCAATGGCTGGTTGTCGAAGTGGTGTCCGCAAAATAACATAGGGTTCATAGACAATTGGAAAAGCTTTTGGGCCAGACCTGGCCTGTTAAAACACGACGACATCCATCCTTCTTGGAGTGGTGCAGCCCTTCTCTCTAGTATTTTGGCATATAGTCTTAGAGCTAAACCTTGACTCACTAGGGCCCAGTTCAGGAAGCAGACGGACTGGCTCACCCGACCGCCTGCTAGCTGCCTCCCGTTACAGAAGTCAGGTAAATCCCAACACATAGACACTCTTTTACCTAGATATTATCACATAGAGACTGTATGTTCCGCGAATTAGTAATTACAAAAAAACATCAAAACCATTCAACGATAATAATTTAATTGATGTCCAACAAATAAACAATATATAAATACGGATAATCAAATGATAAAGCTTGGGTTGCTGAATATTCGATCCCTTTCCCCAAAAGTGCTCATTGTTAATGATATCATTACAGATAATTATCTAGATGTGCTGTGTTTGACAGAAACCTGGCTAAAACCTGACGACTACATTACTTTAAATGAGTCCACCCCACAATATTATTGTTATAAACACGAGCCGCGTCTGAAAGGTAAAGGGGGAGGGGTTGCTGTAATTTATAATATCTTCAGTATTACTCAGAAGTCTAGTTTCAAATATAATTCCTTTGAAGTTTTGGTGCTTTATGTAACGTTATGTAGTGCAAATGATAAATCCCGTGTAACATTTGTGTTAGCTAATGTATATAGGCCACCAGGGCACATTACAGACTTTATCAAAGAATTTGCTGATTTTCTATCAGAGCTAGTTCTGGCCATAGATAAATTACTAATTATTGGTGATTTTATTATCCATGTAGACAACAAAAAAGACACATTGGGATTGGCATTTAAAGACATTCTAAACTCTATTCGAATTAGGCAACACGTGTCAGGACCTACTCATCGCCATAATCATACTTTAGACCTAATATTGTCACATGGAATTAATGTTGATACCGTTGAAATTCTGCAGCAGAAGCGACGACATCTCAGATCATTACCTAGTATCATGTATACTTAATTTAGCTAAAGCTACAAAGCCGTCCACCCGTTTCAAAAATGGCAGGACTATCACTGCTGCAACTAAAGATTGCTTTTTAAATAATCTTCCTAATCAGTATCATCTCCTCAGCATTCCAGATAGCTTAGAGGAACTCGATGTTGCAACAGAAACTATTGACTCTCTCTTTTCCAGTACTTTAGACACAGTCGCTCCCCTGCGCTTAAAGAAGATCAAAGAAAATAGTCCAACCCCGTGGTACAACGAGCACACCTGGGCCCTTAAAACAGCAGCCAGAAATGGAGCGCAGCTGGAAGAAAACAAAACTAGAGGTCTTTCGTAATTCGTGGAAAGAACGTATGATCGCATACAGAAAGGCCGTAAAAACTGCTAGATCGGCTTATTTCTCGACTCTCTTAGAAGAAAACAAATACAAACCTAGGTATTTATTCGATACAGTGGCTAAATTAACCAAGAATAAAGCTTCAACTTCTGATGTTTGTAAACAGCACAGCAGTAATGACTTTATGAACTTCTTTACATGTAAGATTGACAATATTAGGAAGAAAATTACAACCATGCAGCTGTCTACTACAGTATCACATCAGACAGAGCATCGTAGTGTCACTGAGGAAAAATTACACTCAATCACTGCTATAGGAGAGGAAGAATTGGCTAAACTCTTTAATTCATCTAAATTAAAGATGAATACCTATAAATTAAAGACCTATACCGACTAGGCTATTAAAAGAGATGCTACCAGAGGTCATGGATCCTCTTCTTAATATCATTAATTCATCTTTGTCATTAGGATATGTACCGGAAACTTTTAAGTTGGATATTATTAAACCACTTATTAAAAAAACGCAATTTGATCCTACAAAATTATTCAATTACAGGCCAATCTCAAATCAACCCTTTCTTTCAAAAATACTTGAAAAGGCAGTGTCTTAACAATTATGTTCCTTTTTAGAAAGAAATGGTGTCTGTGAGGATTTTCAGTCAGGATTTAGACCGTATCATTGATGAGAGCAGTCTCAGTACTGAGTTACAAATGATTTACTCTTATCATCCGATCGTGGTTGTATCTCTTTGTTAGTGTTACTCGATCTTAGCGCTGCATTCGGCACTATCGACCAAAACATTCTTTTGAATAGACTCGAAAATAATGTAGGCATTAGTGGACCTGCATTGGCATGGTTTAAATCATACCTATCTGATCATTATCAATTTGTTGCAGTAAATGAAGAGATGTCACAACGATTCACTCAAGTTCCGTATGGAGTACCGCAGAGCTCAGTGCTAGCACCCGTAAACCACGCTCTGTGTATTCAAGATGCCGTAATCCTAATAATCTGCTTAGGGTACCGATTTCCTCTACCACATTACTGTCCATTTCAATTGGTCTCTGGAATTGCCAGTCTGCTGTAAACAAAGCAGACTTTATTTCAGTTATTTCCACTCATTCTAATCTCAGTCTCATGGCCTTAACTGAGACCTGGATCAAACCAGAAGACACTGCCACTCCTGCGGCCCTCTCAACTAATTTCTCCTTTTCGCACTCACCTCGTCCAATTGGGAGAGGTGGAGGTACTGGTTTGCTCATCACAAAGGATTGGAAGTTTGAGCCCATACCATCTCTCTCTGGCAACAGCTCATTTGAATCACACTCAATCACTATCACTCACCCTGCTAAAATCCATGTTGTAGTTGTTTATCGCCCCCCAGGTCAACTGGGTAACTTCTTGGAGGAGTTGGATATGTTACTCTCCAACTTTCCTGAAGATGGCACTCCTCTGGTGCTGCTCTGTGACTTCAACATCCACCTTGATAAACCAAAGGCTGCAGACTTCACCTCTCTACTGACCTCCTTTAACCTTAAGCGAGTATCTACCACGGCTACTCACAAATCAGGTAATCATTTGGACCTTATCTACACACGCTACTGCTCTACAGACAACAACACTTTAGTGACTCCGTTGCACACCTCCGACCACTTCCTCGTCACTCTTAGCCTCATACTCACTTCTGATACAACTCATACTGATCCACAGATCACCTTTCGGCGTAATCTACGCTCTCTCTCTCCCTCTCGTCTATCCACTATGGTTTCATCCTCACTTCCTCCACCTGCTCAGTTCTCAGCTCTGGAGACTAACTGTGCTACTGACACTCTTTGCTCCACTCTAACATCTTGTTTAGACAGCTTTTGCCCCCTTTCATCCAGACCAGCCCGCACACCCTCTGCCCCTGGCTGTCTGATGTTCTCCGAACATCGCTCTGGACTCAGGGTGGCAGAGAGAAAGTGGCGCAAATCTAAGAACTCTACTGATCTTACCTTGTATCAGTCTCTTCTTGTTTCCTTCTCTGCACATGTCTCCACTGCAAAAACTACATACAATCACGACAAAAACAAAAACTGCTCTGACTCTCGTGCACTTTTCAGATCATTCTCCTCTCTTCTTTGCCCCCTCCGTCATCAACTCTTACAGCTGCCGACTTTGCATCTTTCTTCACAAACAAAACCTCCTCCATTAGCAGCCAATTCTCCGCACCACAAACTGACATACACATCTCATCAACCGTCACACACACGCTACCCTCTTTCTCTCTGCTCTCTGAAGCAGAAGTCTCCAAACTCATCCTTTCCAAACACCCCACTACTTGTCCGCTTGATCCTATCCCCACTCACCTGCTTCAGGGCATTACTTCGTCAATTACTCTTGCACTCACCCACATCGTCAACACCTCTCTTCACACCGGGACTTTCCCCACAGCTTTTAAGCAGGCTCGGGTAACCCCACTGCTTAAGAAACCCTCTTTGAACCCAGAACTTTTAGAAAACTACCGACCGGTGTCCCTTCTGCCTTTTATTGCTAAGACACTTGAGAGAGTAGTGTTCAACCAACTCTCTATGTTTCTTGCACAGAACAACCTCCTGGACAACAACCAATCTGGATTCAAAAGCAGCCACTCAACTGAGACTGCCCTGCTCTCGGTTACTGAAGCACTGAGACAGGCAAAAGCAGCTTCCAAATCCTCAGTACTCATCCTGCTGGATCTGTCTGCTGCTTTTGACACAGTTAACCACCAAATCCTCCTGTCAACTCTCATGAAGATGGGCATGTCAGGAACTGCTCTCCAGTGGTTCAAGTCTTACCTCTCAGGTAGGTCCTTCAGGGTGTCATGGAGAGGTGAAGTGTCTAAGTCACATCATTTAGCTATTGGAGTTCCTCAGGGCTCAGTGCTTGGACCACTTCTCTTCTCCATCTACATGTCATCGCTAGGATCTGTCATCCAGAAACATGGCTTTTCCTATCACTGCTATGCTGATGACACTCAACTCTACTTCTCATTTCAACCAGATGATCCCACAGTTGGGGTTCGGATCGCTGCCTGCCTGACAGACATTTCTGCCTGGATGAAGGAACAACACCTTCAACTCAATCTGGCAAAGACAGAACTGCTTGTGGTCTCAGCCAACCCAGCACTTCAACATAATCTCTCCATTCAGCTCGGTTCATCAACCATAACTCCGTCCGGGACAGCCAGGAACCTTGGAGTTGTGATTGATCTAAAATTCACTGACCACATTACTGCAACAACCCGGTCCGGCAGATTTGCGCTATACAACATTAGGAAGATTAGACCCTTCCTAACAGAGCAGGCCACTCAACTCCTGGTCCAAGCTCTTGTACTCTCCAGACTGGACTACTGTAATTCTCTTCTAGTGGGCCTTCCAGCATCCACTGTTAAACCCTTGCAGCTGATCCAGAATGCAGTGGCGAGAGTGGTCTTCAACGAGCCAAAGAGAGCACACATCACGCCTCTCTTCATCAGTCTTCACTGGCTGCCGATAGCCGCGCGAATCAAATTCAAGGCTCTGGTGCTCGCCTACAAAGCAACCGCAGGCTCTGCACCAGTATACCTAAACTCACTTGCTCAGACTTACACACCCTCCAGAAGCTTGCATTTTGCAAGTGAACGGCGCCTAGTGGTGCCATCTCAAAGAGGCATGAAATCCCTCACTAGGACCTTTTCTTGGACCGTTCCCACCTGGTGGAATGAACTGCCTGTCTCAGTTCGAGCAGCCGAGTCTATAGCCATTTTCAAAAAACATCTCAAGACACTTCTTTTCCAGCAGCACTTGACCAATAAAGAATAGCACTTATCACTCTATTCGTTTCTGTTTGTTATTTAATAAAAAAAAATAATTAAAAAAAAAACAAGTTTCGTGAGACTTGTTACAGCACTTGCATATTGTTGCCCTTGACTGCTTCTATTACTCTCATTTGTAAGTCGCTTTGGATAAAAGCGTCTGCTAAATGACTAAATGTAAAGCACTAAATGGTTTAGCTCCCAGTACTTGAGTGAGCTCTTAACACATTATACTCCATCACGTCTACTGCGGTCTCTAAACTCTGAACCAGCTGATAATACCTAGAATATCAAAATCAACTGCAGGTGGTCGATCCTTTTCCTATTTAGCATCTAAACTCTGGAACAGTTTTCGTAGCATTGTTCGGGAAGCAGACACACTCTGTCAGTTTAAATCTAGACTAAAAACACATCTTTTCTATGGCATACACATGAAACACTTTTTTCAATTAAATGATTATTAGGCAATATTATCTAGGTCAGCCGGAACACTTCCCATAACACCTGATGTACTAGTTACATCATCAGAAGAATGGCATCTTCGCTAATGTTAGTGTCTCTGTTTTATCCCGAGGTCTACTGCATTTAGCCGGATCTAGGCTGTATCCAGATCAGACGGTGGACCTGCACCCAGATGTGACCAACACATGACCCTGAAGTGTCTGCAGAGACAGTGTCATTTAGACTCCCCCTTAAGCTGCCTCATCGACACGGCATCCTCAATAAACCTGTATCCGGCGTAATGACTATTTATTTTTAATAATTATTTAATCAATATATCATCCTCAATAAACCCGCCTCCGGCGTGTTGCCTCAGATCTTTCGAATATTCAGATCTATTATGACCTCTCACCTTTAAAATTGCCAGAATAATAATAATACGCTGTTTGTTAATTGGCCAGAGGAGAACTGGCACCCCGACTGAGCCTGGTTTCTCCCAAGGTTTATTTTTCTCCATTAGGTCTCCTGATGGGGTTTTGGTTTCCTTGCCACTGTCACCTCTGGCTTGGCTTGCTCAGTGGGGGGAAAAACTATTTTTCAAATATATTTCAAAATAAATCTAATTATTAAACTACATGAACCATATAGACCAAATTACTGATCTAAAGCCCACATTGTTACTGTATGATAATCGAAATATATTCTATTGCATTATTTTTTTGTTTAACACTGTGAAGCTGCTTTGAAACAATCTGCATTTTTAAAAGCGCTATATAAATAAAGTTGACTTGACTTGACTATTTTTAGTGTCAAGAATGAAATACAAAACATTAAAAAAAACCAATTCATTGATAAAAACAAACAAAAAAACATTCATTTTAAAATTCATTTATCGTCAATAACCAAACACACAATCCTTATTTAATTCAAATTAAACAATGATTTTATATTTGTAATAACACAATTATTAAATTAACTAGAATTTACATTCCCTGAAGAAAATGTGAGTGGTGCTTGCTGTGGCAAAACTCGGGGCCCGGTGGCTACTATGATGCAAAAAAGCCAAGCAACATGTCTGTATGATGTTGTAGAGCTGAGATATGGCTTATTCATTTGGTTGCTATGGAGTGGCTTGGGAGCATCCCATAATGATAATCCAAAAGCTCCTTGTCAGTATGAATGATATAAATCAACACCCATGTCTCTATGATGTTCTGATGCAGAGATATAGGTCTTGCTAAACTGTTGCTAGGGTACTCTGTTTGGTTGCTATGGAGTGGCTCGGCAGCTGCCAATGATGATACAGCAAAAGCTCCTTGTCCGTATGAATGATATAAATCAAGCCCCGTTCCTCTATGACATTCAGATGTGAAGATATCCACTGTGCATTTGGGTTGCTAAGGTGCTTGATAATGGTTGCTAGGGCATGGCTAGGAAGTGTTGAAGGTGATTTGTGATTGGCTGTTGATACCCCGAGTCAAACAAACCCACCCTCATGTTTCTATGACACTCCCATCCAAAGATATCCTTTTGATCTTTGATACAATGGGATCGGTTGCTAGGGAGCTCTAAATGGTTGCTAGGGCGTGGCTTGACAGCATCACGATGATCCTGAGATAGTGATTGGTTGCCTGAGTAAATTGAGCCCACCCCTTGTCTCTGTGACACTGTGAAGCAGAGCTATAGTCAATACAAAATCCCTATGCAATTTACCATTGGAGGAAAAACGCATGAGTTTAATGAGACGTCCCTCCCCATGTTAAGTCAATGGGAAATGTTTCAGTTTTTGGGGAGCTCTAGCGCCCCAGGGGTACAACTTATACACCATTGAGTTGTATGTTCTGACAGAGGCTGGCAGTCTCTATTCAAATGTCGTATAAGACACGAGTTTCTACGAAATCCTTGCTCGGAGTTGTGAGAGGTCAAAGTTTTCGCCATGTTAAGTCAATGGGAATTTCGGCTACTTTTTCGCCCCTGGGGCGAACACCGTACCCCCGATCCCTTAGAAAAGATATAGCACACCATTCCCAAATATACCGCACAATTGACAAAAACTGTGGGAGGAGAAGCACGGCAAAGTTTTGTCCAGAAGGAAGAATAATTAAAATAAGTATGGAGAATAACAATAGTGATGCCTTGCTACCGCAAGCACCACTAATTATATAAAACAATATTGTCAATGCCCTAGAAATGAACTGGTTGTATACACTTTTTTTTTTTTAATTCAAACCCAGAAAAGACATTTCTTATCCTTCAATGCAGGCCAAAGCACACAGCAATGAGAGAGATAACCTTTTCACCATCAGCTGACACCCATCTTCCTCCACACACACACACACACACGTGCAAAGTTTCAAGAGTTTTCGAGCACCGACGTGCAAAGTTTCAAGAGTTTTCGAGAAGAGTAAGGGCCCCAAAAAGGCCAAAAACCTTGAAAGAAAAAAAAAATCCTTAGAAAAACAATAGGGCTGTGCGCCCTTTCAGGGCTTGGGCCCTAATAATCCTTAGAAGAACAATCGGGTTTGAAGTAAATCGGGTGAAAATAAGACTGGGATTCAAAACATTTTTGAAAGTGATACACTTCCTGCTGCCAGTTGGTGGCACTATAACTTTGACTGATTATTGGCATGTAGATGTCTTCCGGCCAGGACTCTTATCAAACATGTGAAGTTTGGGGCAGATTGGACATTGCATGCCTGAGTTACAACAACTTCCTGTGTCATGGTGAAACATCAAAATTTGTGAGGCTGCAACGGACACGCCCTTCAAGATCTTCAACGATGTAAAATTGCAAAGGCCTTTAGATTAGACTGTGCAAATATGATGTTGATGTGATTAAATCTCTAGGAGGAGTTTATTAAAGTACAACGTCTGGCAATGGCAAAAACTGCACCAATTTATCAAAGAATATTAAAAATATCTAATTTCCTGTTGGTTTTTCAGATTTGATGCCAGGGGGCTTTTTGAAGGTAATGGGCTGTTGAAAGCATACCGAATTTTCATACTCATACATGAAACGTAGCACGAATGACGCTTACTTAAAATTTTGTAGGTGGCGCTGTCGAACCATTTTGCCATGCCTAATTCTGAAACCCATATAAGACGTACATTTTCACCACTTCTAATACGTGTGCAAAGTTTCATGAGTTTTTGTGCATGTTTAGGCCCCCAAAAATGTAATTCATTTGGGAGAAGAAGAATGATGGGCTGAGCAATTAAAATAGGGTCCTCACACCTCTGGCCCTAAATATCTGACTTCCTGTTGGTCAGAGCTAATGACTGTAAATTAAGTATGAACTAAGTTTTCGGACCACACTTATGGCTGTCGAGCCCCCCTGCCACACCCGGGTACCAGCTTTGGTCCGGCCCTGATGGCCGCAGATTCCGTTGTGTGTGCAAAGTTTCAAGAGTTTTTGAGCATGGTAAGGGAACAATAGGGCCTTCGCCCTTTGGGCTTGGGCCCTAATAATAATCCTTTGAAAAAAAAATAGGGCTCTGCGCTCTTTCAGGGCTTGGGCCCTAATAATAATCCTTAGAAGAACAATAGGGCTCTGTGCCCTTTCAGGGCTTGGGCCCTAATTAAAGCTGCTAGCAGCGATGAAAGGGCCCTCGCACATGCACCGCCACCCGGTGGCCTCAGGAAAACAGTAAATAGTGGGCGACATGCATTTAAGTGGGTAAATATAGGAGAAATATGGCAAACTCACTTCAATGTGCCACACTTCCTTCTGCCAGCAGGTGGCGCTTTGACTATAACTGAATATTGCCATGTAGACGTCTTCAGGTCAGGACTATTATCAAACATGTGAAGTTTGAGGCAGATCGGACATTGTATACCCGAGTTACAACTACTTCCTGTTTAATGGCGTGAATCACATACATTAGCACGTACCCACTTGTTGCAAGATTTAATGTGTTTCTAGCATTTTTGGGATTTAATGGCACATTTAAAAGTGTTTCTGGGAGTGAATTATAATATAAAGCAGAGGTACTCAACAGGCGGCCCACGGGCCACCTCCGGCCCGTCTGTAGTAATTTTGTGGCCCTGCGGAAAGTCTGCAGGTCAGTAATAAAAAAAATAACACTTTCGTTTTCAGTTTTCAACTCATTTCAAGATCGAAGACCGTAATAGGAGAAAGAATAATCATCATCACATTATTATTATTATTTATGAAGACAGCTGTGTGTTTAGCTTCAGGATGCGACACTGAACATTTAATTTAATAATATTTCAATTTTGCTTAAGCTTGCTGAACGAAGATGCATCATTGTGATGTGTGTGGAATGTGTGGTAGAAAAATTTGTTAGTACAGCCAGATGTAACTGATATTCATGAGAAGGGTTAAGTTGTATGTATAACTTATAGACATGTATGTTCTCACACTGAAGCCATGTATATGTTCTGATGATGGCTGTTTAAGATCAACTGTTATGGCGCCAGACAGGGGAGTCCTAGGTCAGAGGTTCTAGTGGGAAGGATGTTTACGATAGAGAATTTATGCCTAAGGATGTACGCACTATACGTGGGTTCCTAGATTTATGCCTAAGGATGTATGTACTATGTTTCTTTTCGGGGAAAGCACCATGTGATGATTAACACTTTACCGTGTATGGAAAATTACTGGTGGGGACGGGTGTTTACGAAGACTATAAGATAACTTCTGTTATGACTTTCTGTGTACACTTGGTGCAGGCTTTGAAGGCTGTGCTAACTGTGCCTCTTTATTTCTTGCAAGGAATAAACTCTTATTCATACCATTTTAACAATCTTTGTCTCTTATTCCATGAAGTGTTTGAGCGAAGTTTTCAGCCGTAATAATTGGTGTCAGTACAGTGGGATTCCTTGGACGGAGCTTCCTGGACCTGGAGAGCGCCGGTGACCTGCAATCCTGATTCGAGTCAGCCCTACCCCGTATAGAATTGAGGGAGAGGGACCGACGCCGTAGGCCCAGGAACCAGACCACTGGAATGAGAGAAAAACCGAATCCGAAAACTGCAACACTTCTGGTAAGAGTGAGATTTAAAAATTCAGGGAAGAATTTTAATTGAGAATTCGGTTGAAATATTATTTGTGAAAACTAAGGCGTAAACCATAGTGGAGACTGACTCTGTGGCAAGCCTGTGTGGAGAGTTTTTACGAAAAAACTCTATATAAAAAGGCTATATATTACTAGGCTTAATTTGATGTGCTCTTGAGAGTGCCTGACCTTCTGTCCTGGTTGAAGGAACAGATCTGTACAGAGAAGTCTGGCAGATTAATATTGTGCACGCGAACTGCTACAGAGACAGACTGCCAATATGGGGAAATCCCAAAGTAAGCTAGCTCAATATGTGACACTGGCCATATAATTTTTTCATTTGACAAAATACCGAAGATGCATGGGGGATATGAAAATGTTAGTGAAATATCATGATTTTCCACAAGAAGGAACACTAAGCAGCACAAGGCTGAGAATGGTGAAATTATCAATCCAAGAGGCGATAAACCAAAATGGTGTGCTAGAAAACGTGTGTGTGAAATTTGATAAAACAGTTGATTGTTGGGTGGAAGAAGCGGATAATAGAGAAAGACGAATGTTGCAAAAGCAAGGTATGAAAGACATGGGAATTAAAGCAGAAGAAAAGGCGAGTGGGCCTTTGCAGTGTGACATGACTAACACATCTCGTGTTTGTGCTTTTCCACATGAAATACCACCGAGCTACACAGTCTATCCCACAGCGGAGCTCCAAAGCCTGAAGGTTGACCCCGATCTCGACTGCTCTCCGTTTCCGCCAATAATTCAACCAGCCGCTCCAAGCACGGCTGCAGCACGGAGAGAAGAGGGTCTGATAAAGAACTGGCAGAGGCGGTGAGAAAAGCGTTTCCAGCGCGCATTGACATGTCCAGAGTGAGCCACTGCTGTCAAGAGCCAGGTGAGAGTGCACAAGTGTATTATGAACGACTGTATACTGTATTCTGCAAACACAGCGGACTGCAAGAGCCAACAGTGCGTGGCAAAACACCAAGCGCATGGGAGAGTCATTTGGCGACTAGCCTACTGAATGGACTGAGACCTGAAGTCTCCCAAGCCGTGAAAAACAGCTATATCGACTGGACTGAAGGCAGGGTGAGCACTATCATGAAACATGCCATTCACGCTGAAAGCCAACTGAGCGCAAAGAAATCGAGACCAAAAGAACTGCAACTGGCTGCCATGCAGACACAGCAAAATTCCAACACTGAGCAGGGTGTGCGCCAGAAGAAAAGGTTCGGCGGGAAGAAAAGTGGACAAAAACAGGACCAGCGCCGATGCCCTCTGTGTGACGTTGACACTCACATCATGCGCGAGTGCACGCGGTGCAGACGATGCAAGAAAGATGGACATTGGGCGATGAACTGCCCTGAGAATTTGAAGGCGGACTGAAACATGGAGAGCGGTGAGCAGGCGGGGATCGGGTGGACCACGGCTGAGGGTGCAACGAAAGGGTGCAACGGCTGAGGGTGCAACGAAAACGCTAATGGAAGTAAACATTTACTAATGTCAAACAAGCACACATACACGCACCCACACATAAACACATGCACTGATAATGCTCTCTGCAATGAAGAAAATGCTTGCACCTCTTTGTGTGTTTCTGAAACAGACATAGATGATTTTGATAAATGTTTGATGATGTATAGCAGTAAGGGATTTTTAAACTTGCCAAAATATCCAATGCTAGTTGAGGATACAATGATTTCGTTTCGATATTGTGAATCGCCAACGATTTACTATGAAGCGCTCAGGCGAAGCCTTGAGAATCTAACTCTGACACCTGGATCAGTCTTGCTTCAATATGTTGACGACATTTTGATTTGTGCGAGAGACAAAACAACGTGTGTAAAAGACACTGTGGACCTGCTGCAGCATCTGGCACAGGAATGTCACAAAGTCAGTAAAAGCAAGCTACAGTTTGCGAAAGAACAAATCACATTTTTGGGTCACGTGATCTCTGCTAACACTAAATCACTATCTGAAAAACAGGTGCAGGGCATAACTGAGATACCAAAACCAATAACGAAAAAACAAATGTTCTTACTGCAGAACATTTGTTCCTAATTATGCACTTCTTGAACAACCCCTACGAGCCCTAACTCTAGGGAAGGAGTTGAGATCCTGTGACAAGATTGATTGGACGGAGGAAGGGGAGCAGGTTTTCTTGAACATGAAAGCTCAGCTAGCTGCCGCCCCCACATTGGGCCTGCCTGAGCCAACAAAACCATTTGTTCAGATGGTAGATGAAAAGAATGGGTTTATGTCTTCTGTTCTCTTGCAGAATCATGGGGATAGACTGGATCTGGTTGCAGCAGGCTCAAACGCGCTGTTTGAGGGCAGTGGCGGCCGCTGAACAGGCTGTGATGGCCTCTAGAGAATTTGTGGGGTATTCAGATGTGACATTAATGGTTCTGCATTCTGCATTCGATTATTCTGCAAGAACAAAAGACATCTAATTTGTCAACAGCATGATGGCTGAGGTATAACACAATTTTTTTAGATATGCCGAATATCACAGTAAAACGTTGCACAGTGCTGAATCCTGCCACACTTCTTCCGACAGAAGAAGATGGGGAGGAACATCACTGTTGTTTAAATGCGCTTGAACAGGTGTGCACACCGCGTCCTGATCTAACAGACACACCACTTGAAAACTGCGATAATGTCCTCTTTGTGGATGGCTCTGCTTACAGAGATGCACAAACAGGTTTGAACAAAGTGGGTTACGCGGTGACGAATGAATTTGACACTTTGACTTCTGGCACATTGCCACATAACTATTCAGCTGAAGCAGCGGAGCTCGTAGCCCTAACTGAAGCATGCAAGCTGATGGAAGGGAAAAGTGTAACGATTTACACTGATTCGCGTTATGCGTTTGGGTGATTTTGGGGCACTGTGGAAACACAGGAAATTTTTTAAATCTGATGGACGTCCAATTCTGAATGCTTCTCTTGTGTCTACTCTTCTAGACGCAATACTACTGCCAAGGCAACTTGCTATCTGCAAATGCGCAGTGCATACTAATGTAACAATATCGACTATGAGTCTGATATCTCGGGGAATAATTAACTCAAAAGGGATTTAATATTCATGAGTTTATGAATATAATTTGCTAGTCGTTCATTACGTTTAGTAAAATTTTCCGATAAGGAAAATGTTTAATTAAATACAAGTAACCTTTAAGGAATTGCTTGACGTTATCTTACTAAGTTTGTCCTGCAAATTAGTTATAGACTTTCAAATCAATTCTCAATAAGGGATTACTGCTTTACGAGAGCATAAGAAGCATTAACTTTACTGATCAGGACAAATTAATATTTCGTATGTTCGTACAGTTATGTTACTAAAATCGTAGCGCTAAGCAGCATTAGGTAACGTTCAAGATTCGTAAGTTTCATTGACTTCATGTATGTGGAAAAATAACAGCTTCAATTCAGAAATATCTTTTGGAAGTTTAATATCACAGACTAAAGATAACACTACAATAAACACAGAAAGTACATACTAAATATGCATCAAGAGAGTAGAAAATAGATAGGACATGAAACTAAAATTGTATCTAAACGAAAAGAATAAAAGAAGACAAAATAGAGAGAGAGAGAGAGAGAGAGAGAGAGAGAGAGAGAGAGAGAGAGAGAGAGAGAGAGAGAGAGAGAGAGAGAGAGAGAGAGAGAGAGAGAGAGAGAGAGAGAGAGAGAGAAAGAGAGAGAGAGAGAATAACAGCGTTCACTTCAGTTCGTTACCAGAGCCCTCAACGAGTTAATCTCATTCCAAAACGGAGGTAACACGACTTTTCACAGCAGCTTGGATTGTAGAAATAAGAATACTTGCTTTGGTTTCTCGCGTGTAGTGTATTCTGAGTTCAAATGTCCCGCGCGCTCCGTGGTTCCTTTGAAGTCGGTTGGTATTGGCTTTCGGTTTGCGAAGAAGTTTAGCTGGGTGCGGCCGGCTCTTGTTGGATGTTTCTGGAAGTTGCTGTTTCCTCCTCTCTGAAGAACGTGGGTGGCGGATTGCAAAGCAAAGGCGAATTGCCAAGCAACGCGCGAATTGCAGAGCAAAGGCATTGGAATGCGGGTTGCATGGGCACTTAATGTTAAGAGAGTGACGCCCATTCCCTGGATGCTCCAATCGATCCGATCGTTTTCGGCGCGAAACTAAGTTCTTTGTTCGGCTGAGTTCCTCCTCCTGGCTGGCACGCCCATGGTGGCATACAAATGCATTTATCCTTACAAAGTTGGCACTTTTGTAATAATGCATGTCCTTTAAATTCTTTTACAAGATTCGGTACGATTGCATTTTTCTGTTTCTAAAAATACCAAAAAACATAGGTCTGAGATGGGGGAATCCACAAATACAAGCTTTCCACTGTCTGTTGTCCTAAACAGTTGAGTTAACACTCATATAACCCTCCTAATTATTACAGACATATATACAAACATTCAGACAGGAAAGTATACATTTAGTACGTTTTTAGGGGGCTTTTAACCATCTCTTTAACATGAGCTGGGTGAACATTTCATTTGTGCCTCTCTATGTGTGTGTATGAAGTGAGAGCAACGTGGGTCCATGCAAGCCATTGCAGAAAGGTCCCAGCGGTGACCGAGGAGGAAGAGGAGACGAGAGGAGAGCAATAGGGAGCACATGTCGGTGCTGGCGGAGGTCAGATATAAACATCACCTGCCTTTATCAACACAGGAGCAGGGACATATGCCAAATGTGATACTGGGGCAGGCGACCTTCAAACTAGAGCCCATCGCAAGATATCAAGCAACTGTTTCTGTGAAAAGACAGGAACTGAAGCGATTCCAACGAGACTACCTCCATCGAGACTACCTCCAACGAGACTACCTACACCGATATTACTATGGTAAGAATAAGAAGGGCGACGCTAACCAAAGTGGCAGCGACGCGCGGACTGGAAATGGACATCATTTCACTAGAGGAAAGAGACAGTGTGAGATTCGAATGCAACCCATTTGAAAAGAACTGCCAAGACTGTAGTGGCCAGGAAGGGGGCAGCGCACGGGAGGGACAAGCTTACTTCTGCCAACACCCATGCAAATGGGCACAGGTAAAGGCCTACACTAACCCTACAAGCTACGGGACAGATCAAAGATTCCGTGTGGTTAAAAGAAGCAGGTACGGGAACAACAAAGATGGAATGATCGTGGAGCTGCGAGACGTAGAGATGACGGACAGCGGCAAATACTACTGTGGCATCGACAGAGATGGAACTGACTGGTACCAAGCGTACAATATAGTGTCATGTTGTTTTCACATTCCAGATTACAGCAGGAATGTTACAAGCATTATTGAACACATGAGAACCGCAGTGAGGGAACCTGAGGAAGCTGATGACACATGGTTTGGGTGGATAACAAGCGTAGGGGGATGGAAACACTGGATAGTATACACTGTATTGCCAATGGTGGCAGTAATTGTTCTGATAGCAATATGTTTGCCATGTGTTATTCAATGTGCAATAGGACTGGTGAAAAGACTGGTGACATCAATGGTGTCACCTCAGATGGCTGATGTGACGTTAGATGACGAATATGAAAAATGGATGGACAAAGTTTATGAGATAGTTACTGATTGGGATAAGCCTAATGACGAAAACCCTAAGGATTAGGGAAATAAATGTAATTAATTTTTTCCTTACTTTAGTCTGAGTGTACAAAATGAGACTCAGATGACTACATTTTGCTTGCGATAAGACAGAATTTATCTCACAAAAACAGCCTATGCATATTTTCTAACTTCTTTCACAAATTTAAGAGAGTGATCACTTATACGAAAGTCTGAAATGAAGGGTATAAGTGTGATGAAGTAACTTGAATTTGTTGTTTTTTTGTATTAAGCATATTTTATTATTTTTATTACTGTTATCATTCATTAAATTCTATACTCTTTAATTTAGGTTTTGAGGTTAATTAGTTATTAGTTTTATTAGTTTAAGTTCTATTCATTATATTCATATATTCATATATATGTTTAAATTTTTCTTGCAAGATTATCAGGTTTGATAAAAAGGGGGAATTGTGGTAGAAAAATGTGTTAGTACAGCCAGATGTAACTGATATTCATGAGAAGGGTTAAGTTGTATGTATAACTTATAGACATGTATGTTCTCACACTGAAACCATGTATATGTTCTGATGATGGCTGTTTAAGATCAACTGTCAAGGCGCCAGACAGGGGAGTCCTAGGTCAGAGGTTCTAGTGGGAAGGATGTTTAGGATAGAGAATTTATGCCTAAGGATGTACGCACTATACGTGGGTTCCTAGATTTATGCCTAAGTCAAGTCAAGTCAAGTCAGCTTTATTTATATAGCGCTTTTAACAATGCAGATTGTTTCAAAACAGCTTCACAGTGATAAACAGAAAAATAATGCAACATAATATATTTTGATTATCATACAGTAACAATGTGGGCTTTAGATCAGTAATTAGATAAGTAATTTGGTCTATATGGTTAATTTAGTTTAATAATTAGATTTATTTTGAAATATATTTGAAAAATAGTTTTTTCCCCAACTGAGCAAGCCAAGCCAGAGGCGACAGTGGCAAGGAAACCAAAACCCCATCAGGAGACCTAATGGAGAAAAATAAACCTTGGGAGAAACCAGGCTCAGTCGGGGTGCCAGTTCTCCTCTGGCCAATTAACAAACAGCGTGTGATTATTATTAAAGTTATTATTTTAAAGGTCAGAGGTCATAATCGATTTGAATATTCGAAAGATCTGAGGCAACACGCCGGAGACGGGTTTATTGAGGATGATGTATCGATTAAATAATTATTAAAAATAAAAAATTTGAAATATCAGAGTCATTACGCCGGAGACAGGTTTTTATTGAGGATGCCGTATTGATTAAACAATTACTAAAATGTAATTTTCGAAAGATCGGCGGCAACACGCTGGAGACGGGGACGTTTTGAGGATGACATCGATTTAAAGAATTGTTAACTAGGACTATTCAAACAATCGGAGTCATCACGCCGGAGACAGGTTTATTGAGGATGCCGTGTCGATGAGGCAGCTTAAGGGGTCTAAATAAGTCTAAATGACACGGTCTCTGCAGACACTTCAGGGTCATGTGTTGGTCACATCTGGATGCAGGTCCACCGTCTGATCTGGATACAGCCTGGATCCGGCTGACTGCAGTAGACCTCGGGATAAAACAGAGACACTAACATTAGCGTAGATGCCATTCTTCTGATGATGTAACGAGTACATCAGGTGTTATGGGAAGTGTTCGGTTCCGGCTGACCTAGATAATGCAGCCTAATAATCATTTAATTGAAAAAGTGTTTTATGTGTATGCCATAGAAAAGAGATGTGTTTTAAGTCTAGATTTAAACTGACAGAGTGTGTCTGCTTCCCGAACAATGCTAGGAAGACTGTTCCAGAGTTTAGGTGCTAAATAGGAAAAGGATCGACCACCTGCAGTTGATTTTGATATTCTAGGTATTATCAGCAGGTCAGAGTTTAGAGACCGCAGTAGACGTGATGGAGTATAATGTGTTAAGAGCTCACTCAAGTACTGGGGAGCTAAACCATTTAGTGCTTTGTAAGTAATAAGCAAGATTTTAAAATGTATACGATGTTTAATAGGGAGCCAGTGCAGTGTTGACATTACCGGGCTAATGTGATCACACTTCCTGGTTCTAGTAAGAACTCGAGCTGCTGCGTTTTGGACCAGCTGGAGTTTGTTTATTAAGTGAGCAGGGCAACCACCCAGTAGAGCATTACAATAATCTAGCCTTGAGCTCATGAACGCATGTATTAACTGTTCAGCATTTTGCATTGAGAGCATGTGCCGTAATTTAGATATATTTTGAAGATGGTAGAATGCAGTTTTACTAGAAACATGGCTTTCAAACGAAAGATTGGTATCAAAGAGCACACCCAGGTTCCTAACTGACGACAAGGACTTGACAGAGCAGCCATCGAAGGTTAGACAGTATTCTAGATTACTACTTGTGGGGTTTTTGTGTCCAATGATTAAAAATTCTGTTTTTTTCTGAATTAAGTTGCAGGAAATTACTGATCATCCAATTTTTTATATCATCTATACATTCCGTTAATCTTGTGAATTGGTTAGTTTCTTCAGGGTGTGAAGAAATATAGAGCTGAGTATCATCAGCATAACAATGAAATCTAACGCCATGCTTCCTTATAATATCTCCCAGTGGTAGCATGTACAGGGTGAAGAGCAATGGCCCTAGCACTGAGCCCTGCGGTACTCCATACTGAACTTGTGATCGGTGTGTGACGTCTCTTCATTTACTGCTACAAATTGATAACGGTCAGATAGGTATGATTTAAACCATGCCAATGCAGGTCCACTAATGCCTACATAATTTTCGAGTCTATTCAAAAGAATGTTGTGGTCGATAGTATCGAATGCAGCGCTAAGATCGAGTAACACTAACAAAGAGATACAACCACGATCGGATGATAAGAGTAAATCATTTGTAACTCTGATGAGAGCAGTCTCAGTACTATGATACGGTCTAAATCCTGACTGAAAATCCTCACAGATGCCATTTCTTTCTAAAAAGGAACATAATTGTAAGGACACTGCCTTTTCAAGTATTTTTGAAAGAAAGGGTAGATTTGAGATTGGCCTGTAATTGACTAATTCTGTAGGATCAAGTTGCGTTTTTTTAATAAGTGGTTTAATAATAGCCAACTTAAAAGTTTTCGGTACATATCCTAATGACAAAGATGAATTAATGATATTAAGAAGAGGATCCATGACCTCTGGTAGCATCTCTTTTAATAGCCTAGTCGGTATAGGGTCAAGCATACATGTTGTTGATTTAGATGAATTAAAGAGTTTAGCCAATTCTTCCTCTCCTATAGCAGTGAATGAGTGTAATTTTTCCTCAGTGACACTACGATGCTCTGTCTGATGTGATACTGTAGTAGACAGCTGCATGGTTGTAATTTTCTTCCTAATATTGTCAATCTTACACGTAAAGAAGTTCATAAAGTCTTTACTGCTGTGCTGTTTACAAACATCAGAAGTTGAAGCTTTATTCTTGGTTAATTTAGCCACTGTATCGAATAAATACCTAGGTTTGTGTTTGTTTTCTTCTAAGAGAGTCGAAATAAGCAGATCTAGCAGTTTTTTTGCCTTTCTGTATGCGATCATACGTTCTTTCCACGAATTACGAAAGACCTCTAGTTTTGTTTTCTTTCAGCTGTGCTCCATTTTTCTGGCTGCTGTTTTAAGGGCCCGGGTGTGCTCGTTGTACCACGGCATTGGACTATTTTCTTTAATCTTCTTTAAGCGCAGGGAGCGACTGTGTCTAAAGTACTGGAAAAGAGAGAGTCAATAGTTTCTGTTGCAACATCGAGTTCCTCTAAGCTATCTGGAATGCTGAGGAGATGATACTGATTAGGAAGATTATTTAAAAAGCAATCTTTAGTCGCAGGTGATAGTCCTGCCATTTTTAAGCGGCTGGGCGGCTTTGTAACTAGCTAAATTAAGTATACATGATACTAGATAATGATCTGAGATGTGTCGCTCTGCTGCAGAATTTCAACGGTATCAACATTTATTCCATGTGACAATATTAGGTCTAAAGTATGATTATGGCGATGAGTAGGTCCTGACACGTGTTGCCTAACTCCAATAGAGTTTAGAATGTCTTTAAATGCCAATCCCAATGTGTCTTTTTCATTGTCTACATGAATATTAAAATCACCAACAATTAGTAATTTATCTACGGCCAGAACTAGCTCTGATAGAAAATCAGCAAATTCTTTGATAAAGTCTGTATTGTGCCCTGGTGGCCTGTATACAGTAGCTAACACAAATGTTACACGGGATTTATCATTTGCACTACATAACGTTACATAAAGCACCAAAACTTAAAAGGAATTATATTTGAAACTAGACTTCTGAGTAATACTGAAGATATTATTATAAATTACAGCAACCCCTCCCCCTTTACCTTTCAGGCCGGCTCGTGTTTATAACAATAATCTTGTGGTGTGGACTCATTTAAAGTAATGTAGTCGTCAGGTTTTAGCCAGGTTTCTGTCAAACACAGCACATCTAGATTATTATCTGTAACGTTATCATTAACAATAAGCGCTTTTGGGGAAAGGGATCGAATATTCAGCAACCCAAGCTTTATCATTTGATTATCCGTATTATATATATTGTTTATTTGTTGGACATCAATTAAATTATTACCGTTGAATGGTTTTGATGGTTTTTTGTAATTACTAATTCGCGGAACAGACACAGTCTCTATGTGATAATATCTAGGTAAAGAGTGTCTATGTGTTGGGATTTACCTGACTTCTGTAACGGAGGCAGCTAGCAGGCGATCGGGTAAGCCAGTCCGTCTGCTTCCTGACCTGGGCCCTAGTGAGTCAAGGTTTAGCTCTAAGACTATATGCCAAATTACTAGAGAGAAGAGCGGCACCACTCCAAGAAGGATGGATGCCGTCGTGTTTTAACAGGCCAGGTCTGCCCCAAAAGCTTTTCCAATTGTCTATGAACCCTATGTTATTTTGCGGATACCACTTAGACAACCAGCCATTGAGTGATGATAATCTGCTAACTATCTCATCACTCCTTTTAACGGGAGCGGACCAGAACAAAAACTGAACCTGCCATCGTACTAGCGAGTTCACACACCTCTTTAATGTTAATTTTGGTGATCTCCGACTGGCGAAGTCGAACATCATTAGTGCCGACGTGAATAATAATCTTAGAGAATTTACGATTAGCATCAGCCAGCACTTTTAAATTTGCTTTGATGTCAGGCGCTCTGGCTCGGTAAACATGTGACTATGGTGCTGGTGTCTCTATTTTCACGTTCCGTGTAATAGAATCACCAATAACTAGGGCACTTTCAACAGGATTCTCAGTGGGTGCGTCACTGAGTGGGAGAACCTGTTTGATATTCTAATCGAACGGAAGAGTGGTTTTTGATATGCGACTATGCCGCCTCACCGTTACCCAGTTTCCCTGCTGCGGGGGCCCTGCAGCCGGAACCGGAGAATGTACAGAGTTCACTAAGCTACTCGCATCCAGATCAGTGTCTAAAGCTGTAACATCCTCACTACTCTCAAATAAAGTCTGGATGCGTGTCTCTAATTCTGAAATCTTCTCCATCAGCCTAATTATCTCTTTACATTTTTCACATGTGAAGCCCTGTTCGACGGAGAAGCCTATACTAAACATGCAGCAAGCAGTGCAAGTGAAAATGACAGGAGAAGATGACATAGCTTACCGTGTTTGTTCATGAATCCAACTTACCACAATGGTTTGTTGGAGACTATTTACTATTCCAACACAGTTTTTAATGAACTCAGAAAACAGGAGACCCGGGTGCAGAGATGACAAGCTAACAGGCTAGCGATATGCTAATGTGTGATGTTGATTTAGATTAAAAGCTAGTGATGTCAAATTTAATGTGATTGGCAATATTTAAACAATATATGGTGATGAGTAAGTTATATTTAGCAGTAGAACAAAGAAAATATATCAAATAGAGCTATAAACACTAGCTGAGCAGGAGGCAGACAGGAGACTGGAGACAGGAGACTGAAGCAATCGATCAGCAAGGACATACACCTAAGGATGTATGTACTAAGTTTCTTTTCGGGGAAAGCACCATGTGATGATTAACACTTTACCGTGTATGGAAAATTACTGGTGGGGATGGGTGTTTACGAAGACTATAAGATAGCAACTTCTGTTATGACTTTCAGCGTACACTTGGTGCAGGCTTTGAAGGCTGTGCTAACTGTGCCTCTTTATTTCTTGCAAGAAATAAACTCTTATTCATACCATTTTAACAATCTTTGTCTCTTATTCCAAGTGTTTGAGCGAAGTTTTCAGCCGTAATAATTGTTTAATGGGACTTTACATACTTGATATCAAATCTACATCTATTTACATCTCGGATTTAGTTTTAGTTAATTTTGTTTTTTCTTAAAGCTAAGCGCATTAAATAGCGGAACAAGCTGAAAAGCTGTCAGTCAGTAACTTTTGTGTGCGCGATACGCAGCCAGTGCTCACTTTCACTTGCTAATTTAAACATCACACTTTAATGATTTACATAGCTGCTAGTAAAACAAGCAGGCCCTGTGCAAACATGATGGGCGAGGCCAAGTTATATTAACGGGGGTCTACTATTGCTACAGTGAACAATTTGTGTTTTATGTGGATATTTAAGAAAAAAAATTATGAATGGGTCAAATGCGTTTGCAAGACCCCCTGAATACACTTGAATTTGTTTGGACTGCTCTCTCCATTACAGATTTGCGATATTTACTAAATGTCGAGGAAAAAAATAAAGATAAAACTATTGTGAAATGACGCCGTTTCCATTAACAGATTTTATGCGACAAACATTTTATTTTTCTCTGCTACATATGTTGATAGGTTTATGTGTATTCCAGCACCGCAATAGCCATTATTTTTAATGGAAGGTGACAGGTGTGTTATTCAAGCATTGATTCAAAATAAAAGAGCAATATGTTTGCATTTGCTTGCATTTGAATTTTATTTTGTTTGTTTGTTTGTTTGTTTTTTACCATTTTGTTATTTTGGCTTTGAATTTCGTTTGTTGAAAATATGAACTAAATTTAGAAATGCTTTTGAAATTAAAAATTGCATTTAATAAACAAAAAACATTTTTGAAATAAAGATGGCATTTGGAGTGGAGCGCAAAATAATCCGTTCCCTGTATTACACAGCCTTTGTTTTTATGAAGAGTGTAGCCTATAATATCACAATTGAATATGAGCAGTATGTTGCCCCATACTCAGAATTTGTGCTCTAAATTTCACCCATCCAAGTGCACACACACAGCAGTGAATAGTGAACACACACCATAACACAAAAGGGTTAATTGCCTTGCTCAAGGCCCCCTCAGTTGTGGGATGAGAGCACTGTTCATTCACGCACCTACATTTCCTAGGATTAAAGGATCCTCCTTAAAGGGTTTAGACCAATGGGGCCATATATTAGGGGTGGGGGACGTCTCATTTCATTTTTCATTACTGATAGATACTGTAATTCAAAGCTATTTTTGTCATTTTGATCAATAAAAAATTGAATGTCTAGTCTATTGCATTTCTCTACATTAAAAATTCCACAGTGAAACGACCAATTTATAACATTGATTATTTATATTTATATTTATATACAAAGATTTCAAGCGCCATAGTCAAGTAATATAGTCAAGGCATATACTGTATTATGGTTCTAAATAAATTGGTCCCACAACCTCTGTGCACACACTCACCGTCCATGCAAAATTTCTTGATAAATTATTACAAAATAATTACAAGCTTGGTAAAATAAACAACCCATGAAATGGTTCCTGTCACATTAATAAGCCAGATAGCAAAGAACATACCTCTTCCAGTGGTACCTCCTGGTCTTGGTTCTTATCCATGAAAGGAAACAGTGGTTCAGGACTGTCCTGCAGCCAGATGAACAAAAAGCCCTCAGGGACACCTTTCTGCAGCTGTAGTAGTTCCAGCTCAAACAGCAACACTGCACTGCTGGGTACACCCAATGCTGGTGGAACCGAGAGAGAAACAGACAGACAAATGGGATCAAGGAAAACTGTGATATCTAAAAGACCAAAGCCCAGGTTGTATACAGTATTGTTCAAAATAATAGCAGTACAATGTGACTAACCAGAATAATCAAGGTTTTTAGTATATTTTTTATTGCTACGTGGCAAACAAGTTACCAGTAGGTTCAGTAGATTCTCAGAAAACAAACAAGACCCAGCATTCATGATATGCACGCTCTTAAGGCTGTGCAATTGGGGTATTAGTTGAAAGGGGTGTGTTCAAAAAATAGCAGTGTCTACCTTTGACTGTACAAAATCAAAACTATTTTGTACAAACATTTTTCTGGGATTTAGCAATCCTGTGAATCACTAAACTAATATTTAGTTGTATGACCACAGTTTTTAAAACTGCTTGACATCTGTGTGGCATGGAGTCAACCAACTTGTGGCACCTCTCAGCTGTTATTCCACTCCATGATTCTTAAACAACATTCCACAATTCATTCACATTTCTTGGTTTTGCTTCAGAAACAGCATTTTTGATATCACCCCACAAGTTCTCAATTGGATTAAGGTCTTGAGATTGGGCTGGCCACTCCATAACATTAATTTTGTTGGTTTGGAACCAAGACTTTGCCCTTTTACTAGTGTGTTTTGGGTCATTGTCTTGTTGAAACAACCATTTCAAGGGCATGACCTCTTCAAGTATTTTAACATATGCAAACTGATCCATGATCCCTGGTATGCGATAAATAGGCCCAACACCATAGTAGGAGAAACATGCCCATATCATGATGCTTGCACCTCCATGCTTCACTGTCTTCACTGTCTACTGTGGCTTGAATTCAGAGTTTGGGGGTCGTCTCACAAACTGCCTGTGGCCCTTGGACCCAAAAAGAACAATTTTACTCTCATCAGTCCACAAAATGTTCCTCCATTTCTCTTTAGGCCAGTTGCTGTGTTCTTTGGCAAATTGTAACCTCTTCTGCACATGCCTTTTTTTTAACAGAGGGACTTTGCAGGGGATTCTTGAAAATAGATTAGCTTCACACAGACGTCTTCTAACTGTCACAGTACTTACAGGTAACTCCAGACTGTCTTTGATCATCCTGGAGGTGATCATTGGCTGAGCCTTTGCCATTCTGGTTATTCTTCTATCCATTTTGATGGTTGTCTTCCGTTTTCTTCCACGTCTCTCTGGTTTTGCTCTCCATTTTAAGGCATTGGAGATCATTTTAGCTGAACAGCCTATCATTTTTTGCACCTCTTTATAGGTTTTCCTCTCCAATCAACTTTTTAATCAAAGTACGCTGTTCTTCTGAACAATGTCTTGAACGACCCATTTTCCTCAGCTTTCAAATGCATGTTCAACAAGTGTTGGCTTCATCCTTAAATAGGGGCCATCTGATTCACACCTGTTTCTTCACAAAATTGATGACCTCAGTGATTGAATGCCACACTGCTATTTTTTTGAACACACCCCTTTCAACTAATTCAACTAATTGCCCAATTGCACAGCCTTAAGAGCGTGCATATCATGAATGCTGGGTCTCATTTGTTTTCTGAGAATCTACTGAACCTACTGGTAACTTGTTTGCCATGTAGCAATAAAAATATACTAAAAACCTTGATTATTCTGGTTAGTCACATTGTACTGCTATTATTTTGAACAATACTGTATATATATACCATACATACAGCCTGTACATGTTTTGCATACCATCATAGTTATCATGGGCAGTAATGCTTTACACTATTTACATATGAGAGTAATGTAGAAACAAGGTGTTGTTGTTTATGGTTTCCAAGCAACATTACAACAGTTTACATTAAAGTCACCATGAAATCAAAATGAAAAATGTTTATGGGATGTTGCAGTGTTTATTATAATTAATATAATATATATATTAGTGGTGGGCCGTTATCGGCGTTAACGTGCTGCTTTAACGTGAGACTCTTATCGGGCAATAAAAAAAATATCGCCGTTAATCTATTCTCAAAGTTGGGTTGGGAGCTGGGTCTATACTACGCAAGCTATGATGACTTTCACCGCGATATTTTAGCGCAGATGTATACCGAGCCGAATTGCACTGTAGGGAGCGAGAACGAGTCTTCGAACCTGCGTGTACGCCTACTGCGAAATTACCACATCAAGCGTGAACGCTGTCTTCCGTACCCCCGAAACGTACTCGAGTCCTGACGAGCGTTACTGACATACTGTAAGCAGAGAGCTGTAAATCTCATTTCTGCTCATCATCAGCGTTCTTTAGAGCATTTGCAGTACATTCACGGCAGATAGACGGAAGTGCCATAACCTACTGAAGCTTTGGCAACAAAATCAACGGTTCAAAAACAAAAATATAAAAGTTAGGTGAACAACGCTATTCATTTTGCCACCTTCTCGCTCGACGTCATTACCAAGTAACGGGGTAAACAGCTGCTGCTTTGATGTAGCAAATGCACCCCGGTTCGGAACCATGGACTGTATGGTTCGGAGCCAAATAATATTAAATGAACATATTATAACGGGGCAGCGGGAGGGGGAGGGGAGCAATGGAACTCGGGTTCGGTCCAGGCAATCGAACCAAGTGTGAAAGCACCAGTCATTATTTGGGTAGCACACATATTCTGAATGCCTTCAGCAGAATTCAAATGAGCCATTTTAATCTAGATTAATTCCAAGATCACAGTGAGATTAATCTAGATTTTAAAAAATGTATCTATGCCCACCACTTATATATATATATATATATATATATACACACCCTGCTATTTTGCAATGTCTCCCACTTGGAAATCATGGAGGTGTCTGAAATTGTCATCGTAGGTGCATGTCCACTGTGAGAGACATTATCTAAAAAATAAAAAAAAATCCAGAAATCACAATATATGATTTTTTTAACTATTTATTTGTATTATACAGCTGCAAATAAGCATTCGAACACCTGTCTATCAGCTAGAATTCTGACCCTCAAAGACCTGTTAGTCTGCCTTTAAAATGTCCACCTCCACTCCATTTATTATCCTAAATTAGATGCACCTGTTTGAGGTCGTTAGCTGTATAAAGACACCTGTCCACCCCATACAATCAGTAAGAATCCAACTACTACCATGGCCAAGACCAAAGAGCTGTTCAAAGACACTAGAGACAAAATTGTAGACCTCCACAAGGCTGGAAAGGGCTACGGGGAAATTGCCAAGCAGCTTGGTGAAAAAAGGTCCACTGTTGGAGCAATCATTAGAAAATGGAAGAAGCTAAACATGGCTGTCAATCTCCCTCAGACTGGGGCTCCATGCAAGATCTCACCTCGTGGGGTCTCAATCATCCTAAGAAAGGTGAGAAATCAGCCCAGAACTACACGGGAGGAGCTGGTCAAGGACCTGAAAAAAGCTGGGACCACCGTTTCCAAGGTTACTGTTGGTAATACACTAAGATGTCATGGTTTGAAATCATGCATGCCACAGAAGGTTCCCCTGATTAAACCAGCACATGTCCAAACCCGTCTAAAGTTTGTCAATGACCATTTGGATGATCCAGAGGAGTCATGGGAGAAAGTCATGTGGTCAGATGAGTCCAAAATATAACTTTTTGGTCATAATTCCACTAAACGTGTTTGGAGGAAGAATTATGATGAGTACCATCCCAAGAACACCATCCCTACTGTAGCCACAATGACAGTCTGTGTATCTGGCAAACGGCCAAATGCCCCGCGCATCTCGTGAGGCGCGTTATCAGATCATGCTAAACCCAGGCCATGTTGTTCCCCAGCATACCAATACAATTTATGGCCCGAAGGGCGCCACAATGTCTGAAAGCAACGACCAACCACTCTCTGATCACCCTTGGGAGATAACTAACAAGCTCCGTGTTGACTCAAATGGCCAAATGGCCGAGACAGAAGTTTGGCGCACACACCTAGGCACGCACACTTCTTTGAGGGGAGATAACTAACGATCTTCGTGTTGACTCTTATCACCCCCAAATGGCCAGGCCGTGATATCGGACACCTCACACACACCCACGAGAAACACACGTGGAATTCCACCAGGACCATAGCGGAATAGATGTTTAAAATCCACCTAAAAAACGTATTAAATGTATACTTTTCTGCTTGAGTGTTTTTATATGTGTCTGGAATAATTAGGAGGGTTACATAAATGTTAACTCAAACTCTGTAGGCCAATAGACCGTGGAAAGCCGGTATCCATGGGTTCCCAAATCTCAGACTTGTGATTCATGGTACCAATATAATCAGAAAAACTAGATCGTACCGAATCGTGTAAAAGAATTTACAGAAAATGCATTATTACAAGAGTACCAGCTTTGTAATGATAAAATGCATAATCATGTCCCCTCTGTATATTAGACAGGAGGCGTAACCGAACTGAACAAAGAACCTTTTTGCGCCTAAAAAACTCTCAGGTATGATTGGACCATCCCGAAAATGGGTGTCGCTCGATCTTATCTATAAGAACCGACGTGACTGTTATCAAAGTGCATTTTGCCGCCCAAGGCATTTCGCAAGGGCATTCTGCAGAAAGGAGGAAACAGTCCAGCTTCCAGAACATCTCCAAGAGACCCGAATCCGGCCGAACTTCTTCTCCACGAACCGAGAGCCACACCCAACAGACCTCGGAAAAGGACCACCGAATTTGTGGGACATTTGAACTCAGAGCACACGCATACACGAGAAGCCAAAAACAAAAGCAAGTATTCTTATTTTACAATCTAAACTGCTGTTGAAAGGTTGTCTAAATTATTCCCTTTTTCGGGATGATTTTAATTCCTTTAGGGCTCTTTGCAACGAACTGAAGTGAACGCTGTGATCTCCTTTCTCTTTCTTTATTTTTGTTTTCTTTCATTCTTTTCATTTACGTAGCATATTTCTTTCGTTTACTATATATATTTCTACTATCTTTATGCATATTTAGTATGTACTTTCTATGTGAATTGTAGTGTTATCCTTAATCTGTGTGTATTAAACTTCCAAAATGTATTTTTGAATTGTCAAGTCAAGTCAAGTCAACTTTATTTATATAGCGCTTTTAACAATGCAGATTGTTTCAAAGCAGCTTCACAGTTTTAAACAGAAAAATAATGCAACAGAATATATTTCAATTATCATACAGTAACAATGTGGGCTTTAGATCAGTAATTAGATAAGTAATTTGGTCTATATGGTTAATTTAGTTTAATAATTAGATTTATTTTGAATTATTTTTGAAAAATAGTTTTTTCCCCAACTGAGCAAGCCAAGCTAGGCGACAGTGGCAAGGAAACCAAAACCCCATCAGGAGACCTAATGGAGAAAAATGTACCTTGGGAGAAACCAGGCTCAGTTGGGGTGCCAGTTCTCCTCTGGCCAAATAACAAACAGCGTATTATTATTATTACAATTATTATTTTAAAGGTCAGAGGTCATAATCGATCTGAATATTCGAAAGATCTGAGGCAACACGCCGGAGACGGGTTTATTGAGGATGATGTATTGATTAAACAATTACTAAAGTGTAATATTCGAAAGATCGGCGGCAATCATTATTAAAAATAAAACATTTGAAATATCGGAGTCATTACGCCAGAGACAGGTTTTTATTGAGGATGCCGTATTGATTAAACAATTACTAAAGTGTAATATTCGAAAGATCGGCGGCAACACGCTGGAGACGGGTTGTTTTGAGGATGACATATCGATTTAAAGAATTATTAACTAGGACTATTCAAACAATCGGTGTCATCACGCCGGAGACAGGTTTATTGAGGATGCCGTGTCGATGAGGCAGCTTAAGGGGGAGTCTAAATGACACGGTCTCTGCAGACACTTCAGGCTCATGTGTTGGTCACATCTGGATGCAGGTCCACCGTCTGATCTGGATACAGCCTGGATCCGGCTGACTGCAGTAGACCTCGGGATAAAACAGACACTCTAACATTAGCGTAGATGCCATTCTTCTGATGATGTAACGAGTACATCAGGTGTTATGGAAAGTGTTCCCGGTTCCGGCTGACCTAAATAATCCAGCCTAATAATCATTTAATTGAAAAAGTGTTTTATGTGTATGCTATAGAAAAGAGATGTCTAGATTTAGATCTAGATTTATACTTTTAAGTCTAGATTTATACTGACAGAGTGTGTCTGCTTCCCGAACAATGCTAGGAAGACTGTTCCAGAGTTTAGGTGCTAAATAGGTAAAGGATCGACCACCTGCAGTTGATTTTGATATTCTAGGTATTATCAGCAGGTCAGAGTTTAGAGACCGCAGTAGACGTGATGGAGTATAATGTGTTAAGAGCTCACTCAAGTACTGGGGAGCTAAACCATTTAGTGCTTTGTAAGTAATAAGCAAGATTTTAAAATGTATGCGATGTTTAATAGGGAGCCAGTGCAGTGTTGACAGAACCGGGCTAATGTGTTCATACTTCCTGGTTCTAGTAAGAACTCGAACTGCTGCGTTTTGGACCAGCTGGAGTTTGTTTATTAAGCGAGCAGGGCAACCACCTAGTAGAGCATTACAATAATCTAGCCTTGAGCTCATGAACGCATGTATTAACTGTTCAGCATTTTGCATTGAGAGCATGTGCTGTAATTTAGATATATTTTAAGATGGTAGAATGCAGTTTTACAGATGCTAGAAACATGGCTTTCAAACGAAAGAGTGGTATCAAAGAGCACACCCAGGTTCCTAACTGACGACGAGGACTTTACAGAGCAGCCATTGAGGGTTAGACAGTATTCTAGGTTACTTCTTGTGGAGCTTTTTTGTCCAATTAATAAAAATTCAGTTTTTTCTGAATTAAGTTGCAGGAAATTACTGATCATCCAATTTTTTTATATCATCTTTACATTCCGTTAATCTTGTGAATTGGTTAGTTTCTTCAGGGTATGAAGAAATATAGAGCTGAGTATCATCAGCATAACAATGAAATCTAACGCCATGCTTCCTAATAATATCTCCCAGTGGTAGCATGTACAGGGTGAAGAGCAATGGCCCTAGCACTGAGCCCTGCGGTACTCCATACTGAACTTGTGATCGGTGTGACGTCTCTTCATTTACTGCAACAAATTGATAACGTTCTGATAGGTATGATTTAAACCATGCCAATGCAGGTCCACTAATGCCTACATAATTTTCGAGTCTATTCAAAAGAATGTTGTGGTCGATAGTGTCGAATGCAGCGCTAAGATCGAGTAACACAAATTTGTCCTCAGTGACACTACAATGCTCTGTCTGATGTGATACTGTAGTAGACAGCTGCATGGTAATAATTTTCTTCCTATTATTGTCAATCTTACACGTAAAGAAGTTCATAAAGTCTTTACTGCTGTGCTGTTTACAAACATCAGAAGTTGAAGCTTAATTCTTGGTTAATTTAGCCACTGTATCGAATAAATACCTAGGTTTGTGTTTGTTTTCTTCTAAGAGAGTCGAGAAATAAGCAGATCTAGCAGTTTTTACGGCCTTTCTGTATGCGATCATACGTTCTTTCCACGAATTACGAAAGACCTCTAGTTTTGTTTTCTCCATTTTTCTGGCTGCCGTTTTAAGGGCCCGGGTGTGCTCGTAGTACCACGGCATTTGACTATTTTCTTTAATCTTCTTTAAGCGCAGGGATGCAACTGTGTCTAAAGTACTGGAAAAGAGAGAGTCAATAGTTTATGTTGCAACATCGAGTTCCTCTAAGCTATCTGGAATGCTGAGGAGATGATACTGATTAGGAGGATTATTTAAAAAAGCAATCTTTAGTCGCCGCGGTGATAGTCCTGCCATTTTTTTAACGGGTGGACGGCTTTGTAGCTTTAGGCAAATTAAGTATACATGATACTAGATAATGATCTGAGATGTCGTCGCTCTGCTGCAGAATTTCAATGGTATCAACATTTATTCCATGTGACAATATTAGGTCTAAAGTATGATTATGGCGATGAGTAGGTCCTGACACGTGTTGCCTAACTCCAATAGAGTTTAGAATGTCTTTAAATGCCAATCCCAATGTGTCTTTTTCATTGTCTACATGGATATTAAAATCACCAACAATTAGTAATTTATCTACGGCCAGAACTAGCTCTGATAGAAAATCAGCAAATTCTTTGATAAAGTCTGTATTGTGCCCTGGTGGCCTGTATACAGTAGCTAACACAAATGTTACACGGGATTTATCATTTGCACTACATAACGTTACATAAAGCACCACAACTTCAAAGGAATTATAATTGAAACTAGACTTCTGAGTAATACTGAAGACATTATTATAAATTACAGCAGCCCCTCCCCCATTACATTTCAGACGCGGCTCGTGTTTATAACAATAATCTTGTGGGGTGGACTCATTTAAAGTAATGTAGTCGTCAGGTTTTAGCCAGGTTTCTGTCAAACACAGCACATCTAGATTATTATCTGTAACGATATCATTAACAATGAGCGCTTTTGGGGAAAGGGATCGAAAATTCAGCAACCCAAGCTTTATCATTTGATTATCCGTATTATATATATTGTTTATTTGTTGGACATCAATTAAATTATTACCGTTGAATGGTTTTGATGGTTTTTTGTAATTACTTATTCGCGGAACAGACACAGTCTCTATGTAATAATATCTAGGTAAAATCTAGGTCTATGTGTTGGGATTTACCTGACTTCTGTAACGGGAGGCAGCTAGCAGGCGGTCGGTTAAGCCAGTCTGTCTGCTTCCTGACCTGGACCCTAGTGAGTCAAGGTTTAGCTAAGGTTTAGCTAAGACTATATGCCAAATTACTAGAGAGAAGGGCGGCACCACTCCAAGAAGGATGGATGCCGTCGTGTTTTAACAGGCCAGGTCTGCCCCAAAAGCTTTTCCAATTGTCTATGAACCCTATGTTATTTTGTGGACACCACTTAGACAACCAGCCATTGAGTGATGATAATCTGCTAACTATCTCATCACTCCTTTTAATAGGGAGGGGACCAGAGCAAAAAACTGAACCTGCCATCTTACTAGCGAGTTCACACACCTCTTTAATGTTAATTTTGGTGATCTCCGACTGGCAAAGTCGAACATCATTAGTGCCGACGTGAATAATAATCTTAGAGAATTTACGATTAGCATTAGCCAGCAGTTTTAAATTTGCTTTGATGTCAGGCGCTCTGGCTCCCAGTAAACATGTGACTCTTCTTCCTAGGTCTCCTACCCTGGTATCCACCGTGTTGTAGGCCCTATCAGAAACTCTTACGAAAAGTAACAGGCTTAGCCCTTTAAATTTCTCTAAACACTTCCAGCTCTCACGCTTACTTTCCTTTCATTACAGACCAATTCATGTTGTGTTTGTTTCCACTGTGCTCTTTCCAATCCTCACTGTTGGACTGTCGTAATTGTGTTTCTTTCAGTTCACCAAGAGACCCCAAGGAGAACTAAGTAATTAAGTGACGACTGAGCAGCGGGTCACCAAGTGACCCCCCAGGGCTACCGCCCACCTGATTGTCTAAATTGTCTAATTGTCTAACTGCCTAACTGTCTACATAATTTAGCCAAAATTCCTACCGACGGCAGAGCGCGTACGATAGCTTGTTAGCTTTAAAACAAGCTCGCATTGGCCTCTGTGTGTGTGTGTGCTGTGTTTCTCTCGTTCACAGTGAGCCAGCATGTCCCGTTCATCCAGTCTCGTGGGATCGTCTAGCGACATGGCTGGGAGCGATAACGGCCACCAGTCAAGGGGACCTGGGGCAGCTGAGCCAGGAACAACTGGACACCGAGCTAGACCAGCTGATGACACATGATCCAACGCAGAGCTACTCTAACAAAGAAGTGGCCAAGATCCTCGGAAGCCTCGCCCACGTCCTCATCGCTCAGGCACGTTTAAGCGAAGGGAGCTACGCCAATCTGGAACAGGATGCAGCAACGCTAAAGCTTCAAGCCGAGGAGGCCCGGAGAGACCAAGCCCTCACCCAGCTTTGTCTAGATCAGCTTCTAGAAACAGAGAAAGATGATGAAATGGACAAAGAACAAGGAAAGGAAGTAGAAAGACTTCAAAAGACCCTGGAGGAGCTTCGTCTTGACGCCGACCGACGAGTACTGTCAGAGAAAGACGCCAGGAAAGAACTCGACGAACAGCTTTGGCGTGGCGAATCCCTCCTGGAGAGAGCCAAAAATGAACTTAAAGACAGAGACGTTAGAACCAAAGCCTATGCAAAACATTTGCAGTCGGCACAAGCCGAGATCGATGAGCTCGTCCAGCAAAGACACGAGCACAAAGATGAACTTGACATGGTGCAAAGAGAACTGAGACAATCATATAAACTGCAACGTGACCGAAAGGGGGAAACACACAACACAGAGTTTCCCCTGACCAGTTACTCCGCACCGTTTAGCCAAGAAGCAAGAGCTACGAAGGGGGGTGACAGCCCAATGTTTAAAATGTCACCCACCAGTCTCCACGAATCCCCTTCAGCAGCAGAGGAAGGGAAGCCCTTCCAGGAAGTCAAAGTCAACAGCCACGGCGCTTCAAAGAACCTTGACAAGCTTGCCAGAAATATTCCTAACTTCAGCCCAGACCCTGCAGGAGGACACGACGTCCACGCATACTTAAAGGACATAGACTTTTGCCTGCAAACTGTCGCTCACGCGAACAACTGGGACAGACTTTACCTACTCAGGATCACGTCTAATCGGGACGTACGGAGCTTTCTAGATCGACAACCAGAGGCCGTCAAAGCGGACTACCGGCATCTACGACGAGCTCTAATTCATGAGTACTATGACCCGGAGTCAGACCAGGGTCTCATCACTGCCATGGACCTCAAGCAAGCCCGACTTGAGACCCCACAGAACTTTTACAACCGACTGCAACGTGCTTACTTTGGGGCACGTAACGAACCAGGCATGGAGAAAGACCTTAACTTCAGAACTCTGTTCCTCCGAAACCTGCACCCTACCATAAATCACCACCTGGGGGTGCTGGCGTGCCCGCGCAGTATGGATACGCAGCAGTTAAGAGACTTAGCTCACAAAGCTTACGTCAAACAGAAAACCATTTCTGAAAAGACTGTTAGACAGCCCACCATTTGCCCTGTCTCTGAGCACCGCCCAGAGCTAACCCTAGAGGGCGCCCAACAGAACCACAGTTACAGACCCGTCAACAGAGAGTCTAAACCACTCCAAGCCAGCAGAGGGCAGCATGGTCGTGATGGTGCCCATCCGAGGCACCAGAGCGATCGCTCTGGAGGATCCTGGGACCCGCCTCGCCCCTTTCACAACCAAAAGGGGGTGAGCACCTGGGAAGCCGGCAGGCAACCCAGATGGAGCCGAACCGAATCTCCGAGACCACCCAGCCCAGAAAGCCAGCAAAGGGGCCACTCTCGACGTGATAATGGTAAGCTCAGACCTGAGCCCATATCTAACAAAGAAAGTGCAGCCGCTTCTGAAGTTGCAGAGCTCCTAAAAGCACTGAAAGAGTTTCTCCAAAAGAAACCTCACAAGGAAGACAAGAAGGATGGACCAGATACAGCATGACTGAACCTGAAACCTGAAATCAACCTTCCCGACCTTCCAGCAAATGAACCAAGCACCCTGAACACTGTTTCCCAACCACAGACAATTGAACTAACTGTTGCACCCCCACACGTCAGCAGCACACACTCACTACAGCTGACAGCAATAGCCCCTGACCAAGACAACATAATGTGTCACCCCAAGGTACCAGAAAGTGTTGTTTTGATTATCTGCACTCACAATGAGACACCCGAGACATATTCCGACGGCTTACCAAGCAACACACAGGTCCCAACACCAAGACTCCTGGGAAACCTGATCAAGAAGGGAATGGCTCGAAAACTCTACCTAACCATCACCATGGAAAGGGAATTTAAGATCGAAGCCCTCGTTGACAGTGGCTCCGACCTCACGCTGATATCCGCCCAACAGTTTGAAAAACTCAAATTTGAATTGAGTCTATGTCTCCCCTATGAACACTTATCCATTTCTCATCGGCAAAGACCTGCTGGACCGCCAACCCTTACTGGACTTCAAACAGCTGAAATTTTGGGCTCAAGTGCGCGACCCTCTGCCCCTTCAGACACACACATCGTCTGAACAAGACTGTCAAGTCACAGAGGTCACAGAAACTCCCACAGAGCAAGACTGCCAGGTCACAAAGGTCACAGGACCTCCTGCAGCACACTGTGAAAACACAGCCTCAGCCCCAAAGCCAAGTTCAAGTTCGCTACTCTGCACATTTCAGCTCACCAAAGGCTCTGATACCTTCTGCCCCCAGGTCATGAATGACCTACAGCTGAATGATATCACCACAACAAACATTATTCTCGCACTATGGGCCGATAACTCAGCCATTAGTCTCTCACTGTTCAAGTCAAGCAGTGAGAATGTACCACACACTCCTTACGTCAGCAAGTGCACCCGTTTTCCTTTGAACTCATACCCCTCCTCTATGGTGTCTGCCAGAGGAATCTGTGCGCTGCACTTGACATGGAATCACAGGTGCCTGACCCATTATTTCCTGGTCCTGCCGGACCCGCCCCACGATGTTTACATCGGAGCAGACATTCTGATTCGCCTGCGGGCTCATGTGGACGTGTGTAACGAAGTGGTATGGGCTCCATTAAAGGTCCCGTTCTTCGCGTGTTTTCGAAGCTTTGATTGTGTTAACAGTGTGCAATACAACATGTGTTCATGTTTCGTGTGTAAAAAAACACAGTATTTTTCACACATTTTACTTATCTGTATACCGCTGTTTTCACTGAAAACGGCCAGAAATACGTAACGAGTTCTGATTGGGCCAGCGGTTCCCGTGTTGTGATTCGACAGCAGCTTAGCGCACGTTGCCCGGAAAGGTCCCGCCTCTTACCATAACGGGAAGATACGCACGCTCAATGTTATTGCAAAAATGTCTGTATTGCCTTATCAATTTGAGCCGCAATCAGACCCGGAGAATATCGAAACGGATCGATTACAACCTGCTCAGGAAAGACTTTTGCAGGATGTTTCACAATGGTAAGCTGTCTATTCAGTAGTTGTCATGCTTTTATATTTGGCTGTTACAAATTTTTTGAGTGGCTGCAGCTGATCGAGCATGTGGTTAAACGGTAAATAACAGATATAATAAACAAATCATTTAAACTGATCATTACAAACACCAACAATCGATGGTGTCTGAATTAACTTTTTTTAAAAGTTTTTCGGATTAGTTTCAATTATTATCTAATGTAAGTTAACAAAGCTAAACAGCTTTGCACTTTGTGTAATGAGTTAAATAAACTGTTAAACGGACCAACTTAAATAATAAAATACACTTACCGGTGGCGGTCCATAAACAACCCCTTCTCCAGACAAAGAGGGAACTGCGTCATCTTTTAAGAATAATCTTTCTGCGAATCCGGCATTAAACTGATTGAGAGTGAGGAAGCAGCCCTAAGCAAAATGTGCTGCACATAGTTTTAAATTGTGATAATTTTCCGGAACCGAGTTAAACATAAATTGTAACCATTGATCTCTGCGTACAGAGTCCGTAGGAAAGCCAAACAAAGGTGATTTGACTCCGGGATGAAAATAACAGCGTCTCGATGACATGGCGACAAACACACTCTACAAAAACAACACTCTTCTCGACGTAGGAGAGCAACAAGACCACGCCCCCTTTTATTGGGTGTTCTTGTGGGCGGAGGGTTAGTCAACAGACTGTTGTAGTGATGTCATTAAAGCAGGAAGTGCAGGGGTGTAGTCCAAACCGGCCGTTCGCTGTAGGCTTTGAAAGGGAACTTCTGTTCAATAAAATATCTTGCTTGGCATTGAATTTTGAGCTTTATAATTTTACAGGTATTATTTATGCTCTAACAGCAACATTACACACTAACTAAAGTTTGAAAGATGGAATCGCGAAGAACGGGACCTTTAACTTCACAGCCACACGTTTCCATCAGTCATGACAATCTCATGTCAGGACAGACCATCCCAGAAGTCTGCACCCTAGTCAACGAACAGGGAACTGTGATACCAGCATACACCAAAGGGGTCGCTGTGCGGCTCAACATGCGATGTGGTCAAACCTTAAACCACACTCTGGGTTTCTTCCAACCCTCACCTGAATGTGTGGAACTCGGACTCACGCTTGAAGCCACACCCCTCACTGAAGTGTCATCTCGTGTAGTCTACATCCTGTTCAACAACTGCACTGCAACTAACATCAATATCCCCAAGGCCTTTCGGCTGGGATGGCTAATCAGCAATGACTTTCATGACTTTGAACTTGTGTTACCCATCATTGGGCCCATTCCACACGCACTGATACCCGAAGGGAGTACAGACAACACACTGTTCACTGTACCCTTCAAGTTCATCGCCATAACATCTGTCATGCCGGTGACCAAAGACCAGGTCTGCTGAACGGAGCTGACAGAGGACAGTCACCTCATAGTATACACAGTCTCCCATCAGCCTGTCATGGAAATGGATGAACCTGCTTCACCTCTCCATACCAACCTGACTGATGACACCCAGACGGAGGAACCGTACACAGGTTTTGAGTGCAGCAAATTCTACAAGACGCAAACGCACTACACAGCGAGATGTGGGAACCTACAAACCCCACACCCAGCCCCAACGTGGCAGTGCTAACCCGCAGTAAGCGACCAGCACCAGCCACGATGCCCGCCTCGCAGTCGCTATCGCTAACACTGCAGATTTCCCACAACGAAATCGTGGAAATGCAAGCCTCTGACACTGCAATAAAGACAATTTTCGACCACCTCTCTGACCCCTCCAACCACCCTATCACTGACACTGACCTCTCTGATGACTCATGCCTCAGGCATCTACATAACTCCAAACACATGATGCGTATACTGGACGACATTCTGTGGTTTGCACCCGATGACAGCACAACGCCACGGCTTGTGGTGCCATGGTCGCAGAGGGGGGTGATGCTAATGTACGCCCACAACACACCATGTGCAGGACACCACGGCACCAGAGCCACGTATGACACACTGAAACAGGTGGCATATTGGCCCGGCATGAAACAGGATGTTGCGGAGTACGTCAGAGAATGTCTGGTTTGCTGTCAGTTCCAACCAGCAAAACCGAACCACAGAGCCCCGCTGCAATGCAGAGGGATCACGTTACCGTGGTCAGACCTACAAATCGACTGGGTAGGACCCCTGCCCAGGTCCACAAGAGGCAACAAGTACTTTCAACAAGTACAGTGGTGTGCCAGTTTACCAAGTGGGTGGAGTGTCCAGAAGGTGTATGTCCAACTTGACCCCCGCAACGTCTACAAAGCACACTACCCCCGTGCAAAAGCCCAGTACAGCTGGGCCGGTGCTCGCTGGACAGAGGACTCGCTCCTCCATGCCGATGCCGATATCAAGCACATGCTCAACCAACTAGAGAAGATGACCGTCACCCAAGCAGAGTTAGGTGTACACAACCGCCGCTACAAACGGTTCCTGGGAGCGCTGTTTGGAGCCGCCGCCGCCGGAACTCTGTTTAACATTGGTATGTCCAGTGTCAACGCAGTAAACATTGCCACAGTAAGACGACATGTGGCCGAAATCCAAACTGAACTTCCACAGCTTAAAGAGCAACTTACCACACAAAGTGCAGCTTTACAGACTATCGGCAAGACGTTGAGAGGAACTGTGGTAATTCTAAACACCCACAGTGTCCTGTTAAACCAGACCGTGAACTCCATGAAACAGTTATTCACCGTCTTCCAGAATGACTTTGCCTAAACGCAGCTGGTTACAGCCTTAATGACCGACATGTTACTCGTCCATCGACAGCTTAGCCATGGGTAGAATCCCACCGTACCTGATACCCTTAAGCCTGGTGCAAAACGTGTTGGCATCTGCGATCAACACACCCACTGACCCTCTCCAGATACACCTTGCCTACTCCCTGGGTAGCGCCATTCCCCTTTACGTGGACCCCGAGCAGAAAGAAATGGGTTTCCTCCTTAACTTACCCATCATCGAGTCGAGCCGAATCTACCGACTCAAAGACATTATCAATGTGGGCTTTTGGAAAGGTAACACTCACCTCAAGGTGCGCACTCCCCAGGTAGACGCGTACCATGACAGCGGCACACAGCTGTACCTAGCCCCGAACCTGCACATGTGCACACTGACCAAAGACATTCATTATCTCTGCCCAAGCAAACCTTTCCTCCGAGACAACACCGAGGGAATCTGCGGTTTGCAACCTATGCTCAGCGATACCCACTGCCGCAACGCCTCGTACCCAAGTCACCGAGATGCAAGCAGAGATCGTAGGTGACAGGTGGCTCGTCAACACTCCAGTGCGCACCGCCACACTGACGACCAACACGACACTGCGACCCGTATCAACCTGCTGGATCAGAGCATGTGGGTCCAGGTACCGCGAGGAGCCATTCTCCACCTGGACAACTTGGCCCTGTACCACCTCCCAAGCGAAGAGTGCCAATCAGAACTAGAAATCCCCGCCTTCTTCAAGGACCACAACTTCACCCTCGCTCCTGAGTTAGAATTGTGGATTGAGAAAGGGGGGCCCCAGCTCAGTGATATCGCTCCCCTCGACACAGCCCTCCAAGCATTGTCCCGAATGCCCATCCTGAATACCTCTCCTGTTCTCCAAACCTGGACCGCAGCTGACACTGCGCTATGTGTCTCTATGATCTTCGGCAATACCCTAACCCTGGGCATCGCCTTCCTCCTGTACAGAAAAATTTAACGAGATGAGAACCTCCACAGCCAAGCTCACGACAGCCGTGTCTGGAGGTCTCTGATGGAAACCATTGAGGGAGGTTACAACGCCCGAAGCAGAGGCGGATCTCATCGAGCTGGCTCCCCAGTCGTAACAAACACCTGCTGGCCGACCGCCCGACTCACCTACCATCCGTCCATTGTGATGGGGGTTGTCCGATAATGACCACGGGACATCAGCCGAACAAAAAGGGGGAATTCTGTTGCCACAATGACGGTCTGTGTATCTGGCAAACGGCCAAATGCCCCACGCATCTCGTGAGGCGCGTTATCAGATCATACTAAACCCAGGCCATGTTGTTCCCCAGCATACCAATACAATTTATGGCCCGAAGGGCGCAACAATGTATGAAAGAAACAACCAACCACTCTCTGATCACCCTTGGGAGATAACTAACAAGCTCTGTGTTGACTTTTATTGCCCCAAATGGCCGAGACAGAAGATTGGCGCACACACCTAGGCACGCACACTTCTTTGAGGGGAGATAACTAACGATCTTCGTGTTGACTCTTATCACCCCCAAATGGCCAGGCCGTGACACCTTACACACACCCACGAGAAACACACGTGGAATTCCACCAGGACCATAGAGGAATAGATGGTTAAAATCCACCTAAAAACGGCCACGAAAAAATACTTTTCTACTTGAGTGTTTTTATATGTGTCTGGAATAATTAGGAGGGTTACATAAATGTTAACTCAAACTCTGTAGGCCAATAGACCGTGGAAAGCCGCTATCCATGGGTTCCCAAATCTCAGACTTGTGATTCATGGTACCAATATAATCAGAAAAACTAGACCGTACCGAATCGTGTAAAAGAATTTACAGAAAATGCATTATTACAAGAGTACCAGCTTTGTAAGGATAAAATGCATAATCATGTCCCCTCTGTATATTAGCCAGGAGGCGTAACCGAACTGAACAAAGAACCTTTTCGCGCCTAAAAACTCTCAGGTATAATTGGACCATCCCGAAAATGGGTGTCGCTCGATCTTATCTATAAGAACCGACGTGACTATTATCAAAGTGCATTTTGCCGCCCAAGGCATTTGTAAGGATAAAATGCATAATCATGTCCCCTCTGTATATTAGCCAGGAGGCGTTACCGAACTGAACAAAGAACCTTTTCGCGCCTAAAAACTCTCAGGTATAATTGGACCATCCCGAAAATGGGTGTCGCTCGATCTTATCTATAAGAACCGACGTGACTATTATCAAAGTGCATTTTGCCGCCCAAGGCATTTCGCCAAGCGCACTTCACCACCAGCTTTCCGCCCCAAGGGCATTCTGCAGAAAGGAGGAAACAGTCCAGCTTCCAGAACATCTCCAAGAGAACCGAATCGGCCGAACTTCTTCTCCACGAACCGAGAGCCACACCCAACAGACCTCGGAAAAGGACCACTGAATTTGCGGGACATTTGAACTCAGAGCACACACATACACGAGAAGCCAAAAACAAAAGCAAGTATTCTTATTTTACAATCTAAACTGCTGCTGAAAGGTTGTCTAAATTATTCCCTTTTTCGTGATGATTTTAATTCCTTGAGGGCTCTTTGCAACGAACTGAAGTGAACGCTGTGATCTCCTTTCTCTTTCTTTATTTTTGTTTTCTTTCATTCTTTTCATTTAGGTACCATATTTCTTTTGTTTACTATATATATATATTTCTACTATCTTTATGCATATTTAGTATGTACTTTCTGTGTGAATTGTAGTGTTATCCTTAATCTGTGTGTATTAAACTTCCAAAGGTACTTTTGAATTGATTCTGTTATTTCTCCACATACGAAGTCAATTAAACTTACGATTTTAAACGTTACCTAAAGCTGTCTTGTGCTACTATTTTAGTAATACAAACTGTACGAACATATGAAATATTAATTTGTCCTGATCAGTAAAGTTAATGTTTCTTATCCTCGTAAAGCAGCAGTGTTAATTTAGATTAACGAAGAGCGATGACGAAAAATATTCGTCAACGCCCACTTTTTCTGTGACTTAAAAGCGAGGCGTTGACAAGCTAAACTAATATCTGATGATAAAAACTATGACGAACGTAAGCCGTTTCTTTGTTAACAAGACGAGACGGGACTATAATGTTATTTGAGGAATTTCGGACATTAAAAATACATGATCTCTTCAAATGCTGTCTTTCAAAAGTGTGCGTCCATCAAGGAAGGTGTCTGCATAATCTGATCTCTCTGAATCTGACAGCCGCAGCTGACGTCACACAATGCACGGGTGGTCTAGGCTACCAAATCTAGAACTAGCGAGCTCTATATGCAACGCAGCGTTCTCGTGTAGACTAATTTGAAAATGGTCACGCAAAGAACGATCTTCGATAGGAATAAATGTCAAAAAAGGAAAAACTTAAAAGACAGAGCAGAGATCGAGTTAGTCAGTAAAATCCCCAGCCAACAGGTAATTTTACTAAAGCTGTTGATGGAGTGGAAGTTGTGGAACAGCAAGTTGATGGGCACATGAAGCAGGTAAAAACACAGCGCCATCGTCCCCACCGATTTTAGGTTAGTTTGATTATAAACTTGATGGATGTTTATTGTTTTTTATGTTTGAACAAACTCTAGCCTATAAAGCTTAAGGCGCCGGTTGAAATATTTCAATCGTGTTTCACCATCATCATGTAAGCTTATCATTTAAACGCTTTTTAATCATTGTTTTTAAAACATTCAGACACATTAAGCAGCGAGGGAGAATTAATTTAGGTAAATGCGTGTTAAATTAAGCCTGATACGCGGTGCACCTCATACAGCGCATGAGTTCATTTTGTGCCTTGTGCTTGAACGCTTAAATACGCTTAGTGTCAAAATCTTTGTCTTTGCAAGTGTCCTCGTACACTTAGTCATTTGTGTCTTTAAATAAACGTTAACAGTTTACAATAAAACATGTGTAGTAGTAGTAGTGGGATCCTGGTAGACTATTCATGAGGTCTTAAAGGTATAGTTCACCCCAAAATGAAAAATCTATTATCATTTACTCACCCTTAAGTGGTAAAGGGATATGTAGCATTGCATAAGTGCTACTAACTAAGAGTGCAATGTCAATACAACCTGATTTAAATTTAGCTTAATTGAATTGGTCTAAAATAGAGAAAAATTATAATGACCATTTTTGTCTAAAGACTAGATATAAAAAAGCTACCAAAAATAATGTTGGTAATGGCAGTTTGACTAAAAATAATGACTAAAACTTGACAAAAAATGCAGTTACTTTTCATCGACTAAAACTAGACTAAAACTATGAAAGACAAAATGACAAAAATGTGACTAAGACTAATAAGCATTTTCGTCTGAAGACGAAGACTAAGACTAAATCGGAAATGGCTGTCAAAATTAACACTGTAAAGCAGTAATCCCTTATTGAGAATTGATTTGAAAGTCTATAACTAATTTGCAGGACAAACGTAGTAAGATAATTTCAAGCAATTCCGTAAAGGTTACTTGTACTTAATTAAAACATTTTCCTTATCGGAAAATTTAAATAACGTAATGAACGACCAGCAAATTATATTAATAAACTCATGAATATTATATCCCTTTTGAGTTAATTATTCCCCGAGACATTAGACTCATAGTCGAAATCGTTACACTACTGTGAAGCATTGGGGTGGTAGCATCATGCTTTGGGAGTGTTTTTCTGCACATAGGGCAGGGAGACTGCACTGTATTAAAGAGAGGAAGACCGGGGCCATGTATTGTGAGATTTTGGGGAACAACCTCCTTCCCTCAGTTAGAGCATTGAAGATTGGTTGAGGCTGGGTCTTCCAACATGACAATGACCCAAAGCACACAGCCAGAATAACCAAGGAGTGGCTCTGTAAAAGCATAGCAAGGTTCTGGCGTGGCCTAGCCAGTCTCCAGACCTAAACCCAATAGAGAATCTTAGGAGGGAGCTCAAACTCCGTGTTTCTCAGCGACAGGCCAGAAACCTCACTGATCTAGAGAAGATCTTTGTGGAGGAGTGGGCCAAAATCCCTCCTGCAGTGTGTGCAAACCTGGTGAAAAACTACAGGAAACGTTTAACCTCTGTAACTGCAAACAATGGCTACAGTACCAAATATTAACATAGCTTTTTTTTCAGATGTTCAAATACTTATTTACAGCTATATCATTCAAATAAATAGTTAAAAAATCATACATTGTGATTTCTGGATTTTTTAGTTTTTTAGATTATGTCTCTCACAGTGGAAATGCACCTACAATGACAATTTCAGACCCCTCCATGATTTCTAAGTGGGAGAACTTGCAAAATAGCAGGGTGTTCAAATACTTATTTTACTCACTATATATATACAGGTCCTTCTAAAAAAATAGCATATTGTGATAAAAGTTCATTATTTTCCATAATGTATTGATAAAATTTAAATTTCATATATTTTAGATTCATTGCACACCAACTGAAATATTTCAGGTCTTTTATTGTTTTAATACTGATGATTTTGGCATACAGCTCATGAAAATCTCAAAAAATTAGCATATCATGAAAAGGTTCTCTAAACGAGCTATTAATCTAATCATCTGAATCAACTAATTAACTCTAAACACCTGCAAAAGATTCCTGAGGCTTTTAAAAACTCCCAGCCTGGTTCATTACTCAAAAACGCAATCATGGGTAAGACTGCCGACCTGACTGCTGTCCAGAAGGCCATCATTGACACCCTCAAGCGAGAGGGTAAGACACAGAAAGAAATTTCTGAACGCATAGGCTGTTCCCAGAGTGCTGTATCAAGGCACCTCAGTGGGAAGTCTGTGGGAAGGAAAAAGTGTGGCAAAAACGCTGCACAACGAGAAGAGGTGACTGGACCCTGAGGAAGATTGTGGAGAAGGACCGATTCCAGACCTTGGGGGACCTGCGGAAGCAGTGGACTGAGTCTGGAGTAGAAACATCCAGAGCCACCGTGCACAGGCGTGTGCAGGAAATGGGCTACAGGTGCCGCATTCCCCAGGTCTAGCCACTTTTGAACCAGAAACAGCGGCAGAAGTGCCTGACCTGGGCTACAGAGAAGCAACACTGGACTGTCGCTCAAATTTTGCATGTCATTTGGAAAATAAAGGTGCCAGAGTCTGGAGGAAGACTGGGGAGAAGGAAATGCCAAAATGCCTGAAGTCCAGTGTCAAGTACCCACAGTCAGTGATGGTCTGGGGTGCCATGTCAGCTGCTGGTGTTGGTCCACTGTGTTTTATCAAGGGCAGGGTCAATGCAGCTAGCTATCAGGAGATTTTGGAGCACTTCATGCTTCCATCTGCTAAAAAGCTTTATAGAGATGAAGATTTCGTTTTTCAGCACGACCTGGCGCCTGCTCACAGTGCCAAAACCACTGGTAAATGGTTTACTGACCATGGTATTACTGTGCTCAATTGGCCTGCCAACTCTCCTGACCTGAACCCCGTAGAGAATCTGTGGGATATTGTGAAGAGAAAGTTGAGAGACGCAAGACCCAACACTCTGGATGAGCTTAAGGCCGCTATCGAAGCATTCTGGGCCTCCATAACACCTCAGCAGTGCCACAGGCTGATTGCCTCTATGCCACGCCGCATTGAAGCAGTCATTTCTGCAAAAGGATTCCCGACCAAGTATTGAGTGCATAACTAAACATAATTATTTGAAGGTTGACTTTTTTTGTATTAAAAACACTTTTCTTTTATTGGTCGGATGAAATATGCTAATTTTTTTAGATTTTTGGAATTTGGGGTTTTCATGAGCTGTATGCCAAAATCATCAGTATTAAAACAATAAAAGACCTGAAATATTTTAGTTGGTGTGCAATGAATCTAAAATATATGATTTTTTTATTTTATCATAACATTATGGAAAATAATGAACTTTTATCACAATATGCTAATTTTTAGCTAATATTTTATTCACAATATGGGTGCAACCTGAATATACAGCTCTGGAAAAAAGAAGTTCAGAAATCAATGTTAAGTGGTCTCTTAATTTTTTTCCAGAGCTGTATATTTTAAATGGAATATGATGGGCATGTAAATATATAAATATATATATATATATATCTTAGTAAAGTATATAAATGTGACACTTCCTTGAAGTTCTACAATAATTACATTGAAACATCACTTTGTGCAGTCTGAAATTATTTTAAAAAAAAAGATAAAAAATTGTTATAAAAGTTTATTTTGATAATATGGTTACTGACCTCCATTGGTACCATGTGCAAGGTGGGGTGGCACAGTGATCTCTCTCCTCTCTAACACACACATGCCCTGCAAACCTTCATCCAGACCAGAGATCAACTTCCCTTGACCTAACGTGACACGTGGAGGTTCTGGGTAGTCGTCTCTGCAGACAATACATTAATAATGCTAACAACATTTCCAAAATAATAATAATAATAATACACAACAGCAAACATAACCGTAAAACTCAAAAACAGGTAATACATTCAACTTAAATTATAAACAGACTTTCATTAACAATTCCCAGAAAATGCTTTGGAGGTTTTCCAAGAATTATTGTTATACATTGTACATTATAAGTATCTTGTATGTACATTATACATCCGTAGTTGAAAGTATTGGTAGTGATATTTTTTGTAAAGTTTGCTGTTTGGTGTCAATTCATGTTTTTTCTGCATAATTGTGCAGATCAGATGCTTTTTAATAGTTGCAAAAAGCTTAATCAGCAACACAAATTAACCTGGTAACACTTTATAATAACTACACGCTATGAAGCATCATTTAAGCATTAGTAAATAGTCAATTCATCGTTTATACAGCATTAGTAGACATTAGTAAGCGGTTTATAACTACAGTTGTAAATGCTTTGTTCTTGATTTATAAGCATATCTGTGTAGCATTAGTAAAAAATCAATTCATCATTTATAAAGCATTAGTAAGCAGTTTATAAATAGTTGTAAATGATTTGTTCTTGATTTATAAGCATATCTATAATGCGTTTAATAATTGTATTTTCATACTTTATTAATTATCAATTTATCATTTCTAAATTAAGTATTTGATTATTTACAAACCAGTTATTTACAAACCAGACCATCAATTATTAATGAGGGAAAGGGTAACACAAAGTTGATCTGGAAACAGATTAAGAATTTGATGGGAATTAGCCACAGGCTTAGAAACCAGTTAGAGTTGAACCTGAAATGTAAATTAATACAAGATCCAGCACAAATAGCTGTTGCTTTTAATGAATATTTTATAAACTAAGCCTTCTTTTTGTATTCAACCGATTTCTGAAATTAAAACTCAGGCAATTATTAATTCTCTTAAAAACTCAACAGCAAAATATATTTATGGAATGGATTCCAAAATGCTTAAATCCCTGAATGAACATTTAGCCTACCCTATCACACAAATTGTTAACCAGTCAGTATTAGAGGGGATATTTCCAACTATTTGGAAGACTGCTATTGTAACTCCCATATTTAAGTCAAATGACCCTCTGAACATATCTAACTACCGCCAATTAGTATTCTACCTGTGGTATCCAGGTTGTTGAAAAATTTGTATCAGAGCAGCTTGTCTCTTTCCTCAATAATAGTCCATTTACTCTTCATCCGATGCAGTTTGGTTTCAGGGCCCATCACTGCAGAAACAGCTAACTGTTTCTTTTTAGAGAATGTACAAGCAATGGTTGACAAGGGAGGTGTTGTTGGCGCTGTGTTTTTAGACCTTCGTAAAGCTTTTGACACTGTCAACCATCAGGTCCTTCTTGCTAAACTCTCTACTTTTAATTTCTCTTCTTCTGAAATTAAATGGATCAAGTCATATTTAACTGGTAGAACTCACTATGTTTCTGTGAATAACCATCGTTCATCAGCTCTTAATTTATCCACAGGCGTACCACAAGGATCTATACTTGGCTCTCTTTTGTTTAGTCTATATATATTAATGATCTGCCGTTAGTTTGCCCTGATATTAATACACTAATGCATGCGGACGACACTGTCATTTATGTGCATGCCAAATCAAAACATCTGGCTGCTGCCAAACTGACCATAGCTTTGGATCAGATCACCAATTGGCTAAATCGTTCGTGTCTTCAATTAAATGTAGATAAAACTGTGGGAATGTTTTTCACAAAGAGTCAATGTGACTTTGTGTCAAATATAACAATTTCGGGTCAAAACATTAGTATTGTGCCACAATTTCAGTATTTGGGGGTAATTATTGATTCTAATCTCTCTTTTAAAGCACATAGTAAGAAAGTGTGCAATAGGGTCAAGTTAATCATAGCTAATTTTAGATATATTATAAATGCACTCACTTTTAATGCTGCCAAATTATTTATGGATGCCATGATTATGTCACATCTAACATATTGTCTGACAAGCTGGGGACAAATTAACAAATTATCACTAAAATCTCTAGCAATTCTTTATAAAAAAAAACTCTTAAAGTCTTGGACCAGAAGCCTAACAGATCACATCATTGTATTATCCTTAATAACTACAAACTGCTAAGCTGGGAAGATGTAATCAAATATAAAAACATCTGTCTGGTCTATAAAATCTTGCATAATACTGCTCATGCTCCTTTAAACTCATTCATAATCCAACGTAATAATAGCAGTCAGAGCACCAGAAGCACTACACGAGGTGACCTTCTTATCCCATTCAGGAAAAGCACATTTGGTCAATTATCATTTTCTGTCATAGCAATACGAAACAGGAACTCATTGCTCACTAAAATAAAAGACATACATCCGTATTCCTCTTTTACTATACACATTAAAAACTGTCTGTCTGACAATTATAAATGCACACATTAATCTGCCAGATCGGATGTGATGTGATGTGACATGGTCATGTTGCTGCCATTAGATTTTTGTTGCCTGCCTCAATGTTAGGTCTTGTGTCTAAATGTGGCCTTTGTATGATTATTTTGTATGTGAAATTCATACTGTTTTAATACATGAACTGCTTTTATGTCTTTGCAATTGGTGCTTGTTTGTTTGTGCCACACATTTGCACGTCTTACACTTTTTAGCTTAGCCCTGTTGTAAATATAATTGTATAACAACTGGCCGGGGACTACGGTTGGAAATTAGTCGTAGAGGCTAAAGCTGCTCTTTTATAAAAAATGGACTGTCCACGTCATTATAAACTAATAAACTAAACTAAACAAATTATTTAGGAGTTGTCAACGGTTCATAAGATCATTTAGAAAGTGTAAGTAAATGATTAATAAACTATCTAAATGTACATTTGTACATCTTATTATTTAGACATATAGTAATAGTTACTCAGTGTGTTACTAAATGCTTTATTAACATGTATTCCTATTGTAGTTTATGATTCATTCAGGTAGTTATAAAACATTTAGTAGTTGTCAGTTTACTATTTTTGTGAGCTCATCTAAAGTGAGGACTATGTATAACTTGTAAAGCATTTACAAAGGATATTTAAAGGCTCAGTTCTCTTCTAAACAGAAAAAGTAAATAAACAATGCAGAGGGTTAGAACATAGATATATTTATTTCAGGAGGTAAAAAAAACTGCAACTGTACACTTGATATAAAATGAAAAAAAAAAACATCTGCTGTATCAAAAATAAAATAACAAGGAACTAAATAAGCAACAAGATTAACAAAAAATAATAAAATAAGCAATAAAGTAAATATAATTAATAAAATAAGCAACAAAAATAATATACGTAAATAAATTAAGAAAATAAGCAATATTTTGGTGTGCAAGGCTTTCTTGTTTCTGTTAGTGTCGCAAATTCCATTTCAAACTGAAGACTTACAATTAGCTGAGATAGAAAAACAAATATACTCAACAGATAATCAAACAATTTATGAAATGTGACAGAAAATTAAAATGTCTTTATTTTGTCAAATTATTAATTTGTCAAACTTAGCTGATTACAGGATAAAACAAATAAATAAAATACAACAATTTTTCTCAGTAATATTCTTTGTTTTTCTATCTCAGCTAATTGTACAGGTCCTTCTAAAAAAAATAGCATATTGTGATAAAAGTTCATTATTTTCCATAATGTAATGATAAAATTAAAATTTCATTTATTTTAGATTAATTGCACACCAACTGAAATATTTCAGGTCTTTTATTGTTTTAATACTGATGATTTTGGCATACAGCTCATGAAAACCCAAAATTCCTATCTCAAAAAATTTGCATATCATGAAAATGTTCTCTAAACGAGCTATTAACCTAATCATCTGAATCAACTAATTAACTCTAAACACCTGCAAAAGATTCCTGAGGCTTTTAAAAACTCCCAGCCTGGTTCATTACTCAAAACCACAATCATGGGTAAGACTGCCGACCTTACTGTGCTCAATTGGCCTGCCAACTCTCCTGACCTGAACCCCATAGAGAATCTGTGGGATATTGTGAAGAGAAAGTTGAGAGACGCAAGACCCAACACTCTGGATGAGCTTAAGGCCGCTATCGAAGCATCCTGGGCCTCCATAACACCTCAGCAGTGCCACAGGCTGAATGCCTCCATGCCACGCCGCATTGAAGCAGTCATTTCTGCAAAAGGATTCCCAATCAAGTATTGAGTGCATAACTGAACATAATTATTTGAAGGTTGACTTTTTTTGTATTAAAAACACTTTTCTTTTATTGGTCGGATGAAATATACAAATTTGAGATTTTTGGAATTTTGGGTTTTCATGAGCTGTATGCCAAAATCATCAGTATTAAAACAATAAAAGACCTGAAATATTTCAGTTGGTTTGCAATGAATCTAAAATATATGACATTTTAATTTTATCATTGCATTATGGAAAATAATGAACTTGTATCACAATATGCTAATTTTTGAGAAGGACCTGTAAGTCTTCAGTTTGAAATGGATTTTGCGACACTAACAGAAACAAGAAAGCCTTACCACGCCAAAATATTGCTTATTATCTTCATTCTATTGCTTTTTTTTAGTTTTGCTGCTTAATTTATTTACGTATATTATTGTTGTTGCTTATTTTATTAATTATATTTACTTTATTGCTTATTTTAGTTTTTGTTAATCTTGTTGCTTATTTAGTTCCTTGTTATTATTTTTTTTGATACTGCAGAGGGTTTTTTTTATTTTTATTTTATTTCAAGTGTACAGTTGCACAGTTTTTTTAACCTCCTGAAATAAATATATCTATATTCTAACCCTCTGCATTGTTTATTTCCTTTTTCTGTTTAGAAGAGAACTGAGCCTTTAAATCTCCTTTGTACATGCTTTACAAGGCATACATAGTCCTCACTCATTTACTTACACTTTCTAAATGATCTTATGAACCGCTGACAACTCCTAAATAACTGGTTTGTAAATAATCAAATACTTAATTTAGAAATGATAAATTGATCATTAATAATGTACAAAAATACAATTATTAAACTCATTATAGATATGCTTATAAATCAAGAACAAAGCATTTACAACTGTATTTATAAACTGCTTACTAATGCTTTATAAATGATGAATTGATTATTTACTAATGCTACATAGATATGCTTATAAATCAATAACAAAGCATTTAAAACTGTAGTTATAAACTGCTTACTAATGCTTTATAAATGATGAATTGACTATTTACTAATGCTTAACTAATGCTTCATAGCGTGTAGTTATTATAAAGTGTTACCCCGAGGTCTACTGCAGTCAACCGAATCCAGGTTGCATCCAGATCAGATGGTGGACCTGCACCCAAAACATAACCTTGAAGTGTCTGCAGAGACTGTGTTATTTAGACTCCCCCTTAAGCTGCCTCATTGACACGGCATCCTCAATAAACCTGTCTCTGGTGTGATGACTCCGATTGTTTGAATATTCCTAGTTAATAATTCTTTAAATCAATGTCATCCTCAAAACAACCCGTCTCCAGCGTGTTGCCACCGATCTTTCGAATATTACACTTTAGTAATTGTTTACTCAATACGGCATCCTAAATAAAACCTGTCTCCGGCGTAATGACTCAGATATTTCAAATTATTTATTTTTAATAATTATTTAATCGATACATCATCGTCAATAAACCCGTCTCCGGTGTGTTGCCTCAGATCTTTTGAATATTCAGATCTATTATGACCTCTGACCTTTAAAATTGCCAGAATAATAATAATACGCTGTTTGTTAATTGGCCAAAGGAGAAATGGCACACCGACTGAGCCTGGTTTCTCCCAAGGTTTATTTTTCTTCATTAGGTCACCTGATGGGGTTTTGGTTTCCTTGCCACTGTCGCCTGTGGCTTGGCTTGCTCAGTTGGGGAAACACAATTTTTCAAACAAATTTCCAAATCTAATTATTAAACTAAATTAACCATATAGACCAAATTACAGATCTAATTACTGATCTAAAGCCCACAAGCCCCCACGATAATCGAAATATATTCTGTTGTATTATTTTTCTGTTTAACACTGTGAAGCTGCTTTGAAACAATCTGCATTGTTAAAAGCGCTATATAAATAAAGTTGACTTGACTTGACTGCTCATGGTTAATTCAATTTAGTTAATACATTAACAAATGTTAACTAATGACCATTATTCTTAAGTGTTACCTAATATTTTAACGATTTATAAAAGATGAATCACTGTTTGGCCATCTGGAATTTTGGTATGGAGATAAATGTTATGATTATTTTATTTTTATTTTTTTTGTAGTATTACACCACATTGTGTGTGTATATTAGCACCGTTAGTTGTTTTTCTTGTGGTATGAGTTAGAGCATTTGGACCCGGAAGCACTGCCACGTGACGTCAGACTTAACAACCAGATAACGTTTTTACTTCCCTTGCTGGTAAATTTATTTCCCTTTCATTCAGTCACTCCGAATAGTGTTTCCCTGGGTGCTTCGGCACTGACTGCAAGGTTTCCTCTCATTAAAAGAGCTCACACGTGGCACGTCCTTTTCAGGATGTCTCGCAGGTGTGCTTCTGGGTGCGGTCGGTCTCTGCCGCCTTCTGATGGGCACAATAACTGTCTGACGTGCTTGGGCTTACGGCACGCTCAGGCAGCGCTTGTGGATGAGTCATGTTCCCATTGCGGGAACATACCCATCTCTGTGTTACGGTCAAGACTCAGTGAACTCCGTGCAGCCGCCGGAGTGAGAGTCCCCTCTGCTATACCCCAATCTGCGGTCTCCACGAGAAATGACAATTTGGCTGGTGGCCAGGGTGATCTGAGAGTGACGGTGTTGAATAAAGCCCCGACGCTCATGCCTCGGCCCACACCCCCCTCTCATGCACCGAACCCGCCGACCACTCAAGCAAGTACATCTGTCAAGCGAGTACCACTCAAGCGAGTACTGTCTCACTTGGTGTTGGGGAAGACGAGGAGATGTTGATCACCGCATCACAAGTTGGGCTGGAGTCCTCTGAGGATGATCATTCGGCTGTGCTGCCGCCTCCGGGCGGTGCAGCATTGCCCGAGTCGGACCCAGAGATGACAGACATGCTTTCCCGGGCAGCCGCAAGTCTTGGGTTGGAGTGGAACCCTCTTTACCGAACAAAGCGCTCAAGGCTGGACGATTGGTTTTTGGGGGCGGCGCGTGCGGACCACCCGTCCATCCATCCCCCCAATATCTTTTTTGCCGGAGGTGCATGAGGAGCTTGCATGGTTCTGGAAGTCCCTGCTGTCTTCCCGTGACCATTTTGCGGCCTCCTCCACCTTCACTGCCCTCGATGGGACCACGGCCAAAGGGTACACTGGGGTTCCCCCAGTCGAACGCTCTGTTGCGATGCAACTGTGTGGTCAATCCTCAGTTTTCTATGGGCCGGTGTGCCCTTAAAATGAATTTCCAGGCATGTTGTTGTGTCAACAGATGCCTCCGCCACGGGCTGGGGTGTCATGTGCAATGGACCCCAGCGCCACCTGCATGTTAATTGCCTCGAGTTGCTGGCAGTATGGTTCGCCCTGCACCGCTTGGGTCAACATGTGCTAGTCAGGACGGACAATACGGCCACAGTAGCGCACATCAACCATCAGGGCTGTCTACGCTCCCGCCGGATGTCTCGCACAGGTAGATCTGTTTGCCTCCCATGACTCTTCCCACTGCCGCCTGTTTTATTCCCTGATTGAGGGTACGCTCGGCATGGATGCACTGGAGCACAGCTGGCCACGGGACCTGCGCAAATATGCGTTCCCCCCAGTGAGCCTTCTCGCACAGCTACTGTGCAAGATCAGGGAGGACAAGGAGCAGGTCCTTCTGGCCGCTCCGTACTGGCACGGCCGGACCTGTTTCCCGGAACTCTTACTCCTTGCGACAGCCCCTCCCTGGCCAATTCCGCTGAGGAAGGACCTCCTATCTCAGAGATGGGGCACCCTATGCCACCCGCGTCCCGATCTTTGGAACCTCCACGTGTGGCTCCTGGATGGGACGCGGCAGGTCTGAGAACGCTACCACCTACGGTGGTGGCTACCATCACTTCCGCTAGGGCAGAGTCTACCAGACAAGCCTATGCATTGTAGTGGAACCTCTTCATCACCTGGTGCTCTTCTTGCCAAGAAGACCCCTGGAGATGCCCTATCGGGTCCGTGCTCTCGTTTCTCCAAGAAGGGTTGGAACGAAGGCTGTCTCCTTCCACCCTTAAAGTATATGTGGCCGCTATATCTGCCCACCACAACCTCCTGGAGAACAAAAAGGTAAATCAGCACAACCTGGTCATCAGGTTCCTGAGGGGAGCAAGGAGACTAAATCCTTTGTCTCAAAGCAAAGGCTGTCTCACTAGATAGTGGACACCATTGTTTTGGCTTACCAGCAGCAGGGGCGCCCATGCCCCCTTGTGGTCAGGGCACACTTCATCCTCCTCTTGGGCTCTAGCGCATGGCGCTCCGCTGACAGACATCTGCAGAGCTGCAGCAGAGCTGCAGGCTGGGCCACACCGAACACATTCGCCAGATTCTACAATCTCCGAGTGGAGCCTGTGTCTGACTATGTACTCGCCTCTACAAGTGGCCGTTAATGGACTGGGCTCAGGTGTCTTCGCTTGCTCGCCACTCCACTCCACGGACTGGATACGTGCGATATTTCCTCAGGTGAGCTTCCCGGAAGCCCTGAGCTCCTCCAGCACTGTCGACGCCAACACCAAATATGATGTTGATCTGATTAAATCTCTAGGTGGAGTTGATTAAAGTACAACGTCTGGTAATGGCAAAATTTGCAACAATTTTGCAAAGAAAATTAAAAATATCTCACTTCCTGTTGGTTTTCAGATTTCGTACCATGAGACGTTTTTGTAGGTATTGGGCTGTTACATGTGTCTACCGAATTTCATAGCTGTACGTGAAACGCAGCGGGAGGGGCACAATGTTAGGTGGCGCTGTCGAGCCATTTTGCCACGCCTAATTCTGAATCCCATAAAAGACGTAAATTTTCGCCACTTCTGACGTGTGTGCAAAGTTTTGTGAGTTTCCGAGCGTGTTTAGGCCCCCAAAAAAGCAATTCATTTGGGAGAAGAAGAATAATAATAATTAAAGCTGCAAGCAGCATTTAGCGGGGTTCAAGCTTTTAAGGCCTTTAAGCACACAAGCATCAAAAGACATCTAGGTTCATTTAGCAAGCATTTAACCACTGACTCAATAGACGGAAATGACCATTTACAGCCAAACAGGCAATTAACTATAGGATATATATGGTTTTCAAAGCTTTTTGTCAGTTATAGCGCCACCTATGGTCTAATTTACCATGTACTAGCATAGTTTACCATGATTTACCATGTTCTAGTGTGATTTACCATGATTCACCATAGTTTACCTTGATTACCATGTTCTTGCCTGATTTACAAAGATATTCCCCGTGTTAGTGATTTGCCATACTTTACAGTGATTCACCATATTTTACCATGAATTACCATAGCTTACATTGATTTAGCATGTCCTGGCATGAATTACTGTAATTTACCATGTTCCAGTTTGATTTACCATGATTCTAGCCTGATTTACCATAGTTTACTATGATTTACCATGTTTCCATATTCTAATATGATTTACCATGATTTATCACATTGTAGTATGATTTACCACATTGTAGCCTGATTTACCATAGTTTGCCATGATTTACCACGAGTTACCACATTCTAATATGATTTACCATGATTTACTACATTGTAGTATGATTTACCATGATACTAAATTAATCTACCATAGTTTACCATGATTTACCATTAGTTACCACATTCTAATATGATTTACCATGATTTACCACGAGTTGCCACATTCTAATATGATTTGCCATGATCCTAGCCTGATTTACCATAGTTTACCATGATTTACCATGTTTCCACATTCTAATATGATTTACCATGATTTACCACATTGCAGTATGATTTACCATGATCCTAGCCTGATTTACCATAGTTTACCATGTTTTACCACGAGTTACCACATTCTAATATGATTTACTATGATTTACCACGAGTTACACATTCTAATATGATTTACCATGATTTACCACGTTGTGGTATGATTTACCATTATTCTAGCATAATTTACCATAGTTCACCATGATTTACCACATTCTAATGTGATTTACCATGATTTACCACATTGAGGTTTGATTTACCATGATTCTAGCCTATAAATTTAATTTTAACCTGTGGAAACACAAGAAAGTATGTTTCTGATCCTGCAGCCCCATCTTTAGGACAACATTAGCATTACAGCCAGCACAAGTCTATGGCACTGATAAACATAGACAAAATGTGATATTAAATGTCATTATAATGATTTTACAATGCCTAGATATGAATTTTAAAGCTAAAAACTATTGCCAAATGTAATGTTATGTGTCACGTGCTTATTTGAATAAAGTCTGAGCATTTCTTGAGTAGATATTGGCCACACACACACAGACACACACACAGACACAGAGAGAGAGAGAGAGAGAGAGAGAGAGAGAGAGAGAGAGAGAGAGAGAGAGAGAGAGACAGACAGACAGACAGACAGACAGACAGACACAAACACACACACTTCTGTTTTACATATAGATATTTTAAATAAATTATTAGTAACAAAATGCTCACTCCTAGTCTTGTAGTAATTTTTACACATTAATCATCACATTAATAAACATTAATACCATCATTTTTTGGCAGAAATGACAATACCACTGCTTAAATAAAAATGAATTGATCAAATTTGACAAAATGTGATTGTAAATGTTATAATAGTGTTTTTATAATGTCTAAATATGAATTATAGAGCAATATAATCAAGTAGTATGACAAAATGACTTTTTAAAACCAGCAGGTGGCAGCAGAGAACAACTTATTAGCTCATTTGCATTTTAAATATGTCTGTTTTTCATTGAATGGGCACATTTTCCAAATCAATGCCTTCAAACGTGCTAACTCACATACACATTTTGTTGCAGATATAGATATTTGAATAAAATGATGGGTAACAAGTGACTTATTCCATGTTTTTTTTCAGGTGTTATTTTAATTGTAATGTAATATTATTGTAAAAACATACATCAATTGAACAAATTAATTGATAAACATTGTCAAAATGTGATTTGCAAATGTTATTATAATGATTTTATAAAGTTTATATATGCTCAGTGAGCAGAATGAACCAATAAGTGGTCTTCTGCTGCCCTCTGGTGGCTTTATGGCAATTTAACGTAATACACCAATATAAGCATTGTCACTTTTTTTACTTTTATAGAGGCATCTATTGCCCTATCTCCATTAAATTTTGTATGATTGTTAAGAGTCATAATGTCACATGTACTTACCTCTTTTTGAGATGATCCCAACATTCATTGAGGAGTTAAAGGCTTTTGGGGACATTTGGTCAAAATCATATATTGATAATTGTTATAGCCATCCAATTGCAAACGTTTATTTTTTAAAAATAATTATTAACCTAGAGATTCAGAATGAACAGATCTATTTAAACATTATATTGTAACAGATGAAAAATACCATTTGCAGCCAATACAGGCAATGTTCCATAGGAAATGCATGTTTTTGAAGCTTTTTAACATTTATACGGCCACCTTGTAACGGTGAATGCCCGATAAATTAATTCTAAACAAATCTAATGATTATTTAACTTAGATCTTAGTTAATTAATTTGGGCGCCAGACAGGTAATCCTGTCATATTTCAAATAAATAACCCAGATCATAGGCGTAGATTACGCGGGGGCGGGGGCGTGTCCCCCCACTTTATATAAAATGTAAATTCGTCCCCTCACTTTTGCATTCGCAAACTGTGTTCAGTTGATGTTTTCACGAGGCAATGTGAAAAATCCAGATTTAAAAGTAAAAATTCAAAGAGACGAGATCTATCTACATCGTGTGCCTTTCCGTTTCCATGGTAATCAGTCCCTCACGTGTCACGGCCGCCGCACGCCCATGCTCGCACCCGGCGCTGTAATCATCATTTTCATTCAGGTCGCGTAGAGTTCAAAACGGCAAAAAACGATTCACTCCTTTTTTTACGAAAAAGTCAAGCACAGTAAGTTGGCATGTATCCGAATTGTGTTGCACAACGATGAATAACTGCCGTTTTCTCTTGTTGAATAATTACGTTAGCAGGTTTTGCTGGAAATTGAAAATATTTGCTCTCCGCACGCGTGCACTTATTTTCAGTGTATTTTCTTTGTAACGTCTTTTATTTTCACATATATGTTATCAAAGCTCTTAAAATTAGAATATAGATGTGATTTTTAATGTTGAATTCAGGTTTTTATTATATTTTATTTTATTTATAATTTTTATTATATTATACAATTCATTAGCAATGCAGTATTCAATTGTATGCATTAACGTTCTAACATAGGTCTTAATTTATAGTTTTCTCTTTCTTTTATTGTTTAAAATGCAATTTTGAAAGTAATTTAACTTTCTTTCTGTGTTGTCAAGATTGAACAAGACACAGGCAGTTTAGGGTTATCAGGTCAGAAACAGGATGACACACAAACAAAAGAAACGTCACAGGGGAGAAGTGATAGAGTGGCTTTTAAAAATGTTTTATATACATTGTACAATTTTTCTATACATCTATGCTTAATGTTCAACCAATATTTGTAGTACCATATAGACCAATCATAAAATTGTCATTAGGAAAATATAGGAAAGATAATTTAGGATACAAATGATTGGCTATTGTCTAGCAGTGGACATCCTTTCTTCTGTATGTCATAATTCCCTGTATGTACGTAGTTCAAACACTTCTTTATTGTCAATAGACAGAGCCAGAAGTTAATTCAAAGTTGAGAGAGGATGAGGCAGAAAGTTTTGAGGAGGCTTCAGAGGTGAGGAAAAACAAACGACTGGAATAAGATAATTAATGGAATAAGTTTAGTTTTTCCATTAAACAATCATTATGTGTTTTATGTCTACACTGCCTTGCATAAGCAAAACAAAGTAACTACTCCGTTTGTGAAAAGTTATTACTAAAGTTATAACTAAAATCAAGTCTCTTAGGATTTGGCTTAGATTTGGGAACCAAAAATGGGTCTTTTGTTGTTGTGTACCTTTTATCGTATGCATTTGCAAACTGAATGGAATGTACAAAATATTTAGCAACAATGTCATTTAAATATTTCTGCTACTAATCAGACTAATTTGTAATTTTTTATAGACAGAACAGAGAGCATCAGACTTAGGGTTGACTGTTGTAGAAGGAGGCTTATTGCTTTAACATAAATAGCATATTAAGCCAATTAAGCAAAAAGATATAACATTAAAAATAAAACCAGTCAATTAGACGCAAGTCAGAAAAAACTGATATCGCTTGACATTCTGTCCCCTCACTTTTGAAATGATGGCTACGCCCTGACCCAGATACATGGTTACTCGTTACATAATACTCGTTACAGATACTCGTTACATAATTATACAAAGCACAAAGAACATACGATTTGGTTTAGAAAAGAATAGTGTATTTCGTAAAGGAAAAAAACAACTACAATCCACTCTTGGTAAACACATCAAAAATGACCAAAATTAATTCAAATTGATTTTCATTTCCAAAGCACAGTTTCGTGACATTTCCATAAACATAAGAAACCAATAAGAATCACAATTTGGGGCAAAGAAAATAAATGCCAAAACTAACTGAAATCAAATGGGGGAAACAACAAAAACAAATTAAATCAATTGAAAACAGAACTGGTAAAAAAAAAAAAAACCTTACTTATTAGTTGAGAGTGTCATGGGGAGTGTGGAAAGTGCTGAGGTGATTGGTGTGGGTGGGTGCTGGGAAAACCAGCCGGTTTGTATGCCACTGGGCGGCCACAACTTTCCGCAATGGTGAGATTTTTTTAGTTGGTGAAACAGCAATATTTACGACGATCGTCAACCCAGATTGTTGCACACGCTCGGTGCTGGAAACAGCTTGACTCTGGGTGTGTGAATGTCGTGACTACACTCCCACGTCCACTCCAGCACGGCCCAGCATTCGATCAGTGCTCTGAGTCACGTCACCGCCGTCCAGCTAAGTGGAAATACGCTCACCTTCACAATTCTCCTTTTCCAAGTGAAGTCAACACTACAGCAGTTCTCCCATTTTCCACGGAGCTGTTGGCTTTTCAGCGCACATAGATTGAGGCTTTTCGGTTCTCACTTATCCCGCACTCTGGCACAACCTCTAGCATCACTCCAAACAAAACGACTCTCCCTTTTTCATTTAAAATTCTCCTTTTATCCACTATCTCATTTCCTTTTCCCCAATTGAAAACTGAAATGGGAGGAGATTACTTTTTTTTTTTTTTTTTTACTGTGTTGCAACCTATTGTCCGATCTCCATAAAATTGAGCATGCTGCTTTAGCATGTTATGCCAAATATACCCAACAATTTTCGTGAAGTTTTGAGTTTCTCTTTAGGATTTATAGGCTTTTGAGTGCATTTTTCCACACCTCTTTTTTAAATGACCCTGTTATAGCCATTCAAATGCAAAAATGCAACTTTGTTTTGATAATTATTGATCTAGGGAGTCCAGAGAATTGTCATAGACTGGTTTGGTTCCGGTCGGGCCAAAAACCTAGGACTGGTTTGCAAAAGTAGGTTTTTGGAAAAAGTCAAAATAGCCGAAAAATACCCCAGGTGACGAGCCAATCCGAGGCATGCGTTTTGTCCGTCTTGAGCCAGGGATTCCAACGATATAAGACACTTGAGCCCACGCCCACGCTTTCTTTCAGCCTTTGAATGGGATTTTCCATAGAAATGCATCATTTTGGCACCTTTTTATCCGTTATAGTGCCACGAAGGGGCCGGTCCGCTGCGTCCTTTTTCACGTGACCACAGAATGAGCTCTTACACAGGCGTGCTGAGTTTGGTGCAAATATCTTGTTCCTTTTAACCAGTTCTAGCCAATGAAGTGAAAGCGGCTCCTCCCACCTGGAATGTTTTGGCGGCCTTTAGGGACCGTGAACCCAAATGTACACTTTTTTGATAATTATTAACATCGAGAGAATCTTGCTGCGCTGGTTTGGTTCCGGTTTGACCAAAAACCTAGGACTAGTTTGCAAAAGTAGGTTTTTGGAAAAAGGCAAAATAGCCGAAAAAAAGGTGACGAGCCAATCCGAGGCATGCGTTTAGTTCTTCTTGAGCCAAGTATTCCAACGATATAAGACACTTGAGCCCACGCCCAACGGTTTAGGAGTTATTCGCTGTTTTGTACTTTTGCTTGCTGTAGCGCCCCCGTCAGGCCAATCGGGGCGTGCCTTGCTGACGTTGGTAGTCGGTGTGAGTACTACCATCCCTGAAAGGTAGTACTCACGATCAGTTTTAGATATAGAATGATGCATCATGGGAAAATTAGCAATTACAATAGGGTTTCAGCACTTCGTGCTTGAACCCCTAATAAAAAGGGCATAAAAAGAGCCTAAAAAAGCCTATAAAAAAAAACTATAGTGTCTCGGAACTTGATTTTCGCGCTGCTGGTTCCAAAAACTTTATCAAGCGTTCTGACATGCACATCGGAGGGAAAAAGTCAGTTTTTATTTTTCAGCTCATTTATCGTGGAAATGGGGTGTTTTTAACCTTTTAAACTGTAAAACCTCTACCGGACGGCCCGATCTCCGTAAACGCGTTTGCACACTTCTGTAGAATAATATGATGCATCTGCTCAGCTAATTTGGTGAAGTTTTGCGCAGGCCATGTTTCGTCACTTAAAGGTCATTTTGCATGGAATGATATAGAAGGTTTTTTCCACCTTTATAATAGTTAAACCACCATTCATGGCCCAAAGTCCATAAAAGTTTGCCGGCTTCTTTAGGACCACGTGGCGCATGCGCACGCCCGACTTGGTGAAGTTGTATGCAAATCAGGCAGGAAGAGGGCCGCTTTCAGCCATTGAATGGGATTTTCCATAGCAATGCATCATTTTGACACCTTTTTAACCGTTATAGCGCCACCAAGTGGCCGGCCGCTGCGTCGCTTTATGGACGTGACCACAGAATGAGCTCTTACATAGGCGTGCTGAGTTTGGTGCAGATATCTCGTTCCGTCGACGAGTTCTAGCCAATTAATTGAAAGTGGCCCCTCCCACTTCGGACGTTTTGGCGGCTCTTAGGGACCGTGAACCCAAATTTACATTTTTTTGATAATTATTGACATTCAGACTCCAGGAATCTTGCTGCACTGGTTTGGTTCAGTTGGGCCAAAAACCTAGGAGTAGTTCGCAAAATTAGGTTTTCGGAAAAAGCCAAAATAGCCTACATTTTTCCCAGGTGACGAGCTAATCCGATGCATGCCAAGGATTCCAACGATATAAGACACTTGAGCCCAGGCCTAATGGTTTAGGAGTTATGAGCCATTTCGTACTTTTGCTCGCTGTAGCGCCCGTCAGGCCGATCGGGCGTGCCTTGCTGACGCTGGTAGTCGGTGTGAGTTTCAAGTCTCTCGACTTTTGGTTTGGTCTGCCCGATCAGTTTTAGATGTAGAATGATGCATCATGGGAAAATTTCAGGGCTTGGGCCCTAATAATAATAATCATTAGAAGAACAATAGGGCCTTCGCCCTTTGGGCTTGGGCCCTAATAATAATAATCCTTAGAAGAACAATAGGGCCTTCGCCCTTTGGGCTCGGGCCCTAATAATCCTTAGAAGAACAATAGGGCCTTCGCCCTTTGGGCTTGGGCCCTAATAATAATAATAATAAAGCGGAGCAAATCCAATAAGGTCCACACACCATCGGTGCTCGGGCCCTAATTATTCTGGAAGTTATTCATCTAGATCAGGCTGGGTTTGTTAGGCTGAGACAAACTATTATTAGATAATATTAGGCATTCTTTACATATTATAATAAGAAATCCTCAATGACAAAATTCATGACTGGAAATATAGTCTGCAGGTGCATTTTAAAACTGCTTTCATTTCAGTTCTACTTTCTGAGAATGAGTTATCATATGCATTGAAAGACAACAACATACAAGCACTGTAACAAACAAATTCAACTGACTGGCTTTCACACGAGTCTCTTCAGACCTTACTGTACATGTATTATGAGCTTCCAGGCTGCGTGTGACCTCCTTATTTTCTTATTATTTCCTTATTTCCCTCCTTAACTCCTTTCCACAAAGTGAACATAGAAATAAAAACAGTATACATAACAAAAATAAATAACAGTTTTATCTTAGTCTTATTAAATGCAAACAATAAGTGCAACCATAATCAAATTACTCTCTCAATATTCATGGTGCTAAACAGAGAACAGAGCTAAGAGGTGGTAACAACTATACAGCCCAAGATAAGATAAATTTAATATTTGGAGACTGGCTATTGTATGTCGCCTAATTTGCAAATCACAGAGCTCGTGTTTACTTTTAGCTTTGCGATCGCACATACTCTGTGTATAGGGAGCAGTGCTGAGTGCGCATTCTAGATAATAAAACATTTATTAGACATTCTATCAGGCTTTGCTGCACAAATCTTCTGCCATGGTCCTGTCAATCATCTCACCTTACTCTCATATGTGACCAGTGAACTGTGATTCCTGCAGAACACAGTGCAGAGCATAGCATATTTTACAACAGTTTACAATTGAAGCGACCGTTTTCCAACTGAATTAAATGGTTTTTATTTGTATTAAAAAAGCTAAATGACAGTGGATGATGTAATCGTAGCGGTGGCATATTCTATGCAAATTTCACGCTCCGTCATGACGATATCGCAAGACAGCTTTTTACTCAACAAGAAATTGTCACATTTTAATCTCGCAAGATCTCGTGGCATGACACCCCTGCTGAAAAGGCATTTCATTCTATTAGGTGGAAGTATCTCTTTATGGTTATCGATTGGGTTTCACAAATATATTATTAACGTTATTCAAGCATTATATGACAAACCATTAGCAAGAATTAAGGGAATGTTGATCTTTTGACCAGATTACTCTAGAACGAGTAACCCCGCTTGAATTTTTTAATTCACAGAACGTTCTCAGAACATCCTCGCTGGTGCAAATTTTTGTGCAAATGTAAGTAAAACGCAGGATTTGCACAAAAGTTGCTTCTCAAAGATGGATCAATACAAACCCTTCATGATCCATAATGTGTGTGTTTGCAAATCGTCTTTCTAAATGTGCTAATGTGGCTTAATGTGGCTACTGTGTTCACAGAGACCAGAGCTTGTTATTTTTAGCCCCAAAAATGCCTATCGCCTGAACAATTCAGAAGCGCACCCTTATTGTTTCTTACAAATAAAACTAATGACATAGCTCTGATTTCTGTTAATACAGTTAGAGGCAATGGTAACTTTAGCCACACTAGCCATCAGCTTACTAACAATTCACAAAGTTGAACTGCATACATTCACAAAATATAATGTGCGGTACTTACATGTTCTGAATATGAATTTGGACAAACAGTTGGTATTGATCCATCTTTGAGAACCAACGTTTGTGCATATTCTGTGTTTTACTGACCCTCATTGGAAAGCAGCCCAGTGTACACTGATTCACACAAAATTTTTTCAGAAAACATTCAGTAAATGTGATGAAAAGACCTAAATAGAACCAAAAAAATTACATTCTAGGTTGATCCACTAAATGGCCTGCAAACAGTATGGGAATGTAGTGTAGAGACCACTGCACTGAACAAAATTTGTTGCAGCGCAGTCCTGAATTAAACATCCCCATCTGACTAACAGGGAACCGTATAAGAACATTCTGTTAACCTCCCAAATATTTTTTGTAACGTTGCCGTGTGACAATAGAATAACCAAAATGGGATGTGCACCTAAAGTCATAATGGGAACTTAATGGGCATTGGCTCATTTAGTTTTACTCAAAGTGGATTGGGCTCTCAAGCGAGATCCTATTTTGATAATAATCCTATTATCTCTGACGTACGTCTCCGTTCCCTCCTTCAGGGAACAAGGGTTACCATACGTAACTGAGACTATTTTCAGTATTATGGAGAGATTGGATTGAGTATGTATCCTCTTCCTATACGATCATATTTTGTTTAACTGAATAAAATAAAGTAACTTAGGGCAGATATTTATCATGAATTGGGTCAATGTTTTGCGGTGGGTTTGATTGTGTGTAGGTGTAGGTGTATATTCCTTGGTTTCAAGTGATTTAATTCTTTAATATAATTAATAACATAATTTTTGTGATTATTGGAGTTTTTCACTGATAATATTTGCATTTCCCAATAGTGATAATTAGTTTTTTGTTTATGTTTTTTTTAATAAATTAAATTAACAAAAATAAAATATGATATAGTATATATAATAAAATATAGGAGGAAATATTCTGATGATCAGAGAGACATGAAGGCATGAACAAACCTTTCCACATCAGGCATCTTGTAAATGCGTTTACAGGAAAGAGAACAACTTTACTGAAAATGATTATATAAGGAATATTTAACATTGGGGTATACTTTAAGGGGTACTTCAGCGCTGGGAAAATGAATCTGTTTTTTAACTGGGTGATTAATGTAGTAGAAATGTGAAATTATCTTTGAATTTGGTGCCTTCTAGAGTGAGAAAACACAGAAAATGTATTTTTGTCTCATGGGGATGAAAGACAACAATTTCCAGAATGAGCTGCTTCACTGCCCTACTCTAGGCGTGGCTAGTCGGCTACTGAATTACTGGATCACTTGCCTACCACGTTTTTTCAAGTTTTTTCAGAAAATCAGTTCAGTTAGAGACACTACAATTAAAAACTGAACGTGTCTGTTCGATATAATGCAAGTGAGCCGATTGAGCGTCACGGCACAAACGCAGCAGGATCGGATTACATTAATCACATTGGCTGAGGTAATCGCGGGATTTGCGGCTGCATTCACAGCGCGTGTTCAGTCTGGCGCGTGTTCAGGCCATGTCTTTGGAAGCTTAACTTTCATAGGAAGTTTAAAAGTTAAAACACTCACTTTGGTCTCCACCACTCCGTTTACATGAATCTCCGCAGCTCCGCGAGCCGAGTGCTGTGAGTGTGATGTTGAAAACATGAGGAAACAGCACCTCCTGCTGGCTGTAGTCTTTAGCCTCTGGCCAAACACTCCTCCGATGACGCAAAATGACGATATTTGCGTCATCAGAAGAATTTTTCCAGAAATAAAATACATAATTCTCTCGTCTCAGGGTCATATGAGGGGGGGAAGTATGATAATTTGAATATACTCCCGGGTTTCTACTGATACAAAGCTTAATGCTAATCGCTGAAGTAACCCTTTAACTGATTTTTCTGCTTAGTATTCATTTTGAGAACTGTGTCACTGGTTAAGGGCTACCCATGTAGCAAGGTTATTGTGCAACAATATTCAACCATTATTCAAGATTTGCTACAATAATTTTCACAATCATCATGTTTTGGTGGTGGCTCATTATCACTAAAGTAGTCTTTAATAAGTTGAGCAAAATATTCCATCTCAATTGCTCTGACAAGATTCACTGACCACAGTGCATTTAAAACATTAGCCACCAACTGAGCACTTTCACTATTAACCATATCCATTACAAATTTTAAAGAAATATTTAAATAAAAGTTTGAACATTTTCAGAGAATGGATGATTCCATGATATCACAATACACCGTGAGGGGTGTTTTGATTAATCACAGAATGCGTTTTGCAACAAGCTGGTTTTGTTTACATCAGCATGGGTTTTAAGAAACTGAGACAGTCTAAAGAACTGCAGCAACGTCTTTAAGACGCTTGAATAAACCTACCTGCATAACTACATGAAAAACTATGTGCAAGTGTACGAAGGACAAAAGCTATTTAAAACGCAAAAGTATAGTAAATATAAAAGTAAAATATAGATTTGATTTAGTTAATAGAAGTTAATTGATAAATACATTTCTGTTTCTTCATGTAATCCCAGATTTTATATGTAAAGCGCTTTGAGTGCCTTGAAAAGCGCTATATAAATGTAACAAATTATTATTATTTTAAATTATTGTTCATTCACAGCCATGCAAGCCGCCATCCAGCTTGTCGGGAGCAGCTGGGGTTAGGTGTCTTGCTCATGGACACCTCGACAATTGGTCAGATGGAACCGGAAATAGAACCACCAACCTTCCGGTTTGTAGACAACCAACATGAACCACTGAGCCACTGCCGCCCACAACTTAATGGCAAACGGAATGTTTGGAAATGTAAACTGATATTTCCTAATGACACACTACAGCAAAAGACAGCCTCAGGAGCTGATACTCACAGGTTAGGGTAATTTGCAGGGATCCAAAAAGCTGTTATGTTAGCTGTTATACTAATCACAGGCCATGCTTGACCATATTGTCACCTTGTTAAATTAATAATTAACCACAAGTTGCAAATGGAGAGTACTTACGAAGAGTAAAGACGCGTGCCATCCAGCAAAGAGCAGTTGTAACGATATAAAATCATGTCATTTGCAGCACTTGTCAGGTTGCAGTCAGCTGGTTTGTAGGTCACTTTGATGTCCACTTGGTCTTTAGGGTTGTGAAAGTCAATGATGTGCAGGTCAAAAATGAGTACGGCAGATCCTGGGATCAGCTCACCTAAGAACATTTTCATGAAGAATAGAGCAGGTGAGAAAAATTCTGTGTCACATTGAATATGCAGTATTCATTGAATATATAGAGTCTCAGTCTACTTAAAAAAAGAAAAAAAGAAAGAAAGCCAAATTGAGGTATTTGTATAATGTAAAATTAGTTAAACATTTTAATTATTTGAATTTGAAATGCCAAAATACAAGATACTTTCAGAAGGTCTGGTACACAAATACATATGAGAACACCACAAACTATTAAACGTAACAAGTTTTACCTTTTATACCTTTTATTTACAATGCCTTATTTTAAGTCTGGGGAGATATTTTTTTCTATAAACCCGATTCGAAAAAAGTTGGGAAAAGTTTCTACACAGCCTCGCCACTCTCGGTCCCCTCTGTCGCCAGCCCCCAGCCAGTCGAGACCCGAGTGGAATGCTATGCCTTCCCTGGTCTCCTCTGTCAGGGTGCGGAATTCGACCCTGCTCACATGCAGGGATGCTCCAACGCCTCCCTTATCTGGGCCGGTCATTCCACTTCGCTGCCCCATCGCGGGTACGCCTGTGGCTCGCATGATCCCGCTGGTTCAGTTTCTGGGGGCCTGGCTAGGGGCCTGGCAGTTTCGCACAATCTCCTCCGCAGTCTTGGGGAGTCCGCTACACCATGGTGGATGGCCATGCCCGTCATGCCTGCGGAGATGGACACCCTACTGGCGAAGGGTGCCATCAAGATCGTTCTTCCGGCCCAGAGATGAAGTCCGGCTTCTACAGCCCATACTTCATTGTACCCAAGAAGAGCGGTGGGTTACGACCAATCTTGGACCTGCGAGTATTGAACCGAACCCTACACAGGCTTCCGTTCAAGATGTTGACAGCCAAACACATTTTCGAATGTGTTAGTCCAGGAGATTGGTTTGCAGCGATCGACCTGAAGGACGCGTACTTTCATGTCTGCATTCTCCCTCGACACAGACCATTTCTACAGTTTTCCTTCGAGGGGAGGGCATATCAGTGTGCTGTTCTCCCATTCGGTCTAGCTCTGTCCCCTCACGTCTTTCCGAAGATTGTCGAGGCAGCCCTTGTGCCACTCAGGCAACACAGGGTTTGCATCCTGAATTACCTCGACGACACATTTTCTCAGGTGTGAGAACACAGAGATCTGGAGCTCCTCCACTTAGTACGTCTGGGCCTTCAGGTCAACTGGGAAAATAGCAAACTCTCCCCAGTGCAGAGGATCTCTTTTCTCGGTATGGAGATCGACTCGGTCGCCATGTGCACGCAGCTTACGAGCGAGCCCAGGAAATGCTTGATCGGGTCCGTGATCTCCTTCCTCCATGAAGGATTGGAGAGAAGGCTGTCTCCCTGAAGGTCTATGTGGCCACAATAGTGGCTCACCATGACCTGGTGGATTCTAAAACGGTTGGACAGCACGACCTGGTCCGCAGGTTCCTTAGAGGCGCTAGGAGGTTGAATCCACCTCACTCTCTACAAGTACCCTCTTGGGCCTCGCAGTGGTCTTATAAGCCCTGCGCAAGGCCCCCTTCGAGCCTCTGCAGTCAATGGAGTTAAAGTTCCTGTCAATGAAGACAGCGCTCCTGAGTGCTCTGGCCTCTATCAAAAGGGTAGGGGACCTGCAGGCATTTTCGGTTGACGAAACGTGCCTGGAATTCAGGCCAGCTAACTCTCACATGATCCTGAGACCTCGGCCTGGATATGTGCCCATGGTTCCCACCACTCCCTTCAGGGACCAGGTGGTGAACCTGCAAGCGCTGCCCTTGGAGGAGGCAGACCCAGCCGTGGCACTGCTCTGTCCAGAACGCGCCCTTTGTGCCTACGTAGACAGGACACGGTGCTTCAGGACCTCAGACCAGCTCTTTGTCTGTTACGGAGGGAAGCAGAAAGGGAAGGCTCTCTCCAAGCAGAGGCTGTCCCACTGGATAGTGGACGCCATTGTCCTGGCTTACCAGGTTCAAGGCTTGCTGTGCCCCCTGGAAATTAAAGTGCACTCCACTAGGAGTATAGCTTCCTCTTTGGCTTTAGCGCATGACATCTTGCTAGCAGACATTTGTAGAGCTGCAGGCTGGGTGACACCGAATACATTCGCAAGATTTTATAATCTGCGAGTGGGGCCTCTGTCCTCTCGTTTACTCAGCCCAGATGGCCAGTAACTGGATGGCCTCAGGTGTCATCGCTTGCTGCTCCATTCCACTTCACGGACTGGATACGTGCGCTTTTCCACTCAGGTGAGCTTCTCAGTAGGCCCTGAGTTCCTCCAGCTTCCCAGTGTACCTTGGTAGCTGAGCCGGCCCCTCGTCATGTAGTTCCGAGGCAGGAGGCTCAGGTCACTCCAGGACGCTGTAAGATAGCCGCTGTGGCGTGATTAGATTGGGACCCCCATTTCGTCAGTACTGACATAACTCGGAGTGTACTGACTGAAAGGGAACGTCTCGGTTACGTATGTAACACTCGATCCCTGAAGGAAGTGAACAGAGACGTTACGTCCCATATGCCACATCCGCTGTTGTGCTGGAACAGACGCTCAGGCTCGGCTCCTCAGCAGATAAATGTAATGCGAGATTGCAATGCAACGCCGTTTATACCCACGTGGTGGGCCGGAGTTGCATTATGCAAATTCCGCAGACCCACAGCATTTTCATGCCACTGGAACGTTTTGATTCAGATCTAAGGCAGCTGGCTTCTAGCGAAACCCACATTTTGTCAGTACGGACGTAACGTCTCCGTTCCCTTCCTTCAGGGAACAAGGCGTTCCATACGTAACCGAGACGTTTTTACTTGCATCAAGCAATTATGTGGGTAAAATAATAATAATAATAATAATAATAATAATAATAATAATTATTATTATTATTATTACATTTAATTTATTATAACGAAGCAGTTTTTCACATATATGATTGGTCATTTCAGAAAAGATGGTCGTATGTTAATGGTCTTTAAAGGACAATGACAAATGTCAAATTTTGGGTCTAAGTACTAGTTTATGATAACCATTTTGTAAGCTTTATATTTAAATAGCTGAACACCTCAACCATACTTTTGACGGAAATCTAATGTCCTTGCATTATTCATCCTGAGGATGGCACTCTAGTGATGGATTTACAGACTTTATTTCACGCAACAAATGCATAGCATTGGCTCTTTGTATTGGCTTGGAGTAGTAGTTATTGCAACCGAATGTTGTTTAAGAATATTACAAGTTCTATAGGACTTCCAGTGAGGAAAATAAAGTCTGTCTATTTGCAGAGACAAACTTGAAACAAATACAACAAATATACAAATCTAGTCACAAGAGCACATTTAAAATAAGGGGTTTGTAATCTAATTTCATTGATATGCTACTCCACATAGGGAGAACAGACATGCCAACTTACTGACCTGACGCAGACACATAGCTGAAGTGAGCTGATATTGACTTGATTTACACGTTTATAATTTACTATTAATTCAGTGTACAAGAGGTCTATGTTTGGATGAATATTTTGGTGGGGCTCAGACGAGCCGCGGCTGGAAGGAAGTGAAGTGGAGAAAGTTGGAATAGTTGGTTCTAGCCAGTGGAGTGGTCAGAGTTAACGGCATATGGAAACTCATGAGAGCTGGGAAGCAGCGAATCTGTTCTTTTGCGGCCACTGTGTTTGGCCAGGCGGAAAGAACTGGCGGACGGTTGTGTGTGTGCGGCAGCGGCACACTGAGCACGTGCGGCAGCTTATGGATTAGCGCGCTGTAATGTTACATGTTTTATTGTGTACATTCAGAACGATGGGCCGGAAGAGAAACAGAAGTAAATGAGAGCTACACATTCCAAACAAGTTGGGAAATGTAGCAATAAGAGGCCGGAAAAGTTAAATGTACATATAAGGAACAGCTGGAGGACCAATTTGCAACTTATTAGGTCAATTGGCAACATGATTGGTATAAAAAGAGCCTCTCAGAGTGGCAGTGTCTCTCAGAAGAAAAGATGGGCAGAGGATCATTAACTCCCCCAATACTGCGGCGAAAAATAGTGGAGCAATATCGGAAAAGAGTTTCTCAGAGAAAAGTGTGGCAAAGTGGAAAACTGTTCTGTGGTCAGACAAATCAAAATTTGAAGTTCTTTTTGGAAAACTGGGACGCCATGTCATCCGGACTAAACAGGACAAGGACAACACAACTGTTTATTAGCGCTTTCAGATGTCAACTTTCAGGGAAAACCTTGCGTTTTCCAACAAGACAATGCCAGACCACATACTGCATCAATTACAACATCATGGCTGTGTAGAAGAAGGATCCGGGTACTGAAATGGCCAGCCTGCCGTCCAGATCTTTCACTCACAGAAAACATTTGGCGCATCATAAAGAGGAAGATGCGACAAAGAAGACCTAAGACAGTTGAGCAACTAGAAGCCTTTATTAGACAAGAATGGGACAACATTCCTCAGTCCCCAGACGTTTGCAGACTGTTATAAAAAGAAGAGGGGATGCCACACACTTTTTTGAGATGTGTTGATGCCATGAAATTTAAAATCAACTTATTTTTCCCTTAAAATGATACATTTTCTCAGTTTAAACATTTGATATGTCATCTATGTTGTATTCTGAATAAAATATTGAAATTTGAAACTTCCACATCATTGTATTCTGTTTTTATTCACAATTTGTACAGTGTCCCAACTTTTTTGGAATTGGGTTTGTATACTGATATACAGATAGAAGGTATAGAATGCCATAGAAGCTTGAAATGCCACATATAAAAACAAAACTACAAATAGAATTTGAGTACATTTTGAATTTTAAACCATGAAAACTTATTGAAACTAAACCAAGATCGCAAACCAACATTTGAACACAAGAACGTATCCTGTAATATTTACAAATAAATAATATTGTGTTTTAAATGATTGAACAATATTAAACATGTTAGCATAGCATGCTTATGTTAAAAGTACATAATTACATACATTACATAAAGTGATTTTTCTTTCTATAAGTCACCTGATCCATTTTCTCCATAGGCCAGATGAGGCGGCACAGTGACTCGTCTCCACTCACCCACACATGCCCCCTGCAGGGCTTTGTCCATGCCAGCAATTACATAACCCATGCCAATAAATGTGTTGTAAGTGCTGTTTCGAGAATAACTAGGGATGAAAAAAAAGAAAAGCATTTTTCCTACAGCACTTTAAAACACTGCACGTTAAACACTTTAACAACAAACATGTGCAACACTCCTTGTTGTGTAAAAATATTTAAAAATAAAGACTCACCTGGAATCGAAGACAGTGCCATCTTGAAACGTCCCATTATAATGGTAACGTATGAAATCTCCCACCACTGTCTTTCTCCTGCATGGCTGTGGAATCTTTTGAACCTCCACATTCACATCATCCTTCACGTTAAATACATCCACAAGTAGCACATCAAAAATTACAGTTGCATATGGAGGGATCTTTGTACCTGAAGATGTTAATTTTTTACATTACAAAAACAATCTGTTTTAGTGGTGTGTAGACTTTTTATATCCATTATATAAAAAATATTAGCTACACTTCTTGAACATTTGGTCACATATACTCATACTTCATTATTATGCATTATGAATTATACACAAGGTATATATAATACGGTACGTATAATAAAGGTATGTATAATAAATGAGTCAAGAAAATTTATCAAAATACACTGCTCAAAAAATTAAGGGAACACTCAATCATCACAGATATCAGTCAGTCCAATTAGGAATCATAAGTGATTGTGAATCAGTTTCATAGACTTTGGTGCAAATGAAAGTAACAAAAGGTCCATTGGAAAGGCAACTGCAAGAAAACAATCAAAAAATAAATGATTTTGCAGGTGGTAGACATAGACAATTGTTCTCTCCTTATTCTTCCTGGCTGATTCGTCTTTAGTTTTGTATTTTGTATTTAGTTTTGACCTTGTCACTGTCTGTAGCATGAGGCATTTCCTCCAACTAGAATCCTGTGCAGGACGGATTTTTCAGTCCTGTTCCCGCCCGCTCCCGCAGGATTCTGTCCTGGTCCCGCAAAAATATACATTACCTTCTCCCGCTCCTGCCCCCATAAAAAGTATGAATAGATTTTTTTCTGTACATCCATGAAAGTAATTTAACATAAAAGCAAGTGCGTGCAAGGTTTTGCATGGCAGAATGAGCGCAAAGTGCACTCCCTTAATAACTCTTGAAAAGCTGACAGCCCTCAGCCTCATACTGCTTGCCACAGCTGACATCTCAGTTCAGCACAATCTCACAAAGCTCTGTTATCAGTAAAGCTGACTGCAATATAAATCTTTCATAATGTCTACACAATTTCCTTATAGAAAATAGGAACTCTGTAAATGTTTGCGCCCGTAAATCAGTTTTGTTTAGTTTTAATTGTTCTTGTTTCTTTTGTGCAATAGATGAATAACAATTTATTTGTTTTTAGATGTTTTATTTTTTTATATCTCTATTTTGCGGGAGTCCCGCAAATCATTTTATTCTGCAGCAACCAAAAAAACCTGGCCGACGGTCCTGATCAAGCCTCAGAAGTGACAATGGATACTATCCGTCATTACATCAGAAGCATGCCCAGATGTTGCTATGAGTGCATACAGGCACGTAGGGGCCATAAACACTGTTCCTTTCGTTCAGTCACTACGACGCAACGTTAGTGACTAACGAATGGGGTTTCGCCAGAAGCCTATCATCTTCGAGCTTAGAGAAAACGCCCAATGGCGTGCCAATGCCATGGGCATGCGGAATTTGCATACGTAACTCCGCCTCACCGTGAGTATATAAGGAGGTACGTAGCAACATCGCATTATGTTTCTGCTTTCGGAGCCAAGAGGACCTACCTCTTCACTCCTACAGCCTTCTGAGACTCTGTCAGCTTCTTCGAGACGAGCAGCTTTCCGGTCGGTGTTGGTGTAACGCGCTTCCAGTGATCGCATACTTCCTGCCTGCTGATCTCTGCAGTGGTCTGTTGACAGCTGGTGTGTGTTTCCTGGGCGCTTCGGCATCGACTGCGAGGCTTCCTCTCACAAAAAGAGCTTGCGCGTGGCACGTCTTTTTCAAGACGGTTCGCCCGTGCACTTCCGGGGCGATCGATATCCATTGCTGTCTATGGGCACTTTCACTGCTCGATGTGTTTGGGCTTCAGCACGTTCGGGCAGTGTTTGTGGATGTGTCATGTTCCCACTGCGGGAATGTGACCATCGCGATGTTGTGGTCGAGACTCAGTGATCTCCGAGAGGAGAGAGAGTCCCCTCTGCCACACCCCAATCTACCGTCTCCGAGAGAGGTGGTACTTTGGCTGGTGGCCAGGGTGACCTGAAGGCTGTGCTGTGGTTTAAGACCCCGACGCTTCATTCCTCGGGCCACACCCCTCTCGCACATCGCTTCGCGAGTGCTGGACTGAAACAGCGGCCCGTCTCTGACGCCTCGTTCGTTCAGTTCACACTCCAGATAGCAGTGAGATTTAGATCGCCGCATCCCAAGGTGGGCTGGAGTCCTTTGGGGATGACGATTAGGCAGTGCTCCGCCTCCGGGTGTGTCAGCGCAGCCTGATCTGACCCAGAGTTGACAGCCATGTTATCTCGGGCAGCCGCGAGCCTCGGGCTGGTGTGGAACTCCCCTGTCACGAGTGCTCGTGGTTGCGCGATTGGTTTTGGGGACGGCACCCGACAGCTGTTGGGCCCGCCCCAATGCCTCGTCCCGAGGTGCATGAGGAGGTCATGCGGTCCGGGAGTCCCGTGCTTCCCGTGGCCGCCGGCCTCCTCCGCCTTCTCTGCCCTCGATGGGGCCGTGGCCTAGGTACACTGGGGTCCCCACTGTTGAGCACTCTGTTGCGCACACGGTGTCCACGGAGTGCTTCGACGCGTGGCGTGGCTATCCTAAGCACCCTCCCGAAGCCTCAGGGCCCGCCTACTTCGGTGGCGTGGTCCTGCAGAGCTACGGGCAGGCCGCCGCCCCTTTGCACATGCGCGAGGTGGAGCCGACCCAGGGCTCTTCAATGAGCTGCGTGCGCCACTGATCCCGCCCTCTGGGCGGTGAAGGTGGCCACACGCTCCTGGGCCGGGCGATGTCCACAGTTGTGGTCCGGGAGAAACACCTGGCCTTACCTGGTGATGTGGAGGTAGTTGAGTGAGCCACCTCCTCAACTCGCCCATATCCCAGGCTGGCCTCTTCGGCGCGGCTGAGAACTGCGCCCAACGGTTCTCGGCCGCCCGAGAGCAGACTGAGGCTGTAACACGACTGCCCCGGCGGCCAGCTGCTGCACCAGCCGCCGGCTCAGTCGCCTCAGTCCGCCGCCGAGGGCGCCCTCCCCCTCCTACCCGGCCCCAGCAGCAGCCTTCACCGGGCTGTGTCATGGAGGAGGTTGCAGGATGACGCCCAGTTCGCTGCACAGCCTGACTAAACGCCAGGCTGGAGGTGGACAACTCAGAGATGGGTTCCAGTTCTTTCCAGGAGATGGTAGCAGGGCCTCTCCTTTCCCGGTGGAGGGCCGGGGAAAATCCTTCGCTGCTGGCCTCCGGGCTGGCGGCGCTTGGAGAGAACTGGTGTCCCCATCCCTGAGGACACAGAGACTGGTGATGGCAGTGTGCACCGCCTCGGGCCGCGCCGCCTCGTCCCTCTCTCGCCAGCCTCTCAGAGCAGACCCCAGTGGAACGCGCGCCCTTCCCTGGTCTCCTCTGTCAGGACGCAGCTGCTGGCTGTGCCCCACACCGGACGCCACGCCTCCCACGCCTGGGCCAGTCACGCTGCCTCGCTGCCCCACCCGGGGTACGTCTGTGGTTCGAGTGACCCCGTGGTCAGTTCCTGGGAGTCTGACTTCAGCTTCCAGGACTGTCCGCCGGGCCGCGAAGACCATCAGGCTCGGCTAAGCGATTCAATTTGCGCAGGCTCCTCCCGCCGGGAGTAGGCTCACCATGGTGGGGCCCAATGTCCCAGTCATGCATGCGGAGGTTGCCACCCTACTGGCGAAGGGTGCGATCGAGCCTGTCCCTCCAGCCGAAATGAAGTCCGGGCCTCGGCCTTTACTTCATTGTACCCTAGAAAACCGGTGGGTTATGGCCAATCCTGGATCTGCCCATCCTGAGCCGATCCTTACTGGCTTCCGTTCAGGATGTTGGCAGCGAACGCCTTCTCGAATGCGTTCGTCCAGTTGATTGGTTGCAGCGATTGACCTGAAGAACGCCTACTTCTTTGTCTCCTACCTCGACGCGGACCGTTCCTACAGGTCTGCTTCGAGGGGCGGACATTCAGTACGCGTTCCTCCCATTTGGGCTAGCTCTGTCCCCTCGTGACTTCACGAAGTCTGTCGAGGCAGCCCTTGCGCCACTCAGGCAGCACGGGGTTCGCATCCTGAACTGCCTCGGCGACTGGCTCAGACTGAGTCACTCTCGAGAACAGGGTGCGAACACAGAGTTCTAGTGCTCCAGCACGTAGCCTGTCTGGGCCTTCAGGTCAACTGGGAGAAGAGCAACTCTGCTCCGTGCAGGGGATCTCTTTTCCCGGTATGGTTTTCAACTCGGTCGCCATGTGCGTGCAGCTTACCAGCGAGCACGCGCTGTCAATGCTGACTTGCCTCCGTTAATTCGAAGCAAGAGTGCGGTTCCACTGAAGTGTTTCAGAGGCTCCTGGGGCATATGGGCATCTGCAGCCGCGGTGACGCCGCTCGGATTGCTTCATATGAGACCGCTTCAGCATTGGCTTCGCGATCGGGTCCCGAGATGGGCATGGCAGTCTGGCGCTCCGGGTCCAAGTGACTCGGGCCTGCTTACAGACGCTCACCCCGTGGTCGAACCTCAGTTTCTACGGGCCGCGGTTGCCCTTAGAACGAGTTTCCAGGGATGTTGTCGATCGACGGATGCCTCTCCACGGGTTGGGGTGCCATGTGCAATGGACAAGCAGCCGGGCTCCTGGACAGGACCCCAGCGCCCTGCATGTCAATTGCCTCGAGTTGCTGGCAATGCAGTTCGCCCTGCACCGCTTCCGAGCGTTGCTGAAGGGTCAACATGTGCTTGTCCGACAGACAACACGGCCGTAGTAGCGCATATCAACCATCAGCAGTCTACGCTCCCGCCGTATGTCTCAACTCGCCCGCCGTCGTTCTATGGAGTCAGAAGCGCCTGAGGTCCCGCCGTGCTGTCCATATTCCGGGAGTCCTGAACCTCGCAGCATACGAGCTCTCGCGGTTTCAGCCTCTCCCGGGAGAATGGAGACTCCATCCCCAGTCGGTCCAGCTGATTTGGGAACAGTTCGGGGACGCGCAGGTAGATCTGTTGCCTCCCACGACTCTTCCCACTGCAGCCTGTTCTATTCCCTGTCCGAGGGCACGCTCGGCACGGATGCACTGGCGCACAGCTGGCCGTGGGGCCTACGCAAGTATGTTCCCCCAGTGAGCCTACTCGCACAACTCTTGTGCAAGATCAGGGAGGACAAGGAGCAGGTCCTTGGTCGCCTGCACTGGCACGGCCGGGCCTGGTTCTCCGAACTCTTACTCCTTGCGACAGCCCCTCCCTGGCCTATTCCTCTGAGACCTCCTCACTCAGAGACGGGGCACTCTTTGGCACCCGCGTCCCGATCTGTGAAGCCTCCACGTGAGGCTCCTGGATGGGACACGGCAGGTTTGAGTGGCCTGCCACCTTCGGTGGTCGCCACCATCACTTCCGCTAGGGCAGAGTCCACTCGGCATGCCTATGCGTTGAAGTGGAACCTCTTCGCCACCTGGTGCTCTTCCCGCCTAGAAGACCCCTGGAAATGCCCGATCGGGTCCGTGCTCGTCCTCCAAGAAGGGTTGGAGCGAAGGCTGTCTCCCTCCACCTCAAAGTTTATGTGGCCGCAATATCTGCCCACCACGATCTCTTGGAGAACAGAAAGGTAAGTCAGCACGACCTGATCATCAGGTTCCTGAGGGGGGCGAGGAGACTGAATCCTCCTCGCCTCCTCTCGCACTCTGGGACCTCTCAGTAGTTTTAAGTGTTTCATGGAGGCCTCCTTTGAGCCTTTGCGGTCGGTTGATATTAAGTTCCTGTCGATGAAGACGGCTCTGCTGACCGCATTGGCCTCCGTTAAGAGGGTCGGGACCTGCAGGCATTTTCGGTTGACGAGCGTGCCTGGAGTTCGGGCGGCTAATTCTCACGTGATCCTGAGACCCGGCCTGGATATGTGCCCAAGGTTCCCACCACTCCATTCTGAGAGCCAGGTGGTGAACCTGCAAGCCCTGCCCGTGGAGGGGGCAGACCCAGCCTTGGCATTGCTCTGTCCAGTACGCGCGCTGCGCCTACGTAGACATGACGCAGTGTTCAGGACCTCAGACCAGCTCTTTGTCTGTTATGGTAGAGAGCGGAAGGGAAGTGCTCTCTCAAAGCAAAGGCTGTCTCACTGGGTAGTGGACACCATTGTTTTGGCTTACCAGCAGCAAGGCCGACCATGTCCCCTCGGGGTGCAGGCTCACTCCACTCGGAGTGTCGCCTCCTCTTGGGCTTAGCGCATGGCGCCTCGCTAACAGACATCTGCAGAGCTGCAGGCTGGGCGACACCTAACACATTCGCCAGATTCTACAATCTCCGAGTGGAGCCAGTGTCCGACTATGTACTCGCCCCCCCGAGGGGCCGGTAATGGGCAGGCTCAGGTGTCTTCGCTTGCTCGCCATTCCACTCCTCGGACTGGATACGTGCGATATTCCTCAGGTGAGCTCCCAGAGAGCCCTGAGTTCCTCCAGCACTGCTTACGCCGATGCCTGTGTGTCTGCCCTCTAGCGAGCCCAGACCCTCGTGTCCGGCCAGGTGCCCCGTGTGCAGGGTTCCCCTCCGGCGACCCCCACACGTGTATTTCACCGTAAGCCTCCGCAGTGAGCGGGTTTCTTCCTTTGGCATGTCCCTGCCACCCCTAGGGTTAAAAGTCCACCTTCGGCTGGTACCCTAGAGTTTCCCATATGCAGCCCCTGCGGGTCATATGTGTACTCTTAAGTCCTCCCTACGGGTAGGCATCTTGGCATTTCCTCACTGAAATATGCTTCCCAGTGTACCTTGGTATTCCTGTGATAAGGGGGAGTCCTTCGTCCGTACTAGTCTTACGACAGGGTACTCACACTTACGCAGGGCACTGGAAGACAGCTGAGTGGCGGGATTATATTGGACCCCCATTCGTTAGTCACTAACGTTACGTCGTAGTGACTGAGCGAAGGAACGCGTCTCGATTACGGATGTAACCTCGTTCCCTGAGGAGGGAACGGAGACGTAACGTCCCGTTGCCACATCAGCTGTGCTACCTGGAACGCAGGAGTTCAGTCTTGGCTCCTCAAGCAGGTAACATAATGCGATGTTGCTACGTACCTCCTTATATACTCACGGTGAGGCGGAGTTACGTATGCAAATTCCGCATGCCCATGGCATTGGCACGCCATTGGGCGTTTTCTCTAAGCTCGAAGATGATAGGCTTCTAAGCGAAACCCCCATTCGTTAGTCACTAACGTTACGTCTCCGTTCCCTCCTCAGGGAACGAGGGTTACATCCGTAACGAGCGAAATTCATGGCAAGTTGAATCAGCCTGTAACTTCAGTTTTATACATTGATTTTTGGTATGATTTTGAACACATTAGTGTGTTGATGATTTTGGTTTCTATTGTATACATAATTTTGTTCTGAACAAATTATAGAATGTGAATATGAAGATTTTCAAATGGAATATTTCATTCATTGAGATCCAATGTGTGATTTAAGTGTTCTATTATTATTATTATTATTTTATTTTATTTTTTGAGCAGTGTATATCATGAAAGCAATAATTTTACCATATCCTTTGTCATCATAAGCCAGAAATGGTGGGATAATAATTGATCGCCTCTCCCCAACACACATGCCCAGAATGCCTTCCTCCATGCCTTTGATAAGACTGCCCTCTCCCACATATGTGTCATATGTTGAGTTTTGAAGATGGCTGTGATAAGAATTTACAGAGATTATAAAAACAAGAGAGACAATATATGAATAATCATAATTACATACATATAATAATACTTACATATGTACAGTGGACACAATTTATCAAAATATCAAAACAAGTGGCATAGATTTTTTTTTAAGTTTTTTTTATTGCACTTTTGAATTGAAATATTATAGAAAGTGAAGAAGTTTGTATGGTTTTAACAAAATGAACCCTGAAGTATTCTAAAAAAACAAAAACAAAAAAAAACAGATAGCAACAATACAGAACAGCAGCCAGAGTAAGGTTAGTCTAAAGCCCCCCTAAAGAATTGTGGAGTGAGAGGCTGTGGCGCTATTGGAAAAGTGCTTGGTTGCTTGACCGGGAGGGCTCGCACAATAATTTGATGGGTGATGATGTATTAGTCAGAAATGTTGCTCATGGCATCAGATGAGAGTCGAACAGTGACGCTCACTGTGCTCAGACAGGAGGGCTTGCGCAGCACTTTGAACGGGCCGGTCCACTGGATGGACATGAATTGTCCCTGCACAGACTCCAAATGGGTAGCCGATTCTACAGCATGAACGGGAGCGTCCTACAGTACTTTAGAATTGGGGGCCATCTCCGATTACATGTTCGCTGCCACAACTAACACAGTATTGAGTACAGTATTTGAGATCAAGGAAACAAATGCGCAAGTTAAATTAAGAAAAATCATGCTGCCAAGTTTGAATTTCTGCATTATTACCAATAAATGTGTGTTTGTTTTTAAGATTATTTTGTTTTCTTCTCATTCATATTAGGGTAAAACGGGGCTAAAGGCTCCACGGGGTTCCAAGGTTCCTTTGAATTTATTTTCCTCTAAACCTCTAGATGGCACAAAAACTTGCCTCAGCACTTTCCAAAACATCTGCTTTTCAGGATGCACGTGGAAATCTGTCTGATCTTTGATGTGATTACAGGCAGCAGCACTAAGTAGATTATGCGCTCGTTTGATCTAATATTTGATGATTTTAAAAATGTTGTAGATTTAAGTAGCAAATAAGAATCTTTAAAATTACTGAATATATTTTGAAACAAAGGTCTTGTTAATGTTTGTCAGTTATGTTATGTTATGTTATGTTAAGGTATTTAAAGCAAATTATTCAAGTTTAATAATGGAAAAATGTAAGTTCCCTTTCGAAAGGTAACTTGCGCTGCATCCTTGGACGCTTTTGGGGAACAGGTGCCAGGTGTCTGAATCACAATCGAATCACGTTAATCCCATTGACCGGCGACAGCCTCTGATGTCATCACTGTGCGACCAGGAAGTATATAAGGGTGCCGTGCAAACATGACAGCATTCTCCTCGTCTTCAGGAACTGTTTGTCTGAGTCTAACTTTTTGAATCTATCGTCAGGATGAAACGCAGAGAAGAGGTGCCGTGTTTAGGAAGTGCGCTGATCTGTGTCCCAGGTTTCACACACCTGAGTACACATGCACTCTCTGCATCTTCTGCCTGGGGGAAGAGCACACACGGGAGGTTCTCGAGGGAGCCTCCTGTGCGAACTGTGAGTGGTTTCCGTTGGGAATGTTCCGCACTCGCCTGGCCCTCTTCTCGAAGGAGGAGGGTCCAGCATCTGACAATAACCGCTCTTGTGCTGAGGCTGAGAGTCTCCCTATGTTGTGGTGTTCTCAAATGGACCTGGCTCATTGTCTGGAAAGAGGAGTCAACATCTCAGATGGTCAGCCAGGTCGCGAGGGGCGGCTGTCTGGGGAGGATTCGGAGCTTTCCTCCTCCTCGTCAGCCGCAGCTCTTCTGCATGCGCAAGGTATGGCTGAGCAGGGTGGTGATGAATCGGCTGAGGCTTAACTCGCTCAGCAAACTTGCCCCGTGTACGGGGAGGTTTTGAAGGTTGGAACGCGTGACCCTCAGACTAGATTACAGTGGCAGCGCGTTAGGAGAGGGCCCGAGCGTGCAGATTGCCTCTGCGGTCGGTTTCTCTCCGGTCATAACCCCCCAGCTCCGGGGGGCCTTCCATTTCTCCCGGATCTCCACGAACAGATCTTGGGGGCAGGGAAGAACCCTTACTCGCCCCGCATTTTTCGATATCAGCGGGACAAAAGAAAAAAATACCCCCTAATGCAATGGCCGTGCTGCGCTGTTCCACAGATCTAGCTCTCCGGGCCACCAAACAAACAGCAGTCGCAATTGGTCGTTCGATGGCGGCTATGGTGACCATGGAGAGACATCTGTGGCTAAGCCTTGCGGACATCGGGGAGAAAGGGAAGTCGGCACTTCTTGGCACCTCTGTCGAGGCGGTGGTGGGAAGATTCGAGAGGCAAAGGTGCGCTCGGTGGCATTCAGATCGTGTATTCCGCTGAGATCTGGGGCTGCATCCAGGCAGGCGGGAGCTCCTGGCCCGTCACGGTCTGAGGATGGCTCGGAGGAGGCGCAGAAGAGGCAGGACTCGCGGCAGAAGGAAGAAGGGCGCTGGCGTGGCAACCCGGAACTAGCGTCATGAATGCTTGTGCGGATCTCTGCCCCGAGGAGCCGATAGACTATAGCCACGTCCTTTCCCTCAGCTCCTTCTTCACCGGCGGATCTTACACCGGGCCTGGTTGGGGCTTTGATGACGGATGTCAGTGTTTGACGGCCAGTCTGGCTTGATTTACGAGAGCCCCCTCAGGCCCTAGGTAATAGTACACCTAAGCATATGTGTAGTGAATAAAGCTTTTTGGTGGATATCATTACAGGCCTCCAGTAAGTCTGGTAGTCAGTCAGTAACTCATAAGTCCTCTTGAGAGGGAAAATACTAATATATTTTTGTATAGATTGTACGCTTCCTGTAGAGGGCTTGGGCATCGCTGTATCATCGGAAAATATTGGACTAGGGCCTTGTAGTTCCCTTGTCAGTGCTGTCAGTGCTGTTGCCCCAGGCCCTTCACTAAGTGAATGTAGGTTTAGCATCCTTTAGGTTAGCCTCCTCTCAGTCGAGTCATCCGGCCAGGGCCCGCCTCCTTCTCTGCGTTCTGGGGTTTATTAGCAATGCAGGTGGCTGTCGAGCAGAATTGATAGCGACTTAGCCAGTGGTCGTGGGCAGGGTTAGGCCGTCCTTTGCTTGTTAACGAAGAGACCATTTGCTGGACCTTGCCTTCCAGAGCTAGGCCTTCCTGAGGGACCGAGTTCCCGGTTTTTCAGCTACTCCAACCGCTGGCTTCGACTGCTATCAAATGGCAGGCCTTACCAGGCCTCCCTCAGGGAACGAGTTCCCGTTTTCCAGCCTACTTGACAGTTGGCTTGACTGCTATCAAATAGCAGGCCTCACCAGGCCTCCCTGAGGGGACTAATAACTGGCATCATGCTGACAGCTAGTGGAGACCTGCGATCAGCACGGTCTCACACCCTAGTGAGACGAAGTATCGCTTTGCTACTTGGTCCCTACAGGAAGGGACCTGTTTATCCTACAGCTTGGTTTCCTACAGGGCAGGCTTTGAGCTCCCCTCAGTCGAGGGTTAGCTATGAGCTTGTAGCCGCCTGAGTCTGATCAGACGGCCATAGCCCCTTTGTGATGCTTCCCAGTTAGAGCAGTCTAAAGACCTGTATGGCCTCCTGAGCGCCCCTGTAATGTATGTGCTTGGTAGATCCTAGGATCGAGCAGACAAACTCCCTCACTGGCAAGGGTCATTTAGCGCTACGTTGAGTACTGCTCTCCAGGATACCCGTCTCTGAGATCCGGTCCCTCAGTCTGCATGCCTCTTTAAGAAGGCAATTTCCAGAGGCTCTGTTTCCAAACAGACAGGATAGGCCGGGCTGGAGTATCCCTTGGAAGCGGCACCAGGCCTCCCTGGTGGCATTCGGTGGCTGGCTGGGGCGCCCTCGGGTCCCCTAGCCACATTCCCTTAATGGAACTCTTCTGTTGAACTGGTTGGTTCCAGGTCCTTGAGCTGCCTTGCTAGGACTTCATGAAGTGTACGACGTTTCCCACCTAGGTTTAGCTTGGGCTATGACCATAGGGAATGCTGTCACTGACAGCCTAGTGTGACCAGAGGGGGATTGGTTCAGGCATTTCCGTTGAATTTGCTTGTCCTGACAGTTGTCATGACTAATGGGCATGCACTCCCCTCAGCATGGCGGCATGGGCATACCGTTCCTCAAGTGTCCAAGGACGCACCGCAAGTTCCCTTTCGAAAGGGAACGTCTCTGGTTACGTATGTTACCTTAGTTCCCTGAGAACAGGGAACAAGACGCTGCGTCTCGTTGCCATGCCTCGGGGCCTGCCTGGCGGACAGTCCCTTCAAATGAAGAAAATGATGTCATGTTTGCACGGCAACCTTATATATTTCCTGTTCGCACAGTGATGACATCAGAGGCTGTCGACGGTCAATGGGATTGATGTGATTCGATAGTGATTCAGACACCTGTCTCGCTGGAGGCGTTCCCCAAAAGAATCCAAGGATGCAGCGTCTCGTTCCCTGTTCTCAGTGAACTAAGGTTACATACGTAACTAGAGATGTTTTTCAATAATGGAAGAATATGTAAAAGTATGTAAAGTATTTGAGGTAAAAGGCACCCCTGCTGTTGGGGCAAAATGCACCATATTTAACATGATATTAAACAGCTGGCTGACTTTTCCATTTGTTGACATGACATGGTTAGATTCAGATTGTAAATATCATATATTCATTTTGGTGTCCACCTTAGAGTTAATCACATTTATGATGAAACTTATATCATATAAAAAATTATATCATATAATAAAATATAATTTATTGTTACTACTGTAAATCTATATTCAATTATTATGGGATCTCCTTCAATGCTTTTAGAATCTTTACTTTTTTAAATGATTTAGTTTCTATATTTTTAAGATTTATTTCTATATTAACATATTTTAATGACAACATGTTTATTGATCAAAAATTAATTATTTTATTCATCAAAATAAACAGAAAAAATAAACAGTTTTCTGTATATCATACATTATAGGAGTAGTGAAAAGCACATTTTTCTAGCACATTGTGCCTTTAGCCCCGTTGTACCCCATGACATATGCCATACTATTATGAATGTGTCATGTGGCAACATTTGAATACACTGTTCTATTATTCAAGTATTTGAATAATACTTAGCGGCGGGACACCTAAATTGAGAGCTTTCCCAAACCAAAGGTGTCAGCTAATTTAAATAAGTTCTAAGACAGAAGGGGGACCATTGTATGTCGATTCCTTCAGTCTCCTGTCTCCAGTCTCCAGTCTCCTGTCTCCAGTCTCCTGTCTCCAGTCTCCTTTCTGCCTCCTGCTCAGCTAGTGTTTGTAGCTCTGTACAGTCTTGCTTTTGAATCTCTATTTGATATATTTTCTTTGTTCTACTGCTAAATATAACTTACTCATCACCATATAGTTTAAATATTGCCAATCACATTAAATTTGACATCACTAGATTTTAATCTAAATCACCATCACACATTAGCATTTCGCTAGCCTGTTAGCTTGTCATCTCTGCACCCGGGTCTCCTGTTTTCTGAGTTCATTAAAAAACTGTGGTGAGTTGGAATAGTAAATAGTCTCCAACAAACCATTGTGGTAAGTTGGATTCATCAACAACACGGTCAGCTATGTCATCTTCTCCTGTCTTTGTCACTTGCACTGCTTGCTGCATGTTTAGTATAGGCTTCTCCGTCAGCGAACAGGGCTTCACATGTGATAAATGTAAAGAGATAATTAGGCTGACGGAGAAGATTTCAGAATTAGAGACACGCATCCAGACTTTATCTGAGAGTAGTGAGGATGTAACAGCTTTAGACACTGATTTGGAAGCTTAGTGAACTCTGTACATTCTCCGGTTCCGGCTGCAGGGCCCCCGCAGCAGGGAAACTGGGTAACGCTGTGGCGGCATAGTCGCGGATCAAAAAAACACTCTTCCGTTCCGATTAGAATATCAAACAGGTTCTCCCCACTCAGTGGCGCACCCACTGAGAATCCTGTTGAAAGTGCCCTAGTTATTGGTGATTCTATTACACGGAACATGAAAATAGAGACACCAGCCACCATAGTCACATGTTTACCGGGAGCCAGAGCGCCTGACATCAAAGCAAATTTAAAAGTGCTGGATAATGCTAATCGTAAATTCTCTAAGATTATTATTCACGTCTGCACTAATGATGTTCGACTTCGCCAGTCGGAGATCACCAAAATTAACATTAAAGAGGTGTGTGAACTCGCTAGTACGATGGCAGGTTCAGTTTTTTGTTCTGGTCCGCTCCCCGTTAAAAGGAGTGATGAGATCGTTAGCAGATTATTCTCACTCAATGGCTGGTTGTCCGCAAAATAACATAGGGTTCATAGACAATTGGAAAAGCTTTTGGGGCAGACCTGGCCTGTTAAAACACATCGGAATCCATCCTTCTTGGAGTGGTGTCGCCCTTCTCTCTAGTAATCTGGCATATAGTCTTAGAGCTAAACCTTGACTCACTAGGGCCCAGGTCAGGAAGCAGACGGACTGGCTTACCCGACCGCCTGCTAGCTGCCTCCCGTTACAGAAGTCAGGTAAATCTCAACACATAGACACTCTTTTACCTAGATATTATCACATAGACACTTAGTAATTACAAAAAAACATCAAAATCATTCAACGGTAATAATTTAATTGATGTCCAACAAATAAACAAAATATATAATACGGATAATCAAATGATAAAGCTTGGGTGGCTGAATATTCGATCCCTTTCTCCAAAAGCGCTCATTGTTAATGATATCATTACAGATAATAATCTAGATGTGCTGTGTTTGACAGAAACCTGGCTAAAAACCTGACGACTACATTACTTTAAATGAGTCCACCCCACAAGATTATTGTTATAAACACGAGCCGCGTTTGTGTTAGCTACTGTATACAGGCCACCAGGGCACAATACAGACTTTATCAAAGAATTTGCTGATTTTCTATCAGAGCTAGTTCTGGCCGTAGATTAATTACTAATTGTTGGTCATTTTAATATCCATGTAGACAATGAAAAAGACACATTGGGATTGGCATTTAAAGACATTCTAAACTCTATTGGAGTAAGGCAACACATGTCAGGACCTACTCATCGCCATAATCATACTTTAGACCTAATATTGTCACATGGAATAAATGTTGATACCGTTGAAATTCTGCAGCAGAGCGACGACATCTCAGATCATTATCTAGTATCATGTATACTTAATTTAGCTAAAGCTACAAAGCCATCCACCCGTTTCAAAAATGGCAGGACTATCACCGCTGCGACTAAAGATTTTTTTTTAAATAATCTTCCTAATCAGTATCATCTCCTCAGCATTCCAGATAGCTTAGAGGAACTCGATGTTGCAACAGAAACTATTGACTCTCTCTTTTCCAGTACTTTAGACACAGTTGCATCCCTGCGCTTAAAGAAGATTAAAAAAAATAGTCAAATGCCGTGGTACAACGAGCATACCCGGGCCCTTAAAACGGCAGCCAGAAAAATGGAGCACAGATGAAAAGAAAAAAAAAACTAGAGGTCTTTCGTAATTTGTGGAAAGAACGTATGATCGCATACAGAAAGGCCGTAAAAACTGCTAGATCGGCTTATTTCTCGACTCTCTTAGAAGAAAACAAACACAAACCTAGGTATTTATTCGATACAGTGGCTAAATTAACCAAGAATAAAGCTTCAACTTCTGATGTTTGTAAACAGCACAGCAGTTATGACTTTATGAACTTCTTTACGTGTAAGATTGACAATATTAGGAAGAAAATTATAACCATGCAGCTGTCTACTACAGTATCACATCAGACAGAGCATCGTAGTGTCACTGAGGAAAAATTACACTCATTCACTGCTATAGGAGAGGAAGAATTGGCTAAACTCTTTAATTCATCTAAATCAACAACATATATGCTTGAACCTATACAGACTAGGCTATTAAAAGTGATGCTACCAGAGGTCATTGATCCTCTTCTTAATATCATTAATTCTTCTTTTTGACATTAGGACATGTACCGAAAATTTTAAGTTGGCTATTATTAAACCACTTATTAAAAAAACGCAACTTGATCCTACAGAATTAGTCAATTACAGGCCAATCTCAAATCTACCCTTTCTTTCAAAAATACTTGAAAAGGCCGTGTCTTTACAATTATGTTCCTTTTTAGAAAGAAATGGTATCTGTGAGGATTTTCAGTCAGGATTTAGACCGTATCATAGTACTGAGACTGCTCTCATCAGAGTAACAAATGATTTACTCTTATCATCCGATCGTGGTTGTATCTCTTTGTTAGTGTTACTCGATCTTAGCGCTGCATTCGACACTATCGACCACAAAATTCTTTTGAATAGACTCGAAAATTATGTAGGCATTAGTGGACCTGCATTGGCATGGTTTAAATCATACCTATCTGACCGTTATCAATTTGTAGCAGTAAATGAAGAGACGTCACACCGATCACAATTTCAGTATGGAATACCGCAGGGCTCAGTGCTAGGGCCATTGCTCTTCACCCTGTACATACTACCACTGGGAGATATTATTAGGAAGCATGGCGTTAGATTTTATTGTTATGCTGATGATACTCAGCTCTATATTTCTTCACACCCTGAAGAAACTAACCAATTCACAAGATTAACGGAATGTATAGATGATATAAAAAAATGGATGATCAGTAATTTCCTGCAACTTAATTCAGAAAAAACAGAATTTTTAATCATTGGACAAAAAAGCTCCACAAATAGTAACCTAGAATACTGTCTAACCCTCGATGGCAGCTCTGTCAAGTCCTCGTCGTCAGTTAGGAACCTGGGTGTGCTCTTTGATACCAATCTTTCGTTTGAAAGCCATGTTTCTAGAATCTGTAAAACTGCATTCTACCATCTTAAAAATATATCTAAATTACGGCACATGCTCTCAATGCAAAATGCTGAACAGTTAATACATGCGTTCATGAGCTCAAGGCTAGATTATTGTAATGCTCTACTGGGTGGTTGCCCTGCTCGCTTAATAAACAAACTCCAGCTGGTCCAAAACGCAGCAGCTCGAGTTCTTACTAGAACCAGGAAGTATGAACACATTAACCTGGTTCTATCAACACTGCACTGGCTCCCTATTAAACATTGCATACATTTTAAAATCTTGCTTATTACTTACAAAGCACTAAATGGTTTAGTTCCCCAGTACTTGAGTAAGCTCTTAACACATTATACTCCATCACGTCTACTGCAGTCTCTAAACTTTGACCAGCTGATAATACCTAGAATATCAAAATCAACTGCAGGTGGTCGATCCTTTTCCTATTTAGCACCTAAACTCTGGAACAGTCTTCCTAGCATTGTTCAGGAAGCAGACACACTCTGTCAGTTTAAATCTAGACTAAAAACACATCTCTTTTCTATGGCATACACATAAAACACTTTTTTCAATTAAATGATTATTAGGCTGCATTATCTAGGTCAGCCGGAACCGGGAACACTTCCCATAACACCTGATGTACTCGTTACATCATCAGAAGAATGGCATCTTCGCTAATGTTAGTGTCTCTGTTTTATCCAGAGGTCTACTGCAGTCAGCCGGATCCAGGCTGTATCCAGATCAGACGGTGGACCTGCACCCAGATGTGACCAACACATGACCCTGAAGTGTCTGCAGAGACCGTGTCATTTAGACTCCCCCTTAAGCTGCCTCATCGACACGGCATCCTCAATAAACCTGTCTCCGGCGTGATGACTCCAATTGTTTGAATAGTCCTAGTTAATAATTCTTTAAATCGATATGTCATCCTCAAAACAACCCGTCTCCAGCGTGTTGCGCGATCTTTCGAATATTACACTTTAGTAATTGTTTAATCAATACGGCATCCTCAATAAAACCTGTCTTCGGCGTAATGACTCCGATATTTCAAATTATTTATTTTTAATAATTATTTAATCGATATATCATCCTCAATAAACCCGTCTCCGGCGTGTTGCCTCAGATCTTTCGAATATTCAGATCGATTATGACCTCTGACCTTTAAAATAATAATTTTAATAATAATAATATGCTGTTTGTTAATTGGCCAGAGGAGAACTGGCACCCCGACTGAGCCTGGTTCTCCCAAGGTTTATTTTTCTCCATTAGGTCTCCTGATGGGGTTTTGGTTTCCTTGCCACTGTCGCCTCTGGCTTGGCTTGCTCAGTTGGGGAAAAAAACTATTTTTCAAATATAATTAAAAAAAAATCTAATTATTAAACTAAATTAACCATATAGACCAAATTACTGATCTAATTACTGATCTAAAGCCCACATTGTTACTGTATGATAATCGAAATATATTCTGTTGCATTATTTTTCTGTTTAAAACTGTGAAGGTGCTTTGAAACAATCTGCATTGTTAAAAGCTCTATATAAAAAAAGTTGAATTGACTTGACTTGACTATGTCTCGCTTTTTAATTTAAATTAGTTTGTGTGTTGTGTTTCTTACTTTTTCTCTTTGTGGAAAACTACTGGGACATTGAGGGGTATAAGAGCTTGGGCCGTCTTTTGTTTTAGCAGTTCACACTCAAGGCAGGCATTGCATGACTGTATTGACTGTGGGCTCTTCTTGCAAGAAAAATAATTATTTATAAAGAGAATTTTCATAAGGTTTGTCTCTTATTAGCAGAGGTGAGAGTAAGTCACACATGTGCAAGTCACAAGCAAGTCTCAAGTCTCAAGCAAGTCCAAGTCAATTTTTGTGAGAGGCGAGTCAAGTCAAGTCAAGTCACTGCTTTATGTCAAGCAAGTCAAGTCAAAGCTTGGGTCAAGCAAGTCACTGGCAAGTCATACAAATGTTTGATGATTTAACTGAATTTTTATATTAAAATAAGCTAAAACTACAGTATTTATGGACTATGGGAGTTTTATTTGCAATAAAAATTGCAATATGCGTTTCTACTCAAAAGGTGTCCACATTCAGCTGAGTTGTTAATACAATACAAATCTAAAAAATTAAAATAAGATTCAAAATTACATTGTTATATGACTAATAAACTTAAAGGGGTACTTCAGCGCTGAGAAGATGAATCTGTATTTAAACTCGGCCATTAATGTAGTAGAAATGTGAAATTATTTTTGAATTTGGTGCCTTCTAGACTGAGAAAACACAGAAAATGTATTTTTGTCTCATGGGGATGAAAGACAACAATTCCCAGAATACACTTCACTGCCCGAGGCTGTTCTAGGCACGACCAGAGCCATGACATGGTTTACTTGCCCACCGTGTTCATTTTCATAAAATCAGTTCAGTTAGAGACGCAAGAATTAAAAGCTGAACATGTCTGCTCAAAATATTATGAGTGAGTCGATTGAGTGTCACGGCCGTCACGACAAATGCAGCAGGAGTCGGATTACATTCATCACATGAGCTGAGGTAACAGCGGGAATCGCGGCCGCATTCACAGCGTGATCAGTCTTCCGCATTTTCAGTTCATGTCTTTGGAAGCTTAACATTCATAGGAATTCATTTGAAAAGTTGAAACACTCACTTTGCTCTCCATCGCTCAGTTTACATGCATCTCCGCAGCTCCCGAGCCGAGTGCTGTGAGTGCGATGTTGAAAACGTGGAAATAGCGTCTCCTGCTGGCTGTAGTCTTTAGCCTCTGGACAAAAACTCCTCCGATGACGCAAAATGACGATATTTGCGTCATCCGAGAAATTTTTCCAGAAATAAAATACATAATTATCTCGTCTCAGAGTCATATGAGGGGGGAAAGTACGATAATTTGAATATACTCCTGGGTATCTACTGATACAAAGCTTAATGCTGATCGCTGAAGTAACCCTTAAAGAGAACTCAGATTGTGTTTGTTGCTCACACCCTGACGAAGGCTCATTAGCCGCAATTCGTATGTGACCAGTACTTGTCACCTGTATACTAAATATTAAAGCCATGATGAAATAAAACATTTTTTATATTTCTTCAATAATATTTGAGTGCTTTGGATTATTAACATGTCTAAACAGGGGCGTAGCCATCATTTCAAATGTGAGGGGGACAGAATGTCAAATGTTATACCAGTTTTTTTCTGACCTATGTCTAATTGATGGTTTTATTTTAAATCTTTTTTTTGCTTAATTGGCTTAAAATGCAATCATTCTAAGCTATCTGGGTCTTTTTGACTCCAAATAAAGTTTGCTAAAAAAAAAAAAAGTAATATACAGGTCCTTCTAAAAAAATATTGTGATAGCATATTGTGATAAAAGTTCATTATTTTCTATAATGTAATGAAAAAAATTTAACTTTCATATATTTTAGATTCATTGCACGCCAACTGAAATATTTCAGGTCTTTTATTGTTTTAATACTGATGATTTTGGCATTCAGCTCATGAAAACCCGCATATAAGCATATTTCATCCGACCAATAAAAGAAAAGTGTTTTTAATACAAAAAAAGTCAACCTTCAAATAATTATGTTCAGTTATGCACTCAATACTTGGTCGGGAATCCTTTTGCAGAAATGACTGCTTCAGTGCGGCGCGGCGTGGCATGGAGGCAATCAGCCTGTGGCACTGCTGAGGTGTTATGGAGGCCCAGGATGCTTCGACAGCGGCCTTAAGCTCATCCAGAGTGTTGGGTCTTGCGTCTCTCAACTTTCTCTTCACAATATCCCACAGATTCTCTATGGGGTTCAGGTCAGGAGAGTTGGCAGGCCAATTGAGCACAGTAATACCATGGTCAGTAAACCATTTACCACTGGTTTTGGCACTGTGAGCAGGTGCCAGGTCGTGCTGAAAAACAAAAGCATCTCCTTTAATTTTTCTCAGCAGATGGAAGCATGCAGTGCTCCAAAATCTCCTGATAGCTAGCTGCATTGACCCTGCCCTTGATAAAACAAAGTGGACCAACACCAGCAGCTGACACGACACCCCAGACCATCACTGACTGTGGGTACTTGACACTGGACTTCAGGCATTTTGGCATTTCCTTCTCCCCAGTCTTCCTCCAGACTCTGGCACCTTGATTTCTGAATGACATGCAAAATTTGAGTAGCTCTGTAGCTCAGGTAAGGCGTTTCTGCCGCTGTTTCTGGTTCAAAAGTGGCTTGACCTGGGGAATGCGGCACCTGTAGCCCATTTCCTGCACACGCCTGTGCACGGTGGCTCTGGAGGTTTCTACTCCAGACTCAGTCCACTGCTTCCGCAGGTCCCCCAAGTTCTGGAATCGGTCCTTCTCCACAATCTTCCTCAGGGTCCGGTCACCTCTTCGTTGTGCAGCGTTTTTGCCACACTTTTTCCTTCCCACAGACTTCCCACTGAGGTGCCTTGATACAGCACTCTGGGAACAGCCTATTCATTCAGAAATTTCTTTCTGTCTTACCCTCTAGCTTGAGGGTGTCAATGATGGCCTTCTGGACAGCAGTCAGGTCGGCAGTCTTACCCATGATTGCGGTTTTGAGTAATGAACCAGACTGGGAGTTTTTAAAAGCCTCAGGAATCTTTTGCAGATGTTTAGAGTTAATTAGTTGATTCAGATGATTAGGTTAATAGCTCATTTAGAGAACCTTTTCATGATATGCAAATTTTTTGAGATAGGATTTTTGGGTTTTCATGAGCTGTATGCCAAAATCATCAGTATTAAAACAATAAAAGACCTGAAATATTTCAGTTGGTGTGCAATGAATCTAAAATATATGAAAGTTGAATTTTTATCATTACATTAATAAAGAAAATAAAGAACTTTTATCACAATATGCAAATTTTTTGAGAAGGACCTGTATACTCACTTAAGTAGTCATGTTTTACTAAAGTGTTTTACATTTGTGCAGTGTTGGCGGGATTTCAGCATTTTTTTATTTATATAATTCTAATCATTAAGAGACTATAAAAATTACTTTTAGTTACATAATTTGTCAAAAATCAGCTCCAATGCAGAACACACAGAATGGTGACTTTAACCCAGACGTCTAATCACAACAACACTGACCAACCGACACATTTTGCTTGTACAATGTCAACAGTCAACAGTCAACAGGAGCAAAATGACAAGAGCCAGAGCAAATACATTGTATCGACATTTTTATATAGAAACAATACAGAAACCATCTGTGAACTGAGATACTAGTAACACTTCTGCGGATATTCCGTATAACGCACAAGTGCTACGCTGTCAAAGCGCTCACAGTAGCGTTTAGCAAATCTACAGCAAATCTGGTCAATTATTCAACAAGAGAAATATGCAGTTATCCATCATTGTGCAACACAAGTCGGATACCACATTTCAACTTACAGTGCTTGACGGTTTCATATTCTAGAGTTTTTTTTGTTGTTGCAATTTTGAACTCATCATCGCAAACTCTTCGTATGAAAATGATGGATAAAGCGCAGCCCAGAACCCGGCCAGTCTGGCAACACTGTACTGAGGACCAGTTCGAGCATGTGCATGCCGTGATCTGTGAGTGACTGATTACCATGGAAACTTGGCATAGCGCCTTGATTCACGACTGTCTCTTACGTTAGCTCTCTCTGCTTGCCTGCTGCGTCATGTGGTTTGGTTGCGGTGCATTCAAAAACAGATATTTATTAAACAAAAAAAAGTTATTTCGAGTCATTTAACTCAAGTCTCAAGTCATGAATATCAAGTCAAAGTCAAGTCGAGTATTTTAGTAATATTTGTCAAGCAAGTCTCAAGTCCTAAAATGTGCGACTCGAGTCTGACTCGAGTCAAGTTATGTGACTCGAGTCCCCCACCTCTGCTTATTAGAGATGTCAATGAATTAATTTCTGAAAGTGGGATTCCTTGCACGGACCTTCTGGACATAGAGAGCACCGGTTACCTGCAATCCTGACACAAGTCAGCCCTACCCCGTTAGATTCAGGGATGAGGGACCGTCGCTGTAGGTCCAGGAGGACGACCACTGGAATCAGAGAAAAATTACGAACCCGAGACGGCAACAGGGCACTTCTGGTAAGAGACAAACTTCAGGGGGGAGTTTTTAAATAGATATGTGGTTAAATTGAAAATTGAATTGATAGGGCTAAACCATAGGGGGAGTCTGAATCTGTGGCAAATGCAGCGTGAATTGATGTTTTTTACAAAGTAGAAAAAAAGAACTGAAATCACATTGACGATTAAAAAAGACCTAGATTGGTCTGAGAATAAATAAGACCTAGATTGGTCTGTGGACCATTATACCTAGATTGGATTGGTTCCACCCATAGTCAGGTAACCAGGGCACAAAACCGGGAGCTATTGCGAGCATCCGCCCGGCTGATCTTGGGTGATGAGATCTGGGGGCGTATTACAGAAACGTCTTAACTTTAGAATCCTATCTTATCTGCATTTAGGACAACGGCTATTTCAGAATTACATTTCTTAAATGCATAATCTTATTTTAACTATGGATAGCCTGAACCGTCTGACCAATCAGAGCAGAGTAGACTGTCTCCTGTCTGCCTCCTGCTCAGCTAGTGTTTGTAGCTCTGTACAGTCTTGCTTTTTAATCTCTGTTTGATATATTTTCTTTGTACTACTGCTAAATATAACTTACTCAACATCATATATTGTTTAAATATTGCCTATCACGTTAAATTTGACATCGCTAGCTTTTAATCTAAATCACCATCTCACGTTAGTATTTTGCTAGCCTGTTGGCTTGTCCTCTCTGCACCCGGGTCTCCTGTTTTCTGAGTTCATTAAATAACCGTGGTGAATTGGATTAGTAAATAGTGTCCAGCAAACCACTGTGGTAAATTGTATTAATCAACAAACACAGTAAGCTATGTCATCTTCCCCTGTCAATGTCACTTGCACTGCTTGCTGCATGTTTAGTATAGGGTTCTCAGTTGGCAAACAGGGCTTCAGATGTGATAAATGTAAGGAGATAATTAGGCTGACGGAGAAGATTTCAGAATTAGAGATGCATCCAGACATTATCTGAGAGTAGTGAGGCTGTAACAGCTTTAGACAATGATTTGAATGTGCGTAGCTTAGTGAACTCTGCCCCCGCAGCAGGGAATCTAGGTAACGGTGAGGCTGCATAGTCGCGGATCAAAAAAACACTCTTCCATTCCGATTAGAACATCAAACAGGTTCTCCCCACTCAGTGACGCACCCATTGAGAATCCTGTTGAAAGTGCCCTAGTTATTGGCAATTCTATGACACGGAACGTGAAAATAGAGACACCAGCCACTGGGAGCCAGAGGGCCTGACATCAAAGCAAATGTAAAAATTCTGGCTAATGCTAATCGTAAGTTCTCTAAGATTATTATTCACGTCGGCACTAATGGTGTTCAACTTCGCCAGTTGCTGATCACCAAAATTAACATTAAAGAGGTGTGTGAACTCACTAGTACAATGTCAAATGCCCGTTAAAAGGAGTGATGAGATAGTTAGCAGACTATAATCACTCAATGGCTGGTTGTTTAAGTGGTGTCCGCATAATAACATAGGGTTCATAGACAATTGGAAAAGCTTTTGGGGTAGACCTGGCCTGTTAAAGAACGAAGTAATTCATCCTTCTTGGAGTGGTGCCGCTCTTCTCTCTAGTAATTTGGCATATAGTCTTAGAGCTAAACCTTGACTCACTGGGGCCCATGTCAGGAAGCAGACGGACTAGCTTATCCGACCACCTGCTAGCTGCCTCCCATTACAGAAGTCATGTAAATCCCAACACATAGAGACTCTTTCACCTAGATATTATTCAAGCAAGTTGATTCCCCGAATTAGTAAATACAAAAAAAATCTAAATCATTCAACAGTAACAATTTAATTGATGTCCAACAAATAAACAACAGGTATAATATGGATGATCAAATGATAAAGCTCGGGTTGCTGAATATTCGATCTGCTGGAAAACTGGGTCGGGCTTTCTGGGATGGTCCTTAAATGGTTCAGGTCATACTTAGAAGGAAGAGGTTATTATGTGAGTATAGGTGACCATAAGTCTGACTGGACATCCATGACATGGGGAGTCCCACAAGGGTCAATTCTTGCACCACTCCTATTCAACCTGTATATGCTCCCACTGAGCCAAATAATGAGAGAGAACCAAATGGCTTACCACAGCTATGCTGACGACACCCAGATCTACTTGGCACTATCACCTAATGACTATAGCCCCATTGACTCCGTGTGCAAATGCATTGATGAAGTTAACAACTGGATGTGTCAAAACTTTCTTCAGTTAAACAAAGACAAAACCGAACTTATGGAATTTTGAAACAAAGATGAAATTCTCAAGGTGAATGCATACCTTGAAGCTAGGGGTAAAACAACTAAAGATCAAGTCAGGAATCTTGGTGTGATTTTAGAGTCAGACCTGAGTTTCAGTTGTCATGTCAAAGAAATAACTAAATCAGCTTACTATCATCTGAAAAATATATCAAGAATCAGCTGCTTTGTTTCCAGGCAAGACTTAGAGAAACTCGTTCATGCTTTTATCACCAGCAGGGTGGACTATTGTAATGGTCTTCTAACCGGCCTTCCCAAAAAGACCATTAGACAGCTGCAGCTCATTCAGAACGCTGTGGCCAGAATTCTGAGCAGAACCAGAAAATATGACAATATCACACCAGTCCTCAGATCTTTGCACTGGCTTCCAGTTACATTTAGAATAGTTTTTAAAGTATTATAACTAGTATATAAATCACTTAATAGCCTAGGACCTCAACACATTGCAGATATGCTGATTAAATACAAACTCAACAGATCTCTCAGCTCATCAGGATCAAGTCAGTTAGAAATACCAAGAGTTCACTCAAAGCAACGAGAGTCTGCGTTTAGCTATTATGCCAGCCGCAGCTGGAACCAGCTTCCAGAAGAGATCAGATGTGCTCCAACAGTAGCCACATTCAAATACAGACTCAAAACACATCTTTTTAGCTGTGCATTTACTGAATGAGCACTGTGCCACTGTACGTCCGACTGATTCGCTCGTATCTATGCATCATCTTTGTATTCTTTTTTTTAACTGTTTGAGTTTACCTTTGTTCTTATCTTGGTTTTATCTATATATAATCTTAATCTTTTTAATTATCTTTACAACTGTATATTTCTATTTCTTATGTATCTGTTGATTATCATTGTTGGTTAGGGATGTCTGACTGGAGGAGATTGGAAAAGGAGAGCAGTGTGCTTCGCTTCATTCTGTGGTAGCAGACAGTGCAAAGAAGCGGACTCAAGAAAGGGGAGGCCCTGCGGGGCATAGGTAACGTCCCCTACAGGAGCCTGTCCTGGACCGAATTGTAAGGTCCAGGAGACATTGCAAACCTGCTCCATCTCTTCCATCTCAGATAGGGGTGACCCCATTTAGAGAATCAGGCAGATAGGGATCTATTTATCCACTTTTTTAAAAAAAAAAAATATTCTCTTTACAACTGTTTTAATTATCCTTGTTTTTTTGTTTAATTCTTACACATGGTATTCTTATTTCTTATGTAAAGCACTTTACATTGCCATTGTGTATGAAATATGCTATATAAATAAACTTGCCTGGCCTTGCCTAATGATTTTAAAATGCCAACCAAATCAATATTTTCTCCCTCATTTTACATGTGTTGGACTTTAAAATTGCCAACTTTGCCTGCCCTAACAGAAAATTCAATTCCTTCTTGTATTTCAAGCCTAAAATAAACAGATTTTTTTTGTAAATATAAACCCGAGTTCAGTAAATAGTTTTTCCAACAGATCAAACAATTGAGTTAATCTGAAACAATCAAAAAAACAATGAAAAACAGTATCAGAAACATAACAAAAAGGACATGTACATGAAACCGTTACATTAAATTTTGACACCTAACTATTTTTTTGCAACATCACAATGAAGTATTCTCCATTCAAGATCCCCAGATCTCTTAGGAATGGGGGGTTTATACAAACACCTCCATGATGGAGTTAGTTCTGAAGTAATTGATAAATATTCGCTCCATTTGGTATCAGCACGTCCTTTCAATTAAGCATGAAACAAGGATTTCACACACATTCCATATAACATTTTCTTTTCCACGTCCTGAAACGATTCATCTTTAAATCCCTTTAATAGCAAAGTACTATTTAAATCTTCATCCAATTCAAATCCCATTATTACCCTAAGATCTGGAAAGGTCAAATAATTCTCACCATTTTCAAAAAAAAATATTTACAGAGGTCAAGAAAGATTGAGGAAAAGATTTTTTTAGATCCTCCATTAACCCTTCAACGTATCTTTCTGATCTAAGCCCGACTTGGTCAGCTATTGATCCAGTCGAATGCCATTGACTTTTTGTATAGTCAATTAAGTCCATTACAGTAGCTATTCCAGTTTTTAAAAACTTATCAACTACTGTACTTGACATTGATGAGTTTGTTTTAAAAAAAAGGATTAAAGAACAATGGCTCTTATACACCATAATGTTCACTCTCTTTTCTATCCTTATTTAACAATTGCCAAGCTTTGAACACAGACTCATAAAACTTTAAAAAGAGAACAAGTAACTTTCGAGACAAATGATTTTTCAATTAAGCGGCTTATCCATTCCGATTCCTCCTATATCTTGTAAAAAAGACAAGCTATATGCAATCCAGGGAATCTTATCTGAACAGTTTAGCAATTTCTGTAATTTTTGTAAAGTCTCAAGTTTTAATTCTTGCGTCTATATTAATGAGTCCTTGTCCTCCTTCAATCACAGGGAGATATAAGACTCAGGAAAGGAAGCCAATGAAAACCATCCCAGAAGAAATTAACAAAACTTTTTTGAACTGTAACAAGTAGCACTTCAGGGGGGTCCAGCACTGTGCCACAACATTGAGGCTGCCAAGTTATTGACAATTAAACACCTCCCTCTATAAGACAACTTTGGAAGAATCCACCTCCACTTTTGTAGTCTCCCCGTTACTTTATCAGCTAGACCTTCCCCATTCTTTTTCATGTAAGAGTCAGTTCCCAAATATACCCCAAGAACCTTAAAACCATCCTTAATCCATTTACACTGTTATGGAAGCTGAGGAGGGTCTATATTTTGCCACTCACCCAGTAGCAGGGATGTATATATCCCAATTAATTTGAGCAGATGTTGCCTTTTGAAAGATTCCTAAGCTATAAATCAAAGCAGATATATCATCAGTGTTTCTGATACATACAGTCACATCATCTGCATATGCTGTAAGTTTTACAGATGTAATTTCTGGAAACCTAGGAACAACAAGTCCATGCAGTCGCTTCCTTAAAGATGACAGAAAAGGTTCAATGGATATTGACTGCAAAAGTCCAGAAAGAGGACATCCTTACTGTATGCCTCTAGTTACTGCGAAAGGTCTAGTCAGACAACCATTAATTCTTAGCATACTAGATGTTTAATTATATAGCAATTTAACACAGGAGATAAATTGTGGACCAAAACCAAAAGCCTTCAAAGTCTTTAGTAAATATAAATGGTCCACTCTGTCAAAAGCTTTTTCTTGATCTAGAGATAAAAGTCCGATGTCAATTTGATGTGTTTTGGCAGCTGTAATAATATCTCTTAACAAAAAATAGGTTGTCGAAAATTGTTCTTTTGGGGGTACAGTACGACTGATCCTCATGAATTATAGTTGTTATACATTTATTCAACCTATTAGTTATAGCTTTTGACAGTATTTTAAAATCAGTACACAATAATGAAACAGGACGCCAATTCCTCAAGTGTCCAAGATCCCCTTTTTTTGGGTATTAATGTCAACACCGCTCTTCGACAGCTCAAGGGTAAAATGCCTTGGTTAAAGGACTCCAGGAAAACATAATACAAATCTTGTCCAAGCACATTCCAAAAACCTTTGTAGAACTCCGCAGACAGACCATCCAGTCCAGGGGATTTTCAACGGTTCAGCCCCATTACAGCACTGGACAGCTCAGAGAAACTCAGAAAACCCTCCGGCTCCTTCCTCTCAGTCGTTGACAACTGTGGAAGATCTAGAAGAAGTTCTTCAACTGCTCCTTCCTCACAGTGTTCTGACTGTTAGAGGTTCCCGTAAAAAGAAATAGCAGAAGCTATAATTTCTCGCTGGTCAGTAGTTTCGCTGCCATTCTAAAGTTTCAGTTTATGGAAAAATGTCTGCTCTTTTGACTTTTTCTCTAATCCAAAAAAGAAGGCAGTTGGAACATCCATTTCGTTGTGCTTAACAAATCTTGTTCTCACAAGAGTTTCCTTCTCCTGTTCATCCAGTAAATCCTTAAAAAGGCTTTTATTCGCTTTAATAATGTCAGTTGACAATAATCCACCTCCTTAATTGATGTAGCTTTGCTGCAGAATTTCTTGCTCCAATATCTTAATTTTCATCTTTAATTTTTCTGTATTATGTGCAGTGTATTGTTGGCAAAAGTTTTTTATCTGCACCTTTCCCAAGTCCCTCCACTGATTTAAAGATGTATAACTAAATATCTCTTCTCTCCAAGACTTCCACAAGAGATCAAAAGTGCACAAAGATGTGATCATGCAGTAATATGATATTAAAGTGCCAGTGTGCTTGATAGGGTTTTGTCGACAGAAACGACATAGAAACAAAATGGTGATCTGACATAGATGTTGGTGAGATGCCACTTTTCAACATAAAAACGATCCTGTCTCGCAGCAGAGACCTTATTTGAATTCATTTTCAACCAAGTGTACTGTTTAACCTGAGGATAAGCCTCTCTCCACAAATCTTCCAGATTATGTCTATTAATTAAAGATTTAAAAACCGCCGCTGAACCAGGATGAGGTTCCTCATGGTTTCTGTCTAATTTATAATCTACAGTACAATTGAAATCACCGCCTATCGCAACAATGTTATTTTGAGGACATTTGAACAATTCTTCAGAAAGTTTTCCAAAAAAAATACTTCGTTCACTTCCTATATTAGGAGCATAAATGTTAAAAAATGAAAAACTATTATTGCCTATTGTCATCTCACAGCGCGCAATAGGCGTCCAGGTATTATTTTTTATATGTTTTGAAAATAAAAATTTGTGTCATGACTAAGGCCAATGCTACCTGACCATTCATTTGTCCAGTCAGCTTCATTGCAGGCATCGGTATGTGTCTCTTGTAACATTATTACATCAGATATTTTAAGGTGCAAATATTTAAATAAAGTAGTTCTCTTTTGTACGTCCCTACAGCCATTTATGTTTAAAGATCCGATGTTAAAGGATGTCATCAGGATTAAAAAAAGGAGAAAAGATGCACAATCCATCATTTATTTTTATTTTATTTTATTTATCCTTTATTTAACCAGGAGGTCCCATTGAGATAGTAATCTCTTCTTCCAGGGAGACCTGGTCTGGACCATGTCTCTTTAGGGCTTTTTTAAGTCTGTTTCTGACAGCTCTCACAAACTTTTTAAGTCTGTAGCGCCTAGGCTGATCTAATTCCTCTAAAGTGGCTTTCTTCATAGCAACTAAAGAGGACTCAATAAAGAGCTTTAGGTCAGAAAAAAACATTTCAATCTCTGGCTTCCTCTGATTTTTTGTAGCATTTAAAAAGCCATTAAGTTGTTCCACAGTATAATAACAAGGCTTTGCCAGTCTCTCAACAGTACTTTTCTGTGAATTAGTTTCAGACAATCCATCGGCAATGGAATTTGAACAATCACTGTCCAAATCACTATCCATTGCTTGTGATTCAGGCACAATACTGCTTGATGCCTGCATCTCAGTCAAAACATCACTCACTATAGATCGATCTTTTTCTCTGGATTTCTCCAACTCAACAATAGCCTCCTCCACAATATCATTGGTTTCACTCTGTGTCTGTCCAGCATCGGGTATTTCAGCAACAGTCTCAGTTTCCACGAGTCACTGCGTTTCCATGAGTCACCTCAGCCGGATTCTCTAGAGCATCCAAAATCCGCCCTGAATTAGGTTCAACTTCATTCCTTGCTGTTTGAGCCTCTTTAACTAGGGGAAAGGCTGTTTTGATATGCCCATATTTCCCGCAAAGAAAACATTTCATGGACTCGGTGCTGATAAAGACTGTGTTATCTTTTGCAAGCACCGTGAGTTTAACAGACACCTCCAACGTTGCAAATTCAGCACTCAGTATCATAACAGCCTGACGTCTGAATGACATAACATGTTTCAACTCAGAGGTTTTCAAACCTAGAGGAATCATCTTAATAGGCCCAACCAATTTTCCATAACGAGCTAAAATGCCCTCAATCGCTATATCAGAGATAAAGGGGGACGTTTGACAACATCACTTTTTTCGAGAGGTTAGACAAGGGTAATACAGGAATAAAAACATCCTGAACAGTCAAACCACACTCCACTAAGTGATTAACCATTTCAACTTCTTTCAGAAAAACAACCATTGCTTTATTCATATTAGAAGCAGACATGATGTTTTGTGCACCTACTTCCTTGCCAATTGCAACCAAAACGTTCTCAATAGACACTAATCCATCCGCCGGCATGCACTTGCACGCATGCCGAGCAGACAAACAGGAAAAACCATCAGAGTTTGAGGCCATTTCTATCAGCTATGCTGACAGAAAAGTCAACACTCTGATTCTCTGTCCTTAATATTCAATATTCAAAAAGGAATAAACCAGAAAAGAAGGAAAAAAGTTTGAAACTCAAGCACGCCAACATGCGCACGAGAGATAGAGAGAGAGAGAGAGAGAGAGAGAGAGAGAGAGAGAGAGAGAGAGAATGAACATGACCTTGTGCCGTCGTAAACTACTCATTGTCATGAAAAATAGAGACAGCTCACTTAATTGGCGTTAATGCAAACACGGAGGCGATTGACATTAAACAGCTCGCACTCTATTCCCCGCGAAACTCTCACACGAGTCCGTCACAAACCCCATACCGTACACAACATTACTTAATAAAACAAATTAACTAAATGGGAGAAACAGAACATAATCCGTTCATCCGTTGAAGTGCTATTAAAGGGGCCACACTATATTCCTACTCGTTACAACAACCACCTGTCAGTGTCAGCTCACACGGCGCGAGAATCAAGAAACAGAAGACAAAACAGGTTTAGCTCCATATGTTTTAGGCAAATTAAAGAAATGTCAACCATTAAAGTAAAAGAGTCCTGTACAGTTAAGCAAACCAGCAAAAAGTCTGAATGTGTAATCAATGGGCTTCCGCCGTTTGTTGTTTTCCTTTGAAGAGACATTTCCCTCAGATACAGAAAATGCTTAACCCAATTGGCATCACTGTGATTGTGCATTGTTATATTATATTACAAAAATAATCTCTTTGAGAATGATATTTGCTGATGTATCTACTATCCTACCTAAAACACTAACGTTAGTATCATTGTTAATTTGTTGTGCTGCTGCAAAGTGACTTTCTCTTTGGAAAAACTTTCGACCAATTTTAATCCTGCGGTGATCTACCCGCAATAATTTCATTATAGAATTTGTTCCAGCTGGCACAATTTTATAAAGAAATATAAACAAGTATAGGCTACCGTAGCCTACATAGTAAACTTCCTACATAATTATGACAATCATCAAAGTGTTGTGGTGTTAAAGGTGATGTGAACTGGGGAAAAATTTGGGTGCACCTAAATAAACCTAAATAAAAATAAAAAGTTAGGCGCACCAGTGCAACGGGGCAAAAAGTTAGTCTAGAGCCCTGTTTTCTTACACGTATCTTTGAATGCAAATGAGCTTATTGCCCCTGTTATGAGATTTTCGGTTTCTGAGATTTTCGGTTTAAGTCGGCGGAGCTTGAGTTTCCCGGACATGCTCGGAAACTGAGAATTTTAGTTCACTCACATTTGTTACTCAGCATGTTTAATGGATTATCTTAAAAAAGGTAAATAGTTTCAGCACGAGTTTATGACTAACTACAACCATCGTTTCAGAAGAGTTTTTTTTGTATTTTATTATTATTTGCAGGTTTTGTGCAGTCGTCTCTGACTGAATGCAGTCATTCACTTCGTGTAATGTTAAGATAAGCAAATTAGTCGTATGCATTTAGCTATTTAATTTCTTTATTATTTTCCTTTGTACTTTTGAGATAGTGTCTTTTATCAGTTGATGAACTGCCCATAACAACTGAAATAAACCTTTATTTTATTGTATCTGTGGACATGATATTTTTTTTTTGTAACATACCGTGAAGATGATTTGTTAACTTTCCCTTTTCAAGAGCCAAACAATTGAACATTCTCCATGTTCTCTGATTGTGAACTGTCTGCTGTGTGGTTGTAAAAGTCGCAGTGCTGAAAAATGTTGCTGAAATTTTTCAATTTTTCCAATAAAATAAAATAAATGAATTGTACAAACAAATATAAATTTACAAATAATAATTATCACACGGTTCAAGGTTACACTTACACTGTGAAACCAAATATTCCAGAACACCTGAATTATTACACTGATTTCCAAAAGAAGAGAAGATAAAGAATATTCTTATGACCAGATTATCATTATTTATTGCTACCTTACCTTATGAAGCTTTAAGTTATCCCTCTGGAAATGACCACACCCATGTCAGTGGCCTAATAAACATTTTGCAACCTACACTTTATTACTCTCTGTCATCTGCTCTTTCTTGGACCATGTGTTGCCCTGCCTGGATAATACACATTGATGATCATTTATATCTGATCTATTTTGATGCAAAACAAACACTAATTTATGAGTCAAGTCAAGTCAACTTTATTTATATAGCGCTTTTAACAATGCAGATTGTTTCAAAGCAGCTTCACGGTGTTAAACAGAAAAATAATGCAACAGAATATATTTCGATTATCGTGGGGGCTTGTGGGCTTTAGATCAGTAATTAGATCAGTAATTTGGTCTATATGATTAATTTAGTTGAATAATTAGATTTATTTTGAAATATATTTGAAAAATAGTTTTTCCCCAACTGAGCAAGCCAAGCCAGAGGCGACAGTGGCAAGGAAACCAAAACCCCATCAGGAGACCTAATGGAGAAAAATAAACCTTGGGAGAAACCAGGCTCAGTCGGGGTGCCAGTTCTCCTCTGGCCAATTAACAAACAGCGTATTATTATGATTCTGGCGATTTTAAAGGTCAGAGATCATAATAGATCTGAATATTCGAAAGATCTGAGGCAATACGCCGGAGACGGGTTTATTGAGGATGACGTATCGATCAAATAATTATTAAAAATAAATAATTTGAAATATCGTAGTCATTACGCCGGAGACAGGTTTTTATTGAGGATGCCGTATTGATTAAACAATTACTAAAGTGTAATATTCGAAAGATCAGCGGCAACACTCTGGAGACGGGTTGTTTTGAGGATGACATATCGATTTAAAGAATTATTAACTAGGACTATTCAAACAATCGGAGTCATCACGCCGGAGACAGGTTTATTGAGGATGCCGTGTCGATGAGGCAGCTTAAGGGGGAGTCTAAATGACACGGTCTCTGCAGACACTTCAGGGTCATGTGTTGGTCACATCTGGGTGCAGGTCCACCGTCTGATATCATTTTCGAGTCTATTCAAAAGAATGTTTTGGTCGATAGTGTCGAATGCAGACAGGGTTTAGATTAAGCCAGCATTAGTTAGTTAAATCAGGACATTTAGCTTTAACATTAAACATGCCTTAGAAAAAAAAAACATTATTGGGTGCATCTTGACATAAAACAATGGAACTGACATATTTTAAGATATGCTTTCAGTTAAAACAGCGTAAGCCTTTTCTGTGAAACCAGGGGTGTTTCATAAACATGTAGGTTCTTAATTGGGCTTCATTTGAAGCACTTTTGACTTTAAAACTTGATAAATTAAACTTCTTTAAACTATTGAATTTATGTTAAAACATTTACGACATTCTGTCATGAATGTCGTAAAGATTTGCATGACAAAAGTTTGGAATCACTATGATTTAAATGTTAACTTTTATTCAGCAAGAATGCATTAGTATTGGTTAAAAAAAAAGACAGTAAATACATAATGTTACACATTATTTATATTTCAAATAAATGCTGCTCCTCTAAACTTCCTATTCATAAAGAATCCGGAAAACAGACTGTATAATGGTTTCCACACTGCATTAAGCAGCACAACCATTTTCAACTGTGATAATAAGACATGTTTCTTAAGCAGAAAATCTGTATATTAGAATGATTTCTGAAGGGTCATGACTCATGTGACACTTAAGGCCTTTGCACACTGAGTCCGAAATTTCCGCATGCGTTTTTTCGTATTCGTGATCCAAAAAATTTGTGACGCACAGAGACCTTACACACTGAGTCCGATGTGTATTAATGAATGCCTTACGGCTAAAAAGCAAAACAATGCAAAATGACGTCTTTAAGTAGTGAGGATGATTTTGTCCTCTCTCTTCTTATATTGGGTCCATCCACTCCTGTGATCGCGCAGAGAGGAAGGAGAGTTCAACCTCCTTAATTATCAAGGAGCTGCAGGATTATGCAGACCGATTCAAAGTTTACTTTAGAATGTCAGCGGCTCATGTTGATACTGGAGCCACATATTAAAAAGAAGACCACCAATTTCTGTGAATCAATTGATCCTGAACAGAGACTGGCAGTATGTCTATGGATCCACGCGCACAAACACACACACACACACACACACACACACACACACACACACACACACACACACACACACACACACACACACACACACACACGGTTTACAGGGACTTGCTGTGCTATTTTCAATTTTTAATCAGATAAATGCAGCCTTGGTGAACATAAAAATAAAGACCTTTGAACAGTATTATAAGCCTATAACAAAACATGTAGACTTTCCTCATGACAGTTTTAATCCAAATTGTACTTCTAAAGCAACGCATTCATGCTTGTGTGTGGTTAAGTTATTTGATGAATAAAAATGAACAAGACGTTAAGAACAATCACACCAGGATAGATTAAGTTTTTAGTCCAAAAATTCATTTATACAGGTTTATGAACAAATTATGACAATTAGTGTCAGAAAGTCTTTTATTCTTGACATTTTATTTTGAAAACGTAATGATGTCATATCCTTTCCGAGCGCATCACATCATCATTGCCGACTCCGCATCCTGTGGGATGGTGGCTCGCGTGTGCGTAACCTAATCGAAAGTCATCCTGCACTAAGATGCAAATATTACCAACGGACTTGTTTAGATGGTGTATACTTTCACCTGTTTACATGTTAAGTGTATTATACACATGGTTTGATACTTTTGTGTGTATTTCTTTAGTTAATAGGTATAACGTGAACATGTTATAAGCCTTGTTGGACTGGAGATTCTTTTACATTATTTCAGCCTTAAGATGTATTTTAGAGTGCTATATTCAAGTTATTATGCCCTTTAGTCCTACTGCTAAATTGTGTTTAGCCTCTGTATCGTGGCACCCCCTGGCCATGCGCTCTTCATGTGCTGGGGCATGGGTGCAGTTGCGTCCGCTTCCACTAGAGGGAAGCGAAGACCACCAAATCCGTTTAGTATTCCTATTTGGCCTCATTAACCTTTTGTATGCCTGTATATTAGTTGTTTATGACTCTTTTCAGGTTATTTGACCAAATTATTATTATACTTCAGTATTCTGATTCCATGTTTATTATTGCATTAGATATTACTGTATACCTTTGTACATATTTTTTATACTTTTGTACATTGTGATTAATATTATTTTATTCTTTGTTTCTTTATAGACCACACATACATATACACACCCCACCTATATACCTTTTGTACATCAATGATTGTACCCAACTTACAATATTAAAGTTTGCTGGAATAACTTCTCCGTGCCCTTCTCTCTGACCGGAGCACTGTCAAAGGAAACTGTCAGACCAGTATTATCCCCTTCAGAGTATCCCACTCTATCACATGGTCCTTCGAGCCGGATCTGACAGCTTTCTGGAGACAATATGGAGCCAGGACAACCATCTGCAGATCCAGCAGTGCGTTCTCGACCCCATCGGGAGATACAGTTACCAGCATCCCTTGCAAACTTTGAAGTTGGGTACATACAAAGAGTCACAGTACTCCCTTCCACCGAAGCTGAGGATCAGTGGAGCAGCAGCCCCAGCTCAAGACATCCCAATCCGTGATCCACTTTCAATGCCATCTGTGAGAGCAGAGTCATGTCGATCCTGGATATCTTCTCATCGCAGCAGACCGAGATCTCAAGCCAGTGCTGCCTCATCAAGCAAGAGGTCCATTGCAGACGGGCTATCCGAGCTACAAAGTGCCATGTTGGAGGAACAGGTCAAGCAGATGGAATTAGCAGAAGTGCAGCGGCAGATCATGGAGCAGACGCTAGTGGATGAGCAGTGTACTCTTCTAGACAAAGAAGCTAGGGATGCCCTCTATGAGAAGGAGGAACTTCTCAGAGAACAAGAACGTCAGAGACGTCGACTGGAGGAGAAAGCAGAGATGGCATACAAGAGTAAAGAGGCTATCACCAGGCATCAGATGTTGCGACGGCGACAGAAAGAGAAAGAGATGGAATTGGCGCAAGCGGCTCTTATCACGTCTTTCCTGAAGGAAGAAGGAATTGAGAGTTCCCGTTCCTGCAGGCCCCTCAGTGAATGTGAGTACAACCTAAGGTCCTCATCAGAAGGTCAGCCTCTCCTACTCCACTCACAAGATGGATGGATGCTCCATTCTACTTCGTCTATTCATGTTATGCCACCAGTTTCCAGTACAGTCATAAGTCCACCTGTCTCGACTAGTCTAACATCAATCCAGCCCGCTCCACAAATGAGTGCTTATACTGCTAGAAGTGTACTCGCTCAGCCGCAGCCTACGTATCTTACCATGCTTCCTCCTTCAGCGATCATCAACCCAGCTTCGCAGTCGGCTCCCAGATTAGCCGTGAGTACCATTACCTCATGTGCTCCGCTACCATCAGTGGAACAATATATGGCCCCACTTCGCCAGCCACAGATGATCTATAGCCAAGCCCAGGACCAATATGTGCCTCCACCTGTTACACCTCTACAGCCAGTGCTATCAGCTGCTAACACGCTATCATATCCTTACCCTGCTATGCCACCTTCTGCACGGCAGGGCACAGCACCTCTAGATTACAGGGCAACGCCGGGTACAGACATCATGGAGCTACTAATTGCCACATCTTATGGCCTTCCTAGACCTACTCTACCTCACTTCACCTCAGGTAAAGAGTCAGACTTTGCCCTGCTCAAGATGGCTTTGGATAATCTGCTCAACACACATGCTAACCTCACAGAGCAGTTTAAATATCAAGTCCTCCTCGATCACTTGAAACTACCAAGCGCCTACAAGCTAGCCCAAGCTTACATGTACCATCCAAAGCTGTATACCTCAGCCCTCCAGGCTCTCCAAGATAAATATGGGCAACCGCGTCAGCTCGTGCAGAGTGAGCTGGGTGCCATCTTAAACTCACCTCACTTAAGATCTGGAGATCCAGAAGCATTTGACAACTTCGCCCTCTCAGTACAAGGTCTAGTTGGCATGCTCCGCTCCCTCAAGGGTGAGAATGGCTACGAACTGCGATGCGGCTCCCATGTCGACAGGCTGCTCAGCAAACTGCCTACTAACTATCGAGATGCGTTAGAGTACAGCCTAAACCGAGGCATCCTGAAGACCGGCACTGATCAGACCTACACACTTGAAGACTTCTCTGTTTGGCTTCAGTTAAAGTCACAAGCAAAGCGCATTTCATCTCGAGCAGCTCTGATGTTCCAAGACCAGCCTATGCCAGTTAAGGGCAAAAGGAAATCCCAGGGTCCTTCATCCAACGTGTTTTACAGCACTGAGAGTCAAGCGAAGGAAGCCCATAATGGTCAGTGCTGCTCCCGACACCATATACGTTGACCGTCCTAGTCGTCCGCAGAGAGTCATGTTGAAGCTAGTTAAGGTGCGCCTGTACAATGCTGAGCACACTCTGGAAGGTTTCGCTATTCTGGACGACGGATCTGAGAGAACCCTCATCCTTCCCTCAGCAGTCCAGCATCTCCATTTAGCTAAAGAGCCTGAAAGCTTGCCTTTACGTACTGTCCGCCATGAGGTGATCCATCTACAAGGAGCCGCTGTCTCTTTCGACATCTCCCCAGCTCATTCTCCCAAACAAAGGTACAACATCTTCCATGCCTTCCCCGCTAGTGAGCTGAGCCTGTCTGAGCATAGCTATCCTGTCAAGTCACTCATGCGCAGATACTCCCACCTGCAAGATCTTCCCCTGCCGAAGGTTGACAAGGTTCAGCTGCTTCTGTTGATAGGCTTTGACTTTCCGCATCTGCTGCTTCCCAAACAACCTGTCCGAGCAGGTCCTCCTGGGAGTCCTGTAGCTGTGCGTACTGCTCTTGGTTGGACATTGCAAGGCCCCGCCAACCTTAACCTCACTGGTGAGCACTCTCACTGCTACTTCACCATGTCTACTAACTCAGAGCTGCAACGACTGTGGGAAGTTGACATAACCACGTATGCCAAGGCCAAGACTGTGATCCGCTCCAAAGAAGATCAGCAGGCCCTAGAACTGCTGGCACAGCGCACAGTCAAGACAGAAGTGGATGGAGTGACAAGATATGCTACTCCCTTACTGAAGCGCAAAGCAAGCCTCGCGCTCTGGGTTCCAAAGCACACATTGCTCCCACAGCTACGGAGCACAGAACGCCGTCTAGCGTAAGACCCTGCTCTAGCCAACACCTACTGTCAAGAAATACAGAAACTTGATCAGTTGGGCTGCACCAAACCTCTACCTCCTGACACAGTAGACAGCTCCACAGAGTCCTGGTATCTGCCGCAGCACGTTGTCCACCACAACGGTAAGGCGAGGATTGTCTACAACTGTTCCTACCAGCACAACGGTCAAAGTCTCAACAGCCAACTGTTGCCTGGTCCGACCTTAGGTCCTACTCTCCTCGGAGTACTTCTTCGTTTCCGAGAACACAGTGTGGCTATCAGTGGTGACATCAAAGCGATGTTTCATCAAGTTCGCCTGCTACCAGAAGACAAGCCCCTTCTCCGTTTTCTTTGGAGAAGTATGAAGAGGGAGGAGGAACCAACGGTGTTTTGAGTGGCAGGTTTTGCCATTCGGGACAACAGGCAGTCCCTGCTGTGCCACATACGCCCTTCAGCGGCATGTGAAGGATAACAGCAGTGGTTATGAGGACATCCTACGCCTTGTGGAGACTGCCTTTTATGTCGACAACTGTTTGACCAGTGTCACGAACGCTGATGAAGCCAAGACTATTATCAACTGGATGCGTAAACTGCTCTCAGCTGGAGGCTTTGACATCAGGCAGTGGGCCAGTAATATCCCTACCGTTGTGGAGCATCTTCCATTGGAAGCGAAAGCAGCAAGCACCGAGTTGTGGCTCTCTCAGTCTCGACAAGATCCCGAAGAGCCAGCCTTAGGCCTTCGCTGGAACTGCCTTACCGATCGCCTTGGGTACTGCCACAGACCAGTAGAATATTCACAGCCAACTCTGAGGAACGTCTACAAGGTGATGGCAACACAATATGATCCCCTCGGATACCTAATTCCATTTACTACTCGAGCGAAGATCCTGATTCAAGACCTGTGGAAAGTGGGAGTTGGCTGGGATGAACCGATCAGACCAGAGGCTCTGCAGGATATCTGGACACAATGGGAGAGTGAACTAATCCATCTTTCTCAAGTGGAAATCCCCCGATGCTATGTCCCATCAGTAGCAGACACTGGGGCATCCAGACGAGAGGCACACATCTTCTGCGATGCCTCCGAGAGAGCCTACGGGGCCGCCCTCTGATAATCACGGTGAAGTCCACATTGCATTTGTGATGGCTCGGTCATGAGTAAGCTCTCGCAAACAATTATCCATCCCACGTCTCGAACTGTGTGCTGCTTTAGCCGGAGCACAGCTGGCTAAAGTCATTATGACAGAACTGTCACTCCCTTCCCAGCAAGTCACTCTCTGGACTGACGCAATGACAGTTTTAACGTGGCTCAATTCCGACTCGTGTCGCTACAAGGTCTTTGTAGGAACTAGAGTCGCAGAAATTCAAGAGCTCACTGAAAACTCAACCTGGCGGCATGTCCGCACCACCGACAATCCAGCCGATGACCTTACTCGCGGCAAACCCTTGCTCGAGCTCAGCGAGCCGAACCGGTGGAACCAAGGTCCACCATTCCTCCTACAACATCCTGGCCAGTGCTTCAGTTAATAGACGCCCAAGAAGCTGACGAGGAAGAGCTTTGGAAGACATTGTTCTGTGGAGCCATCACCTGATCTCCGACCACGACACTCTAGACAACTGGGACAGTCTTCTCAAGGCTACCCATGAGAGCCTTCACGGGGCGGCTGATGACCAGAGCAGCCCCACCATGACAGCAGCTGATGTCCAAACAGCAGAGCTACTTGTCCTCAGACAAGCCCAGAGTGAATCCTTCCCTGAAGAAGTGCAAGCTCTGGCTGCTGGTAAGTCCATCTCGAGACTGAGTCGCCTGCTCACGCTTGCTCCAGAGTATGACGAAGCTGTGGGCCTAGTGAGAGTGGGAGATAGACTACGCAGAGCAGAAGATCTTGACCCAGATGCCATGCATCCTATTATCCTCGATCCCAAATCTTATGTCACGAAGCTGCTCATTAAGAAATATGATAGTGAACTGCTCCATCCAGGTCTCGAGCAGGTTTTCGCTGAGATGAGGAGAAGATATTGGATCCTCAGGGGAAGAGAGTCCATCAAGCATCATCAGCACGGCTGTGTTGAATGTCAGAAATGGCGTGCTACTCCAGTGGTCCCTCGGATGGCAGACTTACCCCCTGCCAGACTCCGCTTATACAAGCCACCTTTCTGGTTGACTGGAGTCGATTGTTTCGGTCCCTCCAATGTCAAAGTGGGCCGGCGCACAGAAAAGCGATGGGGTCTGATTTTAAAATGCATGACGACGAGCTGTGTGCATCTTGACCTACTGGAGAGCATAGACACTGATGCTTTCCTGATGTCTCTCCGCCGCTTCATCGCCCGCCGCGGAAAGCCATTTGAGATCCTGGCTGACAGAGGAACCAACTTCCGAGGGGGAGCTGCGGAGCTGCAAGCCAGTTTTGCCGCTTTAGAAGTTCCTCTTCAGGAACAGCTGGCCAGACAGCAAATCGAGTTCCGTTTCAATCCCCCTGGCTCTCCACACTTTTGGGGAACATGGGAACGGGAGATCAATTCGATTAAGTCAGCTCTCCAAGTTATCCTTCAGGACCACACCGTCGCTGAACCTGTGCTGCAAACTGTGCTGATTGAAGTGGAAGGAATACTCAATGCTCTCATCCGATGCTGCAAATCCGGATCCTGTCACACCGAACCTACTGTTGTTGGGACGCCGTGACGCATCACTCCCACAGGCTGTCTATGCATCTAGTGACCTTCTCAGCAGAAGAAGATGGCGCCACAGCCAGATCCTGGCGGACCATTTCTGATCCAACTTTATCCGTCGTCATCTCCCGGACCTTCAGAAGCGGTCGAAGTGGCACAAGGACACAGACAATCTGGCTGCTGGCCAGGTGGTAATGGTGGTTGATTCACAGCTACCCAGAGCTCAGTGGCCCATCGGGAGAGTGGTGAAGACCTGTTCCGGTTCGGATGGACGAATCAGGGCAGCTGAAGTTAAGATCAAGGGACAAACCTACCTACGGCCAGTCGTGCGCCTTGTGCGGCTGCCAGCCTGGGAGGATGAAGATGACACCAACTAAGTAGACTTTCCTTTGGGATTCAAATTTATTGCTAAATTTGGGGGCGGCTATGTCAGAAAGTCTTTTATTCCTGACATTTTATTTTGAAAACGTAACAATGTCATATCCTTTCCGAGCGCATCACATCATCATTGCCGACTCCGCATTCTGTGGGATGGTGGCTCGCGTGTGCGTAACCTAATCGAAAGTAAGTTTCATCCTGCACTAAGATGCAAATATTACCAACGGACTTGTTTAGATGGTGTATACTTTCACCTGTTTACATGTTAAGTGTATAATACGCATGGTTTGATACTTTTGTGTGTATTTCTTTAGTTAATAGGTATTACGTGAACATGTTATAAGCCCTGTTGGACTGGCGATTGTTTCTTTTACATAATTTCAGCCTTAAGATGTATTTCCGAGTGCTATATTCAAGTTATTATGCCCTTTAGTCCTACTGCTAAATTGTGTTCAGCCTCTGTATCTCATTTAGAGTGTAGTTCGGCACCCCCTGGCCATGCGCTCTTCATGTGCTGGGGCATGGGTGCAGTTGCGTCCGCTTCCACTAGAGGGAAGCGAAGACCACCAAATCCGTTTAGTATTCCAATTTGGCCTCATTAACCTTTTGTATGCCTGTATATTAGTTGTTTATGACTCTTTTCAGGTTATTTGACCAAATTATTACTATATTACAGTATTCTGATTCCATGTTTATTATTGCATTGGATATTACTGTATACCTTTGTACATATTTTTTATACTTTTGTACATTGTGATTAATATTATTTTATTCTTTGTTTCTTTATAGACCACACATACATTTACACACCCCTTTTGTACATCAATTATTGTACCCAACTTACAATATTAAAGTTTGCTGGAATAACTTCTCCGTGCCCTTCTCTCTGACCGGAGCACTGTCAAAGGAAACTGTCAGACCAGTATTATCCCCTTCAGAGTATCCCACTCTATCACAATTAGTAAAAGACCGTTTTAAAGCATCTCATGGCACAAAGTAAAGAAAATCACAATGAAATGAAATCAGTACGACTAATGTTAGTTGAAGTTTGCTTAATGCCTGCAATCTTTCAGTCAGGTAGGCCTGCTACGACTGCACAAAACTTGCAAACTAAATACTTCGTAAACGCAACAAACAATTGAAGTTTAGGCAAAAATTTGCGCGATATTGAAACGATTAACCTTTTCTTTAAACAATCGGAAACAATACATTATATCTGCTGAGATAGGCTACAAGGAGGAGCGTGAACAAAAATTCGTAGTTTCACGCGCATGTCCGGGAAACTCATGAATATTCATGTAACTCCGCCCACTAAAACAAAAATCTCAGAACCCGAAAATCTTGTAACACCCCTCACCCTGCTTTCACAAAGACGGCCGAGCCTTTACAGCTCGTTTTAAAGCTATATCAGTTTAAACTTATATGGTTTTCTGAGGCACTCTTTGGACCGCCTGATTATAAGCTTGACCAATTATAAATGATTGGCTAGATTACCTAAACATGCTTCTCCCGAACTTTGTTAAAATAAACAAAAGGAAAATGATTTTGTTAATGTAATAAAAACAACTGTGATTATTCACAAAAACACCTGTTTGAACTTAAGGCGGACTGACTGGATACACCCATGACAGGATAATTGAAAAGGCCCAGAAAAGCTCTGGCATAACTTGCTTGTTTGCAGATGCCACTTGGTTTGATATGTTGTATCTAATGCTATGAATTTCAGACAAAGTACTTTATGCACATACTGCAAAAGCTATCATTGTTCTCTATCAATTCTATCAACAACAACAAAAAAAGATTTGTTACTTTAGCCCACCTGGACTCAAACATGCTTCCCACTAACAAAGATCCATTGTAATGATAACGGACAAAGTCAGTGGGCATCACTGTCCGCTTGCACTTCTGCTGTCTGTGAAGCGTACGGATTTGAACTTTGTCTTCTTTATTCCACAAATCCAGCAAAAGCACATCAAACACCAATGTTGTGTCAGGTGGGATAACTGAACCTAGAGAGAAACACCAGTGTTGAGCAAGTTGAGATAACAGAACATAGAGAGTAGTGCTGCATGATTAATCACAATTAACCTGAAACTACACTTAAACTGATTTGGCTTAGTGCAATTAGGAAATTACAAAGGCTGTGATTATTTTTTATGAAGCATGGCTCTGTGATCAGTAGTTAATGCTGATCCATCTGAAACCCCTGCAAGATTGAGTCACTTATACATGCATTTGAAAAAGCAACATGCGTCAAACATCTTTCCAAACATGAGAAGCATTTATGAACCTCTTGTCCAACAAAAGACAACCTTTAAAACGTTTTTACTCCAAATTCACTTCATAACATCAGTTGATTGTTTAAAAACATCCTTCTGTGAGATGATGTTCCTTACAAAAAAAAGTTTATTCAAGTGTTCTATTAGTATTCTTATTTTAAACTAAAAATACACAATAGGGTAATTCCGTTTTTTTCCTCTCATGTGGCACAGATCGAATATGACATGTGAACGTGGTCCGTGTATCATCTGATCATTTAATTTCTTACTTGAAATGGAATAACGAGAAAAGAGAAGATGGCTTGTTTATTCGTTTTTTTCTTTAGATTATTGCACGGAAAATGAGATTTCAGCTAGATTTCTCGTTTTTCGTTTGTGATTTACAAATCGGTTTATGGCCTCGATATTTTATTTGCACATGTTTTGATAGTTTGTTTTCCAGTTTGAAATGAAATGAGCAGAAAGCAGCGGCCCTTTATTCGTTTTTTCAAAAAACGAAAAAGCAAGATTTCGGCTTGATTTTTCGTGTTTTAGTTCAGGGGTAAAAAGACAGATTAATGACTTCAATATTTGTTTTTCACATGTGGGCGGTCATGAGACGCCCCTTTCCGCCGATTGGTCAAGCTAATCTGAGCGTGTGACGTTATATGTCGTTCCCCAGGCCAGCAGGTCTGTTCAACAGGCTACCGCTTCTTCAACTGTAGCCTACTTGGCAGGTCCAAGATCGGGCTTTCTTCTATGCAATTTAACGCGTTTCACAAAACAAATTATATCAGAAATATGAAATATTAATCTGCACCGAGCCTGTTTTATTTAGATGTGTGGAGTTAAACCTGTGTGGTGAAGCTGCGCTAGACAGTGAAGAGCAGGTGCCACAGTCGGCCTAAAGCACATGCTGTAAATACAGTCATAACCTTTCTTTACAATACGCTCAGTTTTGGACAAGGGATGATCATTGCAAATACTGTCATGAAAATCGGCTGAGGGTGGGCACCGATGATGGTGAATTTAAATTGTACTGCAATTGTAGTAATCATCATAGCCGCCAGCAAGAGTGAGACATGATGATTGACAGGAGGATAGCGGAGGCAAAAGCGCAAGATAACTTGTATTAAAAAAAATAACATAATAATAATAATATATATATATATATATATATATATATATATATATATATATATATATATATATATATATATATATATATATATATATATATATCATTTACTACAATTACAGTAAAATTTAAATTCACCATCATCGTGCCCACCTCGGTCGATTTTCATAACAGTATTTGCAATGATCATCCCTTGTCCAAAACTGAGTGTATTGTAAAGAAAGGTTATGACTGTATTTACAGCATGTGCTTTAGGCCGGCTGTGGCACGTGCTCTTCACTGTCTAGCGCAGCTTCACCACACAGGTTTAACTCCACACGTCATGTTGAGCAAGAAACACGCGAACGTTGCATTGTAGTAAAACCTGTTTTTATTATTATCCTACATTCAGAAGTAGGCTTAGTGTAAAACACCGTAAATAAAATACAAAATTTACAACACTATAACACGCTATGCATATTTTACTTTTCCTCAATGTATGACAAATCCTTGAATAAACGGTATTCAGAAAACAACAATAATTAAAAACAAAAGTATATAGAAGCCTAGCTTATAGGCTATATATAAAAATAGCCTATATATTGTGCTATTTATTACCTACAAACAACATTTAGTTTAAACACCAAGCCTAAATTATTTATTTTAATTGAAATCGTTGGGCTCGTCGCTCGTGCATCTTTCATTCGGTCTAAAGTTTCCATATTTGCAATGTAAGATTTGGATGCTGGAGCTGCCTATTTATGTGAAGAAGGTTTCATCCAGTCGGCTATTGGCTAAATCGGCATCTTCACATGCAGATAAGAGTTTGTAATAACAGCAAGTACTGACTGGAGCAACAGACAAATTTAATTAATTCAACCAGTCTGGTTGTTTGATGAGAAAAAGATAAAATGGAGTTGCAATAAGCGCGTTAAGAATCCGTGCCGCTGTTGCGCGCAGGACTTTTATTCTGCTGTGCTGAACTGAGGAAAAACTGATGACGGAATAGTTTGATCTTCGCTGGCCAATCAGCAGAAAGAGGCGTATAATTCCACGTGTAGAAATCGAATATTCAAACTGTTTATTCATTTTCCACTTGTGAGCGAAAACGAAAACTCACGCCGAATACTTGTTTTTCGTTTTCTGAAAATAATGAAAAACGAAAAACAAGCTGTTTTCTCATTTTTCTAGTTTCAATATTAAATCAAAAAGGATTGAACGAATGATACGGATTTAGGTCTGTGTACGTTTTGATAGTTTGTTTTCCAATCTGAAATTAAATAAGCAGAAACAGGAAAATGACTCCTTTATTCGTTTTTTTGCTTTTTCAAAATAACACAAAAATTCGATTTCGGCTTGATTTCATTTTTTTGGTTCATGGGTGAAAAACTGATAAATGATTTATAGATTCGTTTTCCACATGTGGGCGGGCATGAGACGCCTCTTTCCACCAATTGGTCATGCAAATCTGAGCATGTGACGTCATCAGCCCTTCCCCAAGTCTGTTAAACAAAATAGTCCTCTATCTTAAACTATACAGGGCAGGTACAGATTGGGCTTTCTTCTGTGCAACTTGCAAATTAAATATTAATCTGCACGCAGCCTGATTAATTGAGCTGTGCGGAGTTAAATCTGTGTGGTGAAGCTGCGCTAGACAGCGAAGAGCGTGAAGTGCAGATCAATAAATGTTCAGTCAAGCGTATACGCAGCAGTCACAACTTTTCTTTACAATACGTTCAGTTTTGGACAAGGGATGGTCATTGCAAATACTGTAGTGCATATCGGCTGAGGGTGGGCACCGATGATGGTGAATTACATTTTTTACTGTAATTGCAATCATAGCCAAGAGCAAAAGTGATACAGCGAGCAAGATGACTGACAGGACGATAGCGGAGCAAGATAACTTTTGTTAATACAAATATGTATTTGTTTAATAGCCTATAAGAGTTTATCTTTGTTTTATTCTTGTTGTTGTTTTTAATCAAATAATAGTGAACCACAAACTGAGCATTCGTTTTAAAGGGGAATTTCCAAAGATATTTTATTTATTTGTTATAATGTGAGTATTTTATGCCATCCTTATTATTTGTTTTTTAATAAAAGTTTCATATACGCAAATGTTTTATTGTAGGCCAACTCATTTTTTTGTTGTTGAGTTTTCATTAAAATAATAACGAACAAAAAATAATAAGAATTTGTTTGAGGGAACATTCATGGTAGACTATTTCATTAATGTGTTATTCGTCTATATCATGTCATTTGCTTATTCGTTATTTTATGTGCCCCTCTCAGAGCAGAAGAATGCATCAGTTTAGAGTTCAATAATGGTAAATAACGGTTAATAATACTTATTTTCGTTTTAACAGGTGTTGTTTAGTTCATTTTATGCACAGTCGAACTTCACGTCGCGTTTGACCTTTCCAATGTGATACCGTAATGTGTGGCGCATCGCAGAGCAAGCATTTGTGGTTAAAAAGTAAATAAATATATAAATAAATACAAATATTTACAAAATGACAGATTGTTTCCCCAGATGAGACCCTTTTCCTCGGCTGGGATCGTGTAGTGCCCTTTGAAACCGGTATTTGGACCTTCAACCAGCTGGTTGTAATTCCATAATGTAGAGAAAAATCCTAGAATGTTTTCCTCAAAATCCTTATTTTCTTTTGGACAGAAGAAAGAAAGACATTGACATCTTAGATGACATGGTGTGAACTAGTCCTTTAATACACAGCAACATAGTTGTTCATGTATTATGTAGCAAAAAAAATAGTTTTATAATTAATATTGCTCACAGAGGACACATTTAGCGGTGTGGCGTATAACTGCCAGTTGCCATTTTTTTGTGTTGTAAGCCACCCCAGATGTTTTTATGTTTTTTGTTTTTTTTTATTGTGTGGAAATACAACACATTCAGATTCATACATCCAAGTGGTACAAACTTGTAAGTGTTTATGAATATAAATTAGCTTGGGCAAAGATCACAATGTGACAACATTATTTCATTATTTCATTTTTTCCCACAGAACGCAGTCAAACAGTTTGCAGTTGTGAAATTTGTGAAATCCAACACAGTGGATGCTGTGCCAACTAACTGGCTAGAGACAACTGAAAAGGTATTTCCGATTAATAGATAAGTTCATGTAATAGATAATAATGTAAGCTTGTACTGTCTTCAAAAAATTGATTCTAAGCTAGGGAAATATTTAAACTGGCAGAGATGAACTATCAAATGCTGTTGTCAGTCATTCCGGGAAATGGCAAGTATGACTAAACATTCTGCAAATAATGCTTGTAGGTGGTCAGTTAGCCTCTTTGCAGCAACATAATACTGAAGAATAAATCCTGGAGATTAAATAAATCCTTTATGTTGTATTTGACTTGACACTTGTGCCTGAAGCCTTGAAACTCCCCTTGGACTCTGGTAAACTGATCTATTGTTTATTATACAAAGATATACATATTTATTTTGTATTTTTTGTAGACTGTGTTTTGCTACTGACCACAGAAGAATGTTACTGCCAAAGTCAAAAGGAGAGAGATACCAGACAAAACACATTGGGCCAAATGTAAAGTCTCATTTTTAACATACACAGATATTGTATTGTTTCACACGGTTTTATCTTGAGAACTAAGCCCACAGACATCTACTAAAAAAAGACAGATTTTTCTCCACACAATAGACTTCAGTCGCAACCAGAATCCAAATCAATGCAGTTTCAAAGAGCTTTAAAGTGCTTCAAATGGCTCTCCTCGATCCCAGCTGAAGAAAATAGGGCCTTATCTAGCGAATCCATCGGTCATTAAAAAAATAAATGTATATACTTTTTAACCACAATTGTTCATGCTGGACTGTGACGTGCCAGGCATGACGTCATCACATTGGAAAGGTCACGAGTGACATTAAACATTAATTAAACATGCAGGACAAACAATATTTATATGCATTTTAAACAATAATCTGACACAAAGACATAAATATGTCATTTAACGTACAATAAAATCATCCTTCTTCATGCTAGTAAACAATAGGGCGGTATGAACACTGTGATTAGGGCTGCAAATAACAATTATTTGAATAATCGATTAATCTGTTGATTAATTGTTTTGATGAATTTGTGAATCAGATAAAAAAAATTTAATAAAAAAAAACATTAATTTCCAACCATTTATTCAAAAACAGAACTGACAGTGCACATTCACAGTGCAAAAAAACTTGAGAAAGCGCACAAACAGGTTGCTCCTTGAACATCCCATAGCTGTTAAAGTAATAATTATTATTATTATTTTAAATGGACTAACACACACAAAAAAAAAAAAACACATGTAAGCTAATATTAAAGTTCTCAGTCAAGAGCAGTGTGATTTCCTCTTTGTGTTTTGTTGTTTTATTAACATTAAATAGATAGTTCTCCCAAAATGCTTTTAAACAACATGCAAATAATGAACTGCATTTTGAACAGATCGGTTTTAAATGACCGATCGTTGTGCTAGATGAGATGGGATCAAGAAACTGCATTGATTTGGACTTCAACATTCTGGTTGCAATTGGAGAAAGAATGACATAAACATCTTGGATGGCATTGGGGTGAGTAAATTATCAGAAAATATTCTTTTTGGGGTGAATTATTTAAAGGGATAATTCACCCAAGAATGAAAATGACATGAATATGACATAGTGGGCAACTGAAAAATTGCATATACAGCTATGGAAAAAATTAAGAGACCACTTAATATTGATTTCTGAACTTGAAGTGGTCTCTTCATTTTTTTCAGAGCTACAGATATACTGTATACACATACATATTGAATATCTCTCAATTCAATCTCTCTACCGATATTTTGTAGACACCTACAACAAGGCCAGAGAAAAAGTCAACCAAGCAACAATGACCTCAAATTTGGACAGTGACCAGGAAGTAGAAACAGGAAGGAAGATTGTCACTCCTGCTCGGTACCTTGACTCGGGTAAAAGACTGTTTGTTGGCTCTTTGTATTTCTTTCCATTTTTCAAAAGAATATCTAATGTTATGCTGTATGTATGTTTGTATGTGTGTATATATATATATATATATATATATATATATATATATATATATATATATATATATATATATACATTAGATACAGATATAGATGAGCCCTTTGCCAAGAGAGTTAAGAAAATAACTGCCACGATGAATCAGACTCCACAGATGCCAAAAATGCCTTCCTGTAAGTAAATGATACTGAGTAACCACAAAGTGTTTTATGCCTGTGTATATTCTTTGTCTTGTTTTCCTCAGAAATGTGTATATATACTTTCAGTGAACTGCATTGACTTTCTAACTTGCTATGACCTTGTGTTTTTAGTCACCCCATCAATGGATTTCTTTTCAGACAGACACAACGAGGACAGCCCAAGTAAGTTTCCATTTTAACATTAATCCATTTTGTTTTTACCCCTGGCTGTACATTTAGGAATTTTCTCACGCCTCCCTAACAGGCATTCATTACGGTGTGGAGGAGAGCAAGCGTTTTAGTTTAATTCCTAGGGAAGTTGAACATGTCATGGAGTGAGCACCATAAGAATTTCCGTGTGCATTTTACTTTTGCAAAAAGTAAAGCCTTAGAGCCATTTCGGGGCAGAATGGTGGCAGGTTCATTCTTCTTCTTAAAGAAAAACACAACAAAACAGTGTAATGACGAACGGTTAAGTAGGCTCTTTTACATTTGGCTTTGAAACCAAATCTTCTGCTTTTTTAATAGTTGTGTATTTTCTCTAACTTAACTAAATGATTTTTTAATATTATAAGGAAATCAAAACAACAGTGGGGACGGTGCAGTGGTGGACAAGTGATGTAACCGGTGTTGTGGCTGAACACCGACAATCTCAGCAAGCCTACTTTCAACATTTTTAAAACCTAAAGCAGATTTTCTGCTTTCTAAAAGCAAGGATTACATTATAAAAACAAAGCATACACACAGAAAGTATGAATAATAATATATTGATTATGGTTTAGTAGCCTGGAAAGGACCTCGTGGTGTGTTCTTTGTCTAGAAAAGGCTCTCATACTGAATACAAGACAGAAAATATAGAATTCGTCACTTTGACTGATATACTGTAAGTCTATTAAAATGTTCCCAACTGTCAACTTGAGATTTGAATCCATAGCGGAAGGAAGTAGTTCTGCAAACAATAGGAAAGACAGTCCGTCATTGTTTCTTATTTATTAACTCGCTTATGCCGTCAAACTTTTGTATAAACGCAGTATCAGACATTAAGCTGTGCGATATGGCTGTATATCAGCAAGCTGTGATGACTTACGGCCGAATTACAGCCGTGCTGATATACTTAGTGTCTGATTTTAATAAATTAAATGATGCCTATAAATGTATCATTGTATCCCTTTATCAAGGAAAAACACATTTGCTAATTTTTCATTGTGCCCATAAAGTTTATAAATGGTCTCCTAAGATTTATTCATAATGGTCTTAAAAAGTCTTAAATTAGACACGATGAAACCAGCAGAAACCCAGCTTTTCTTTTTTTCTATTTTTTGCAGCTTTGCATACAAATTTGGATGTGACCCCAACCGGGACTATGTTACAGAGCAGTGACCAAGGTATGCCTCTCATCACTAGAAAACTTTCTTATGGTGACATCATCTAATTGTACACAATTTTAACTTGTTATTTTGCACAAATTTAGGTCCCTCTATCACAAGCACTCCGAATACAACTCCAAAAACTCAGAGTAAGTTGGATTCTTCATCATTGCCATGCAAGAACTCACTGCACAAGAATTACACAAACTACTTGCCATTGTCAGCTACTAATAGCACTGTGGTACACAAATTAAGATATTTTGAATCAAATCTGAGAGATTTCTGTCCCTCAATTCTCAGACGCTTCAAAACTTTCATAAAGAGATGGTAAAATAAATCCATATGTAGGGTTGGGCAGTATGACAAAAATGTTTCATGGTAAGGATATATATATATATATATATATATATATATATAGTTATTCTTGGAAATTCAACAAAAGGGCTTTATATAATAAATAAACCCAAATACTTTAGAAATTAAAAATTCTTCACCTTGTTTGATTTTTCTTTTATTTGGTTAATTATTTATGCCTATTTGGGCTAATTAATAAAACTATTTTTGTACATATAGTAAATTAAACTATATGAACTGCCCCCAACGTATTGATATTAAATACAACTCGTAGGTTAAACTTAATATATAATATATTTTGTATGTAAACATTAATTACTTTATAATATCTAAATATTTTATATTGAACTATTCTATTAATAATAAATGCAATTTTATTTCCTTAATTTTGTAGCATGTTTGTAATTCAAGTTATACTGTTTAAATGTGTTCCCTGGTACAGTTTTGCCATGTCTATTTATTTTGCTGAGTTTTAAAGGGCTTGTTTTGCTCTTTTTGTGATAACTAGCAACCCTCTAACCTGGAGTTTTTATCAATAGAAGTGACTAAAAGGAGAACAGTGTGAAACCAAACAGCAGGTACTGTTAGTGTTGACATAATAGTTTAAATGATACACACCTTGTAACTGCGTCATTATTTTACTGTAGCCCGGTGAAGACTGACACACCGCCACTCAGCCTTTCATATTCACCTTTTACTGCATGCACACGTGTTTTTTGCCTCGTTAAAAATATATATTTAAGTGTAAAGTTGAGGGATTGAATCAAAGTAAGATTTTATCTGCTTGTTCCAGTGGCCGATTGTTTGGAGTTAGAAAAATATAATGCGCACTGTTGTGTTCTCAATATTTAGTAATTTTGCTTCACATACAGAATTATGTACATCTGCTTTAACAAGCATTCATGGTTCATTACCATGAATGCGATTTCAGTGTGTAAAAAGTAACTGTACACATAAGAGACAAAAAGATGCTGATAACTATACATTAATTAAGGATATCTGTATTCATTAAAATATTTATATTAGCTAATGTTATCAAGTAAGCAGGGACGTGCACAGGAATTTTGAGGGGCAGTTGCTCTGACCTAAAAAAGGGCACCAACCCCCAAAAAGAAAAACAAACTCACGGGCTATATGAAGGACTGAGAATAACAGGGTCTTTATTAAACTATATATACGCAAAGAAGTAAAACACTGAAATACAGCACTCAATCACCTCAACTACTACTAATAATAACATAGAAAAACATGACTTGAGTCATGAAAATCCCTACATCAATATCCCTAACAATACCCTATCACTGATAGGTTTCTCCAAATTTACGTACTAAACATGCAAAGCTTCAAAGCAAAAGCCGCCTATTAGGGGCCATTTCAACAAAAATCTTCAGAACTTCTTTCTTGTCGATTCCTATGTCCTTCTCTATGGCCAGCAGGAGGAGGTCTGACAGCTCTTGACCACACTGATTTCTGAGCCTTGATTTGACCAGCTTTACTATAGTATGGTTCAAAAACACTATAGTATTTAATAGAGTAAATTTACTGTAATTTTACTATAATATAATATACTATAGTATTTTTTCATGTGGGATGCATTACTTCCATCATTCATTCTTCTTGCTAAAACGAAATGAGAGAAAATCAGCAGACATGTAGCTTAGTTTGCCTAATGCCTACCAAAAAAATAGTAGCCTAGGCTGCTTGTCTGCAAGCTATCTGTCTGATTATTTAGGCTAAACGTGGCCAACTCATCCTGGATTTATGAAGATTTTAATTCATTTCATAAAACTTGATGATGATCGTCCATTTGTTATACCTTTCCGACAACCGCGTCAATCTCCTTCTAGTGCCGCTCATGCAGGCTCAGCTCAGGTGCCGGTCGCGTGAACCGCTGCAGCCATGTAAACAGAGTTTGCCCTCCCCTACTGACGTTCACGTTCCCTTTCGGACGGGTGCCCGAATATGGAAGTGAATGAGGCTTTGCGAATTTTTTATTTTTATTTTTTATTTTTTTATCTAGGCCTACGTGAAATTCTGCATCTATTGAACGATTTTTTTATTTATTTTTTTCCACCTCGGAAGGGCAACGTGAGTCGAGAAGGGCATATGGGCAGTTGCCCGGGCAACCTGAGCAACCCCTGTGCACGTCCTGCAAGTAAGCCTCATTCATAATGTTTCCCCCGCAGCGAGCAGGTGTGCTCTCTAATCTGTCCGGGTGTTGCATTGCTCTCACAGTGACTGTTACTGCGTTTGTTCCAACAATATCATGTTATTACCATCCATTTAGAAAAATTGTATTCCTTTCTGGATCCTCCAGAACTGCTTGTTTGTCTTTCTCCATGTTTCTTTGACAAATCACAGTGTCTTAGTCTCACACACACTGCACGTGAGTTAACCAGGGCCACATATTTACATGTCATGGTATACACAGAATAAAAAAAAAACTGTTATGGTTCACATTTTATACTGTGGTAACAATATACCATCATTACCCCCTCCCCTCTATTCATATGAAAGTCTTCTGAGTAGGCTTTATGATGAACAAATTCAATTTTAGCTTCTTTTTTAACATATAAACATTTATCAGCAAATAATGTTAACAGTACTCAAATTTGGTCACAGAAGTTTAAGCATTCTTGGTACATTTACATTTCACTAAGAACCAACAAGGTTTGTTCTTGTGCATTAAAGAAAGTACGGTTGTGCTCTGTGTATGTTCACCGATCAATGTTTTACATGTGAATAAATAAAAGCTTAAATTAAACATGTGCATCAAATGAAGCCATCTGCTCTATTCATATGGAATTATTTTACCATCTCTTTATGAATGTTTTGAAGCGTCAAAATTTTGGATAAATAGCCTTTCAATGTTTCAAAAATCTCTCACATTCCATTAAAAATATCTTTGTTTATCAAAAATATAACTTGTGTTGGAAGATTAACAAATTTCTTATGGGTTTAAAAACATTTGGGTCAGTGAGTAAATTATGTCAATCATAATTTTGTGGTGAAATTTGTTTAATTCCTTTTTAATTTTTTGGCTAACCATACAAAATGTTTTGAGATTGCATTTGGGTCAGAGCATGAAAAGGTTTGGTAACCACTGTTGTAGAGGATGCCATCTAATATCCTTGTAGTACAGAACCCTTATAACACTGATTACACGTGTAAAAAAGGCAGGTTTTTTTTGCAGCTTTGCATACAAATTTGGATGTGACCCCAACCGGGACTATGTTACAGAGCAGTGACCAAGGTATGCCTCTTATCACTAGACAACTTTCTTATGGTGACATCATCTAATTGTACACAATTTTAACTTGTTATTTTGCACAAATTTAGGTCCCTCTATCACAAGCATTCCGAATACAACTCCAAACACTAAGTAAGTTGGATTCTTTATCAGTGCCATGCAAGCACTCAAAGAATTACACAAACTACTTGCCATTGTCAGCTACTAATGGCACTGTGGTACTTTCAGTAATCTGGGACTTGTCAGAGTTTAGTAAATTCTGGGACAGATTTTTGTTTCCATTACTACTTAATAGTAGGTACAATTACACTACCTATGTCATTTCTCATGAGTACATATGAGATGGCAGCAAAATGGAATGTTATGTTAATCATGTTTTTAATTTCACTCTAGTGAAGGTAACCATTGGGCTCAGCTGGAACCATTTGTAAGTTCTTGTGGTCAAAAATGACCTAATGGCCCTACAAAGGCAAAAGACATTAACTCGCTAAAGTGTGGAACTGAGAAAAATTACGTTAAAGATTTTTAGTTGTCCAGCCAAATTAATTGTAGGTAGAACACTAGAAATCTGGCAAATAGGTCTTTAAGTAATGGAAATTATCTACAAAAAAAATCTTAAACACAAACTTGACTTTTGACCAATATTTTAACGTTACTGTACTCTAGCCTTTGTATTGTCAGCAAAAAGTGAAAAGACATGTCAAAGCAAAAGGCTGTAACTTCCACATTATCAATATTTGGTTGCTGATCATCATTAAAAAAATCTTTATAGTAATACCCATATAAAATCTAGTGATCATGGCATTTAATTTGTATGATTTACAATTAATTATAGCCATCTACTTATTGCTATCCTGTGCTTTGGTTGCATTGTGATAGCATTAATACATTAGACATGATAAAATGAAAAATGCAGTGCTTTCCCTTTTAAAACTCATTGGGGAGCGTGTTCTGGACTAGACGAATGTATTTATTGCACTAACTGTGTTCTGCATCTTTTCAGTATGCGGTAGTTTCAGCTGTCTATCCTATTATTGTGCTTGTGCACTTCGCTCGTCCTGCGGATTTATTCCAGACGGTGTGATTGTGGCTATAACTTGCTTAACAGCTGGTCTGATGCATATGCACCATTACACTTTTTTTTCATTATGTTATGGGCTATATGCACCGATATACCCTTGTTGCTTCATTATTAACACTCCTTGTGATATTCCCGCGTCGTCTCGACTGTGTTTAGGGTGGTACGAGCTGAAGGCTCCGGCAAAGTTTTGGCACTCTGCCAGCTAGAACTGGATGAGGCGGGGCTTTAGCTCTGTGTTGTATTCATCTGCTACGGCATGTACATTTTTCTTGGCAACTCTGCATCCTTCGCGATCGATATTGCACGTTTGTTGTAATGTTCTTAAATGTTCTGACTGCATTTGTGCAGGACAAAGCTCTGGGGACATCAGAAGTTACAGGGACTGATGGAAGCTGTGCAAAGTACACAGGCTATACCCTAATTTCAATTTGAATGGACAGTAAATCTAAGGCAGACCACGGTACAATCTAATAGGTAGCATTATTTCATAGAACACCGGCACAGTAATTTCATATTGACGCGTGGCTAAACAAAAGAGTACCGTAACTCAATTTAAGCATTCCAAAACAAAGCCAAAGAGCGATAACTGGTGTTACAGTGTTCTGCCTTAGTTTCTCATGGGCTTTTGGAAGTTACAGTTAAGACAAACCATTATTTTCTCGAAAAATCAACAGAATTGACTCAAGATACTTATCCACATGATAAAGGAGGCCTTGAATGTATACCAATACTATTGGTACATTCATATACCAAGTAAGTTACGGCCTTTTGCCTTTGCATGGCAGAATTCGGGGGTGGCAATTCTTCTCTGGCCAGGGCATGATTTTGATTCAGGCAGCAGTACAGGTCAGAGGTCAGATTTGATCGGAACAGTCTGAGATTATTGTGTGTTTTTGTGTTAATTGGAAAGGGCCGATATATCGACACTCAGTCATGATTAGGGTTGGGTATCGTTTGGGTTTTTTACGATACCGGTGCCAAACCGGTACTTTTAAAACGATACCGGTGCCTGAACCGGTACTTTAAGAGAAAAAAAGAGCCACAAAAAAACGGTGGATGACATTAAAGAATGGATTTTTATAGATTTTTTTTCTTTAAATTGAACAATTCATTAAAAGTTTAAAGTATGCTTAAATATATAAATATAAATATATACAAAACAATTTACTAAGCAAATTCACAGTAAAACTAAAGCCACCTAACAACTACAATAAGCCTAATTTAACACTAAATAACAGTTACAGTAATAACAGCAGTAGTCTGTATTCTTAGTATCCTACAAACCCACTTCAAGGTTCAGCTTTATTTTGCAGAAATATGACTATATTGTCTGGCTAAATATTTTAGAACGCATTGCCTAATCATTTTCATAGTGATGTGTCGTGCTTCTCACATGACACACAGCAGCCAAAATAGTGCACGTAATAGCACAGTAGCGCATTTACATCACGTAAAGTCATTTCAGCTTGAATTGGGTGCTTACTACAGGACGTTAATAAATAGAAGGGTTGGTCTTGAAATATTGAAACTACGAGACTACAACTACTTTGTCAATTACTGATTCAGCTACATTAAAGTTGCCTTTGCCTTTCTTTGTATTTAGAGGCCTGCCACAAGATCCACCCGACAACTCTGCAAAAAACAATTGAAAACTGTGTAGCTGGTACACTGAGATATGCTCCTCACAGAGTGACTCAGGTCAGTGTTAAGCGTTTGTTCAAAAAACAAGGATGTTAAGTATTTTTTCACATAAATGTAGGTGACTTTATTTTTTTATAAGCATTATATAGAAATTAGTAATTCCACTATCGTCACAACACTAACTTGATTAGATCAAAGATGAAAATGTATTAGCTTTAGAGGGTAGGCATAGCAACATTTTCTGGAGCAAGAAAGCCATGTTCGGTGAACTAACCCACTGCATTACAGTTTACAGTGTCATTGTAGCTGATATGTAGCTGCAAATTTACATGATATACATTTGATTTTAGTGACAGGGTGGCTTGAGATGGTAATGCAAATTTTCAAATCACGTTTCTTCATTTGACAAAACCAAAGAAAATACTCCTTTGTCAGAAACATTTACATAATTAATGGCATAGAATTGACATTTGCTTGAATGTTACCTGTTTTTAGTAGTTTGGTTAATTTATTCATCTTTGTTTTATAAATCAATTGATTTCATAATAGGACAATATATGTATATAAATAAACAAATGATAAATTATTTGTAAAAAAAAAAAAAAAGTTGTATTTAACTATTTTGTTTTACTTTTTTTTTATTTTTTTATTTACTTAATAGTAATGCATTCACTTGTATTTATTTCCCTTTTTATTTGTACATGCATGCAAGACAACAGCATCTACTTTTTAAGAAATTATAAAAAATATTCTGATTTTAATTCATAAAATTGTCTATGCAGGGGGATTGTCATGATCACGGTCGGCTCCTGTCAGTGTCTGGACTACACTTCCCACAATCCTCTCTACCAATCACATGCACTCACTCCACCAATCACCTGTTGCCACATACAACCATGCACACTCCACACTAATCACCACAGCTAGCTGATACGCATTACCTGGACTATAAAAGTCTGTCACACATACTACCTCGGGGCGAAGTCTTGATTCCTTGTGACAATTCTGAGCGTTCCCTTGTATCCTGTCTGCCTGTGATTGATCTTGCCTGTTCTTGTTTTTGACCCGTTGCTGCCTGTCCTGATCCTTGCCTTGTATACTGTTCTGTGAATGATATCCACCTGTCTCGATCTACTGCCTGTACCCTGACTACGATTCTGCCTAGCCCTTGCTGTTCCTGTTTGCCCCTGCTCAGACCCTGCCTGTACGACCACGCTTCCTTTTGTATTAAAAGCTTGCATATGGATCTTACCATGAGTCCTGCTTCATTACAGAAGACTTCGCCACCATCACGATCCAGCAGCTTTCCCGGAGGACATTTGTACGGTATTGACATTGATCAATTGTTGTTGTGGAGTACGCAGGGCACACGATCACTGGAGGATTACATCACAGAATATCTGAACCTAGCATATTATTCGGATCTGCCTGATTGCGCACTCATTGACTTTTTCTGTGATGGAGTTAACCAGCCACTCAAAGAACAATTAGTTCGCAATGGACCCGTTCCACCCTCAGTCATTTTTTGGATTATGCTTTGTTGACTATTGGCTCTCCGGTTACTGTGGGTGTCGCGGAGGAACGCGATTCCTCGTCTGGTTGTGTAATGGCCGCCGCACCAGATGACACTCACAAAATGGCGGTCACACAAATAACAACACCAAGTCAAGTCGACACTGATTACCTTGAACCAAGTCACGTCTCCGCTGATCGCCCAGAGCCAAGTCACGTCTCCGCTAATCGCCCAGAGCCAAGTCACGTCTCCGTTGATCGCCCAGAGCCAAGTCACGTCTCCGCTGATCGCCCAGAGCCAAGTCACGTCTCCGCTAATCGCCCAGAGCAACGTCACGTCTCCGTTGATCTCCCAGAGCCAAGTCTAGTCTCCGCTGATCGCTCAGAGCAACGTCACGTCTATGGATCAGTCAGAAAGCAGCTAGGATGGCGTTCCAGTGTGGCTGATCTACCGCTGACTTCAGCGCGAGCGGCTGGTATTCCCAAGCATCAGCCAGCCGTTTCGCACTCAAGTCAGCCGGCCGCATCGCTCTCAAGCCCAGTGGCCGCTTCGCTCTCAAATTCATCTGTTTCAACGCTCTCAAATTCGTCTATTGCAATGCTCTCAAGTTTGCTGGGTGCTATGGACTCATGTTCACTGTTTGCAACGCACTCTAACGCCCTGGAGGCAATGGACAAAAGGGCTTCTTTGCCAGTGACCATGGGCAATATGGCCGCCCCTGTGGTGCGTAAGGATGCAGGGGTGTTCCGCCACTGAGTCCGCTCCAGAACCCGCCCCAACCAGTGAACCATCGCCTCACCCTCGGAAGAGGAGGAGAAAGGTGTCCTCCTCTCCTCAAGACGCAGACGCCCTTCAAGAGGCCGCTGTGGGCCTGGAGATTGCTCCAGAGGTCTATCCTGCTTCGCCCAAGCGCCATGCTCTACCAGCACCGCCTAAGCGTCTAGCCCTGCTGGCTCCGCCCAAACGCCTTGCCCTGCCGGAGCCTCCTGAACTCCTTGCCCTGCAACCCGCTACGTACTCTGTGGATTTCCCCAATAACTTTTTTTTGGGGGGGCAGTATACCTAGGGGTGGGAAGCTTGCGGATGGGGACCCGGTCTGGCCACTGCCGTCATCAGTCTAGGTTCTGTCATGGCCGCCCACGGACTATAGCTCACTAGGGCCTTTAACGAACCCTGACCTAGCCACCCTGCCCAAGCCACCTGACCTGCCGTGGCTGCCCAAGCCACCTGACCTGCCGTGGCTGCCCAAGCAACTTGATCTGCCATGGCTGCCCAAGCCACCTGACCTGCCGTGGTTGCTTGAGCCATTGGACCCGCCGTGGCCACCAGAGACTCCTGACCCGCCAGGGTTACCGGTGGTACTTGATCTGCCGTGCCTGCCCAAGCCACCTGACCTGCCATGGCTGCCCAAGCCACCTGACCTGTCGTGGTTGCCCAAGCCACCTGACCTGTCGTGGTTGCCCAAACCACCTGACCTGCCGTGGCTACCAAAACCACCTGACCCGCCGTGGTTGCCTGAGCCATCGGACCCGCCGTGGTTGCCTGAGCCATCGGACCCGCCGTGGCCACCTGAATTCCTGGGGCTGCATTGGAGACCTTGTTCCCATCTGCCTATATCTCCAATGCACCCACCCCCCTTGCCCAGCTGTTCCTTTTACGCCGCGAGGACGCGCCTTCCGGGAGGGGGCGTTATGTCATGATCACGGTCGGCTCCTGTCAGTGTCTGGACTACACTTCCCACAATCCTCTCTACCAATCACATGCACTCACTCCACCAATCACCTGTTGCCACATACAACCATGCACACTCCACACTAATCACCACAGCCAGCTGATACGCATTACCTGGACTATAAAGGACTGTCACACATACCACCTCGGGGCGAAGTCTTGATTCCTTGTGACTATTCTGGGCGGTTCCTTGTATCCTGTCTGCCTGTGATTGATCTTGCCTGTTCTTGTTTTTGACCCGTTGCTGCCTGTCCTGATCCTTGCCTTGTATACTGTTCTGTGAATGATATCCGCCTGTCTCAATCTACTGCCTGTACCCTGACTACGATTCTGCCTAGCCCTTGCTGTTCCTTTTTGCCCCTGCTCAGACCCTGCCTGTACGACCACGCTTCCTTTTGTATTAAAAGCTTGCATATGGATCTTACCATGAGTCCTGCTTCATTACAGGGATAATGGAGGACCATCCATAGATGAAAGTCAATTAGTGCGTCAAGAACATCCAGCAGCACTAGAGGGGAGCGGCCTGTCTGATGACTAAAGAAATGTTTACAAATACACAATGTGTAAAAATTTAAATTTTTGTTGTTTAATCAGTTGTTGTTCGTTCTCTAACAGTTATAAGCATATTATTCTTTTTATTTTTTTTACAGGGTACTAATACAAATGTTTAAAAAAAAAATTCATAGTTGTATTTCATGATGTGCACATGAATGTGTAAAGAGAACACAGCTCAACCACTTTATTTCTGTTAAGGCTAATAACGTTTAAAATGTTACACAACATTTGCATGTTATTGAAGCATGAAGTTCAACTCTAAATAAAAATGTCTGGGAACATATAACAAACTAGAAAAAAAAACAAAAAAAACAATGTTAGGGCATAATATTCCGGAAAATTCTGGAAAGACTGTTGGGGTAGACAATGTTCTAAAACTATTATAATATTAAGGATATTCCCAAAACGTTTTAGACCATCTTTTATAGAATGTTATCATTCAATGTTATCATCTCTTAGGAGAACATTCTGTGAACTACAATAAAACTTACCATAAAATGTTAGAGGGTAATGTTCTAAAAATGTTATGTCTAAATAGTTAAGGAATATCACAAAACATTTATAATGTTTTTATAGAATGTTATCCTAACTTTTAAAAGAACATTCTTGGAACAAAAATAAAACTACCCGCTGAAAACATTATAAGAACGTTAGGGAATAATGTTATTAGAATGTTACCACTAAACATTTTTAGAATGTTTTTAGAGAATGTTATCCTAACTTTTAAAAGAACATTCTAGGAACAAAAATAAAACTACCCGCCTAAAACATTATAAGAACGTTAGGAAATAATGTTATTAGAATGTTACCACTAAACATTTTTAGAATGTTTTTAGAGAATGTTATCCTAACTTTTAAAAGAACATTCTGGGAACAAAAATAAAACCACCCGCTGAAAACATTAAAAGAACGTTAGGGAATAATGTTATTAGAATGTTACCACTAAACATTTTTAGAATGTTTTTAAGAGAATGTTATCCTAACTTTTAAAAGAACATTCTGGGAACAAAAATAAAACTACCCGCTGAAAACATTTACAGAACAATGCAAGGTAATGTTCTCAGAACATTCTTATAACAAAAAAATTCGGTAACACTTTATAATAACTACACGCTATGAAGCATTAGTTAAGCATTAGTAAATAGTCAATTCATCATTTATAAAGCATTAGTAGACATTAGTAAGCGGTTTATAACTACAGTTGTAAATGCTTTGTTCTTGATTTATAAGCATATCTATGTAGCATTAGTAAATAATCAATTCATCATTTATAAAGCATTAGTAAGCAGTTTATAAATACAGTTGTGAATGCTTTGTTCTTGATTTATAAGCATATCTATAATGCGTTTAATAATTGTATTTTCATACTTTATTAATGATCAATTTATCATTTCTAAATTAAGTATTTGATTATTTACAAACCAGTTATTTAGGAGTTGTCAGCGGTTCATAAGATCATTTAGAAAGTGTAAGTAAATGATTAATAAACTATCTAAATGTACATTTGTACATCTTATTATTTAGACATATAGTAATAGTTACTCAGTGTGTTAATAAATGATTTATTAAAATGTATTCCTATTGTAGTTTATGATTAATTCAGGTAGTTATAAAACATTTAGTAGTTTTTTTTTGTGAGCTCATCTAAAGTGAGGACTATGCATGCCTTGTAAAGCATTTACAAAGGAGATTTAAAGGCTCAGTGCTCTTCTAAACAGAAAAAGGAAATGAACAATGCAGAGGGTTAGAACATAGATATATTTATTTCAGGAGGTAAAAAAAACCTTTAAAAGCCTGGTAAGGCTTTCTGGTTTCTGTTAGTGTCGGAAAATCCATTTCAAACTGAAGACTTACAATTAGCTGAGATAGAAAAACAAAGAATATTACAGAGAAAAATTGTTGTATTTTATTTATTTGTTTTATCCTGTAATCAGCTATGTTTTTTATAGTCATATTGTAACCAATGTTGAGAGATGGCAAGAATTGATATAATATACATTTCATAAATTGTTTGATTATCTGTTGAGTATATTTGTTTTTCTATCTCAGCTAATTGTAAGTCTTCAGTTTGAAATGGATTTTGCTACACTAATAGAAACCAGAAAGCCTTACCACACCAAAATATTGCTTATTTTATTCATTCTATTGCTTTTTTGTTTTGTTTTGTTTTGCTGCTTAATTTATTTACATATATTATTTTTGTTGCTTATTAATTATATTTACTTTATTGCTTATTTTGTTATTTTATGTTAATCTTGTTGCTTATTTAGTTCCTTGTTATTTTATTTTTGATACTACAGATGTTTTTTTTCTTCATTTTATATCAAGTGTACAGTTGCAAATAATCAAATACTTAATTTAGAAATGATAAATTGATCATTAATAAAGTATGAAAATACAATTATTAAACGCATTATAGATATGCTTATAAATCAAGAACAAAGCATTTACAACTGTATTTATAAACTGCTTACTAATGCTTTATAAATGATGAATTGATTATTTACTAATGCTACATAGATATGCTTATAACTCAAGAACAAAGCATTTACAACTGTAGTTATAAACCGCTTACTAATGTCTACTAATGCTTTATAAATGATGAATTGACTATTTACTAATGCTTCTTAGCGTGTAGTTATTATAAAGTGTTACCAAAAATTCTAGCTGGGGATCTGCAGAGAGGTCGTGAGAGGGTAACATGAAGTGGACGTGAGTTCAGAGCCATAAAATCAGTCAGCTGTACCGCCGAGTTTTCGCTGCACACATCACACACACATACCCACACGCGCATGCATCCAACAAGCAAACTTATACAAACTTGTACATTTCATAAATTGTTTGATTTTCTGTTGAGTATATTTGTTTTTCTATCTCAGCTAATTGTAAGTCTTCAGTTTGAAATGGATTTTGCGACACTAATAGAAACCAGAAAGCCTTACCACACCAAAATATTGCTTATTTTATTCATTCTATTGCTTTTTTGTTTAGTTTTGTTTTGCTGCTTAATTTATTTACGTATATTATTTTTGTTGCTTATTAATTATATTTACTTTATTGCTTATTTTGTTATTTTTTGTTAATCTTGTTGCTTATTTAGTTCCTTGTTATTTTATTTTTGATTCTACAGATGTTTTTTTTTTCATTTTATATCAAGTGTACAGTTGCACAGTTTTTTTACCTCCTGAAATAAATATATCTATGTTCTAACCCTCTGCATTGTTCATTTCCTTGTTCTGTTTAGAAGAGCACTGAGCCTTTAAATCTCCTTTGTAAATGCTTTACAAGCATACATAGTCCTCACTTTAGATGAGCTCACAAAATAGTTAACTGACAACTACTAAATGTTTTATAACTACCTGAATTAATCATAAACTACAATAGGAATACATGTTAATAAAGCATTTATTAACACACTGAGTAACTATTACTATATGTCTAAATTATAAGATGTACAAATGTACATTTAGATAGTTTATTAATCATTTACTTACACTTTCTAAATGATCTTATGAACCGCTGACAACTCCTAAATAACTGGTTTGTAAATAATCAAATACTTAATTTAGAAATGATAAATTGATCATTAATAAAGTATGAAAATACAATTATTAAACGCATTATAGATATGCTTATAAATCAAGAACAAAGCATTTACAACTGTATTTATAAACTGCTAACTAATGCTTTATAAATGATGAATTGATTATTTACTAATGCTACATAGATATGCTTATAACTCAAGAACAAAGCATTTACAATTGTAGTTATAAACCGCTTACTAATGTCTACTAATGCTTTATAAATAATAAATTGAAACAGAGCCATAAAATCAGTCAGCTGTACCGCCTAGTTATCGCTGCACACATCACACACACACACACACACATACCCACACGCGCATGCATCCAACAAGCAAACTTATACGCACGTGCACACACACACACACACACCACACGCGCACGCACCCCACAAGCAAAAGCATACATGTGTAAACCTCATGGTGAGTTTACAGTTACTACACTGGGTAGTCTGAAAACTGATAAAGTTGCCAGTCATTTACGATGGCGGATATTCAGCGTTAAAAACTTAAAAGGATCAAGCAATCTTGATAATCTGATGTAAAATAATCTGATGCAGGTCCAGTGCGTTTTGAGCGGGAGGGTAGAGTAGCCTATCATGAGATTTTTAAACAATTAAAAACGACATAAGACGGAGGGATTGGTTCAGGCCTGTGTGATAACTATAGGTGGTCTGAAAACAACTTTTTATGACATGCTAAAACCTTTAAAATGTAAGATAACTACCAATAGGTATTAGCTACAGCAAACAAGACTCTCTCACAAGCAACGTAGGCCTACGGATTCGCAACCTCTGACGATGGCAGCAAACAACAGTAAGAGCATTTTTATTTAAATTATTTATCCGTTTGTGATTGTGTACAAATGTACGTATGTTTAATTATAAACTTTCCACGGTTTTTAATATTACAGTTGGGTCCAAATCTGGTCTATATTTTGATGAAGGTCTTGAAATAATTCTGGACAAACTATGTAAGTATTTGCACATTCTCTATTAAGGGTCATGGCAGATAATTACGATAATTTTTAAATAACTGATTATGTTTTATAGTTGACGAGGCCTTGCTGACTGGGGAAGTTGTCCAAGACATTATTAATGGTGAGAACCGTTCGTATTACAGATGGTCATTATAGTATTTAAAATAACCTATTTAAAGGATTATCTATTGTTATAATAATATGTTTGTAATATCTTAGTAGATGGAGACGTACCGTCAGGCTTGTCCCCTAATGACGAATCAGATGTCAATTCGGACAGCGTCACTGAAGACATCATCATGCCGCAGCAAGTCTCCGAAGAAGTCTGTCATTCGAACGTAGCCTGTAATGATGACTTTACCCCTCCACATCAATCAGAGATTGCTACGCAGATTCCTTGCCATCTACATCAGCCTCTTACGGTCGCGGGGAGAAGCGCGTGACGCCTACCGACGAATCACCTACTGCTACACCGGTGTTTACAGGTCGTTACGTGAAACATCTTAGAGAAGTTTATAATGATAGGATATTTCCTGACATTCAGCGTTTAGGACCTTCATAAGATAATGGTGAGTTATCATATGTTAGCGTATGCATTCCCATAATATATCTAGCTATACATTTTCTGTAAAAATAATAATATATTATCATTGAATACAAGACTACGAGGACAGAGGTTTGGAATAATTCACGAATTCCCAGCTCGAGGCCTGGAAAAGAGCCGAGACTTTTTACAGACTCGGCTGCTTCCAGCTCGGTCGAGAGCTATGCGGGGGCACCTGTGGATATTCAACCGCTTTTCAACGAAAGGGATCTGCACAGACTATCTTGTGACACTCTGATTCATGCTAATCGTAATTTTGAACGCATATTAGATCTCGTTGGGGGCCCTTTAACGCATAAAGAGACTGAGGATATCGTACACGGTTCACAAAGGGCTATTATTGCCAATCTACAGGCCATAATAGACATCCAGAAGCAGCACACTCTTGCATTACAACACGCGGGAGAGTTTTGGAGAGCCAGTCATGAACAGAATATCCAGGAGAATCAAGGATTGCGCAGCGGCCAGGCAAGCGTTTCCGACGCTTTACTTGAAGTAAGAGAAGAGCAACAACTTACAGTAATAACTCTGTCATTATTTAGCGAGAGATTAAATATTATCCAAAGGATGTTGTCCGACATGTATGATGTTATCACGAGGAGGGAAATATGATAATATTTTTGGAATTCTACTATTTCGTTTGATGTAGCCTAGTATCTGATATGGTTAATTTGACCTATACTATGTTTTGTCACCTTCTTTTATTTCGTTTGATGTAGTAGCTGATATGATTAATTTGTCATCTTCTTTTATTTCGTTTGATGTAGTAGCTGATATGATTAATTTGACCTATACTATTGTTTTTCGTGTAACCTTCTTCTATTTCGTTTGATGTAGTAGCTGATTAGATCAACATGTATTTGTAACAACCGATGTTTAAGCGATTCTGTATTATTATCAGGTATTTCTCAGCAGCCTTTGGGATTTCTGTAAAAAAAAACAAAAAAACAAAAAAAAAAACACATCTGTTGGGTACGGCGGTGGAACACACGTTTGTTATAACAGAAATGTGTGTATTTTTTAAAGTAAAATAAAATAACTAAACCAAAAGCAATGGCCTCTAGAAGATGTCGTGATGATGATGATTTACAAAACAGTCAAACTGAGGATTCTGAGCCGGCATCCTCAAGATCTAGATTTCAATTACTTAATCTGATTAATCATCAGCTGAGGATGTTAAATCCTAATGTCCTTAACAGAACTGAGACGTTACAAAATCTCATAAACAATCAACAAACATGGTTAGAAATACCTATACACCAAGGTAATAATAATAATATGACAAATGATGATGATGATGCTAATAATGAATAGATCGGAGGTGCAAACCCTTCAATTTATGACCTGGCCAGCAGCTAATAACTTTGGTCTAAGTAGTGACAAGGTTCGTAGATGTTACGACTGCTCTGAGACAGAAGGTAGGAGATCCAAACGCAACTTTATTTGAGGGTAATCCACAATCGTAGTCAGAAAATAGGCAGAAGGTCATACACAAGCAATCAGTCCAATCAAGCAAACAAAACAGAGGAGACAGGCAAAAGGGTAATCCACGGAGAAGGCAAGAAATCCAAGACCAAGAGACAAGAAACCAGGGTAAACGCTCAGAAATGCAGTGAAACACAAAACAAGACTTCGCCGTGACAGACAGAGTGAACATGGTTTTTATAGTGTGAGCTAACAAGGTAATGGGGTGCAGGTGGATGTAATCAATGAGTGATGATGAGTCCGGGCAAAGGATTATGGGAGATGTAGTCTATGGTAGAATGAAAGTCTGGGTTGGAGTGCCCTCTGGTGAACGCGGGCACTCACACTGGTCCATTGTGACATAGCTCCCCCTCAAAGGAGCGGCTTCCAGATGCTCCTAAAATTGTCCAGGAGGGAGGTGGAGCGGAGGCGGACCTGGGGGTGGGATGGAGGGCCAGGCCCGTGTAGTGGAAGTGGGCCTGGAGACTGAGGCAGAGCAGGAGGCCAGGCCGGAGCAGGCTCGGCTGATGACCAGGGTTGCGCAGGCCAGGCAGATGACCAGGCTGACACAGGCAGAGCAGGTGGCCAAGGTGATTCAGGCTGGGCAGATGACCTGGGTGATGCAGGCAGCCAGGGCGGCGCAGACGACCACAACAGTGGCGTAGACGATCTTGAAGACCTCCACGGCGGAGTAGACGACCACCACAGTGGCGTAGACGAGGTTGAAGTCCCCCACGGCGGAGCAGACGACCACCACAGTGGCGTAGATTTATCTTGAAGCCCCCACGGCGGACTAAATGGTCTAGAAGACCTCCATGGTGGAGCAGGCAAAGCAGGTGGTCCAGCATGAGCCCTCTCTGGACTCGGGACACGAGGCTGGGCCGGAGCCCTCTCTGGACTCGGGACACGAGGCTGGGCCGGAGCCCTCTCTGGACTCGGGACACGAGGCGGGGCCGGAGCCCTCTCTGGACTCGGGACACGAGGCGGGACCGGAGCCCTCTCGGGACTCGGCAGACGGGCCGGAGCCCTCTCGAGACTCGGGACACAAGGCGGAGCCGGAGCCCTCTCGAGACTCGGCAGACGGGCCGGAGCCCTCTCTGGACTCGGCAGACGGGCCGGAGCCCTCTCTGGAATCAGACGAGGCGGGCCGGAGCCCTCTCTGGACTTGGCAGACGAGGCGGGCCGGAGCCCTCTCTGGACTCGGCAGACGAGGCGGGCCGGAGCCCTCTCTGGACTCGGCAGACGAGGCGGGCCGGAGCCCTCTCTGGACTCGGCAGACGAGGCGGGGCCGGAGCCCTCTCTGGACTCGGCAGACGAGGCGGGGCCGGAGCCCTCTCTGGACTCGGCAGACGTGCCGGAGCCCTCTCTGACTCGGCAGACGCGTGCGAAGCCCTCTCTGGACTCGCAGACGGGCCGGAGCCCTCTGGACTCGGCAGACGGGCCGAGCCCTCTCTGACTCGGCAGACGGGCGGAGCCCTCTGGACTCGGCAGACGGGCGGAGCCGCTCTGGACGCTGGTCAGGGGCAGGAGCCGCCTCTGGACGCTGGTCAGGGGCAGGAGCCGCTCTGGACGCTGGTCAGGGCAGGAGCCGCCTCTGGACGCTGGTCAGGGGCAGGAGCCGTCTCTGGACGCTGGTCAGGGGCAGGAGCCGTCTCTGGACGCTGGTCAGGGGCAGGAGCCGTCTCTGGACGCTGGTCAGGGGCAGGAGCCGTCTCTGGACGCTGGTCAGGGGCAGGAGCCGTCTCTGGACGCTGGTCAGGGGCAGGAGCCATCTCCGGACGCTGGTCAGGGGCAGGAGTCCTCTCTGAACGCAGGTCAGTGGCTGGAGCCCTCTCGGGATGCAGGTCAGTGGCTGGAGACATCTCTTTAGCAGGGAGTGTTGTCGACAGTGGAAAGATCTCAGAGTCCCGAAGGCTTGGCTTTACTACATAGATGCCAGCTGCTCTCACTGACATCAGCGGAGCATCCTCCAGACTTGAAGCCAGTCTCAAGAGTCTAGGGAGAGCCATAATGTCTTCCTGTGCAGCATTCATGACGACCGGGAACACAGATGGGACGTCCATGATGGCTGAAGACTTTGGTGAGGCACCAGTGAAGGCTGATGAATCTGGTGTAGTGTCCGTGGCAGCTGGAGGCTCTGGAAGGTTTGCTGAGACGACACGAGGCTCTGGAAGGTCTGCTGAGACGACACGAGGCTCTGGAAGGTCTGCTGAGATGACACGAGGCTCTGGAAGGTCTGCTGAGACAAGGCTCTGGAAGGTCTGCTGAGACGACACGAGGCTCTGGAAGGTCTGCTGAGACGTCACGAGGCTCTGGACGGTCTGCTGAGACGACACTAGGCTCTGGAAGGTCTGCTGAGACGACACTAGGCTCGGTGGCCATCTTGTCTGAGGAAACGGGCTCGGCGGACATCTTGTTCGAAGACACAGGCTCGGCAGACATTTTGTCCAAAGACACAGGCGTGGCAGATGCGGTGGAAATGTCATGACCCTCATCCATGACACCCACTGTGAAAGTAGAGCCGCTTACCTGAAGGGCATAATCAAGGAGCTCACTCAGGGACCCTCGAGGACCATCACGGATGAGTTGGGTTTGTAACTCTTTGTTGAGTCCATGGCAAAAAAAGTCAATTAACATACAGTCCGGGAGGTTTGTGGTGTTTGAGATGTTCAGAAAGTCTCTGATGTGTTCCTCGAGTGTGTAAGTTCCTTGGCGTAGTCGAACAAGGGTGACTGCTGCTGGATCCATGCTGGCGAAGTCTTCTGTTACGACTGCTCTGAGACAGAAGGTAGGAGATCCAAACGCAGCTTTATTTGAGGGTAATCCACAATCGTAGTCAGAAAACAGGCAGAAGGTCATACACAAGCAATCAGTCCAATCAAGCAAACAAAACAGAGGAGACAGGCAAAAGGGTAATCCACGGAGAAGGCAAGAAATCCAAGACCAAGAGACAAGAAACCAGGGTAAACGCTCAGAAATGCAGTGAAACACAAAACAAGACTTCGCCGTGACAGACAGAGTGAACATGGTTTTTATAGTGTGAGCTAACAAGGTAATGGGGTGCAGGTGGATGTAATCAATGAGTGATGATGAGTAGGATTATGGGAGATGTAGTCTATGGTGGGTTGGAGTGCCCTCTGGTGAACGCGGGCACTCACACTGGTCCATTGTGACAGTAGACTTATCACTGAGGGAGGAAGCGCTGGCCCATTCACGATAGCTACGAGGCCGAGATTCAACGGCCTAGAAATTCACAAAACTTTTGACTTTCGTGAAATATCTACAACAGATTTGGCGACGTGCAATATTCTGCTAAATTCTCTTCTACACGAAATCGTGGCATTTTCCAGATTGATGGCTGCCGATACAGGGTATATTAATATTTCACTAACAGGCGCCAATCTACCCTCGGCTATTAATGCTGTACTAACTCCTGAAAACAACCACAATACCGATTTATTCATAGATCAGATTGAACATGCCATGCAAAGTAATAAAGAGCTTTTAAACGACAAACAAATTAATCTTAGGATCTCAGTAGCAAGGGATAAACAGGGCGGGGCCCGTAGGCTATTAATAGACACTGCTCTCAGTCAAACTGTCAAAAGTAACAAGATTAATTTATTCTGCCCTGTTAATATAGAAGATAACGTGTTCTAGTTATTGCCTAGCCCATTTCATGAGTCCTAATTCTAGCAATCAGGACCTGAAGAAAATTGCCTATGATATACACACTAGGGCCGGTTATTCCCCACAAACCAGAATAGGTTTTAGTGATCTCGCTGTTTTCGAAGCACACCTGGATCTGAAAATAGTTGTCTTTCATAGAGACTGCTCAGGAAAAATTGAAGTATATAAAAACACAGACGAGATACACCCTAAGACGGTCCATTTATTCATCCATGAATTACACTACTATCTGATTAAAAACCTTAAAGCGTTCATAGGCACTAGTTACGTATGTGAGTTTTGTTACAAAGGGTTCAACGACCTTAGTCTCCATAAGTGCAAGTACGCATGTGACGTCTGTCTAGACTTAACGTGTCACACGCATCCTAAAAACAGCTTGCGGTGAGACAAATGCTTGAGATATTGCAGATCTATGTATTGTTACGATGCTCATAAACAGCCCAGGGTACCCGGTGAGAGACCACAGTGCGATGTGATAAAATATTGCGACAAATGCTGCGCGACTTACAGAGTAACAGGTGGAAGCGGTGATGCCCCCAAGTCACACAAGTGGTGTACACACTGTGAGGCGCTTCTGATGGGTGAGGGTGTACATGACTGTTACATACAACCTATCAAACTGACGAAAAATACATATATTACGATTTTTAAACAATGTACAAGGAGGGTAAACACGTGGCTAATTATGTATGTGCCATAACACATAGCGGCGACGAATTTACAGCAGAAGGCGTAGACTGCATGGATCGTCTGATCAAACACTTCAGGAGACCGAAATATATGCTAATTACACATTTTTGGCCCACAACGCTTCAGGGTTTGATTCATACATACTGCTAGAATATTTAATACCCCCGAAAATCATTATGCAGGGATGTAGAACAATTTATATGTTTGACACGGCGTTTAAGCAGAGGTACATAGACACCTTTACATACCTACCAATGGCGTTAAGTAAAATTCCAGTGGCTCTAGATCTATTGATGATCGTAAAAGGTTTCTTCCCACACCACTTTAATAGATCGGAAAATAATGATTATGTGGGCCCGTACCCATCTAAAGAGCTATATGGGTACGACACAATGAGCACGGCTAATCGGGACAAATTTAAAGTATGGTACTCAAGCGTGCAGGGAAATGTATTTGACTGCAAAAAGGAACTAGCCTTTTATGGTCGCAATGACGTAATCATTCTGCGTCAGGCCTATATGAGATATCGGGAAGAATTCATAGAGTGCACTAAAATTGACCTGTTTAAATGTCTGACGCTGGCCAGAACATGTATGAAGGTGTTCAAAACGTGCTTTCTCCTCCGAGACACCTTAGCTCTGACACACAATAATGCATACATAAATCAGTTCAAGACATACTCCAACGCTTTGATTCAGTGGCTGGAGTACATTAAAGAACGCGAAAATGTCGATGTACATCACGCCCTTAATTACGAGGAGGTCAAGTATGGTTCCTATTACGTTGACGGATATTACGAGAAAGCTGGTGAGAAAATAGCCTTAGAATTCCTAGGCTGTTTTTTCCACGGCCACGACTGCAGATTTAATCCTAATGATTTGAACCCTCTATCAAAAGTACCTTTTGGGACTCTCAGGAGACAGTCTGATAATAAGCTTGAAGCCCTGCGTAATGTTTATTCATTACGGGTGGTTTCTATCTGGGAGTGTGAGTGGGTCACAAAACAAAGTGATCCAGCCATCGTGGCATTTATGGCCTCGTACAAGACACCTGCAAGGCTGAAACCTACGGATGCTCTGTATGGAGGTCGCACAAACGCTATTAAACTCTATCACAAAACCACAGAGGAAGAACGCGTTGATTATAACGATTTCACGTCGCTGTATCCCTACGTACAATCGCATAAAACATATCCAATAGGGCATCCGAAAATAATTTTTAAGGATTTTGAGCCGGTGGAGAATTATTTTTACACCTGTAAGGGTAGGTATAAGAACTTTGTGAAACTAGACGATCACAGAGAGAAGTCAACCTGTGAAAATATACACGGTCCAGGATAATTTATCAGGCTAACAGGTGCACCGTCGGGTATGTCGGCACCATCAGGACCTGTGATTTTGCGAGAGTATATAACAATGTATTATTCAGATCTGTGTAATCCTCGCCGGTCCCAGCGATGAAAAACTCTAAAGGAGAAGTATCAGTAATAGCCGATAGCTGGGGTATTTCCACATAGGTGTTCTTTTCAATGGCCGTCTGTGTAAAGGGGACTGTAAAAAGGTCTAACTCGGACTTAATGCATTCATCCGACATACAATATAGCAGAGCCATGCTTTAGAAAATTGTGTTTGTACGTCTTTTAGTTCTAGTAGATTTTTTCGCACGTTTCACACGTCGACTCCGAGGTCTCTTGGCAACTGAGCATTTTCTGCTTGCACTTCTAGCCTTCTTCTTCACACAATGGCCACTCCCCCTTCTCACCTGAATCCCCGGAGGTCTATAGCTTTTACGACTCATGACCATCAATCCGCTGCCGTCCTGACCATTATTATTATTATTATTACCGTTATTAGATTTTGTTAGCGCCGTAGTAACAACATTACTGAATATACTTTTCGCAGCCGTTTTTAAATGAGGCTTAGCTACTGAACCGCCTTTTAAAGAATGGTAGGGCCGCACGAAAAAAAGACTTGAAAATACCCCCAAAACCACCCCCCTGCATCAACTTGTGCCAATAAAACCTGGTAGCCCGCTACCCGCTTGGGATCGATAATATTCAACATATCGATCAGGGTCAGTTCTGTAGGGCGTGAGATATTTAAAACAGATGCTGTTTCACAGGTCTGAAGTGAAGCTTGGTAACCACTTTGCCGTAAGTGAATTGCACGTCTTGATTTTGATCATCTTTAACTTCAATCGTAATCTCTGTGATGCTGCTTTTATTAAGCCGTACATAATGAGACTTGTCGTATCTAACACTGACTATCTTGTCAGGTTCACCATCTATATGTACTGTGCTTAATAAGGGCACGTATACGTCACAGACTGACTGGTAATCGATAATGTCTGTGTACAGATATAACGTGTAAAATCCACCCCTTATGTCTGATTGGTACGGCGAATACGCTATAGTCGTAGCTCTGGGGTTTTGATCTTTATGGGATGGGGGCGTTGTCTCTATAGAAACCCCTGGCTATAAGCCCAGGATGATGGCCAGCTTTCCATAAAACGTTAATGACGCTCTCTGAGGTGATTTTAGAAAAAACTTTTTCTTTATATGGTCGTAGACAAGGTGTACGCATGGGGGAAGAGACGCATTTATTTCCCTGAGCCAAAATGGCACATCTTCGTAAGGTCCCTGGCTTTAAACTATTTATTTTTACAAACCAAAAATAAGTAGATAAAGTGGCTAACTTAAAAAAAAATGTCAAATGATTAATTAACTTGTGTCAACACCAGTGTTGTCCATTAATCCTGTACATTTATCAAGAAAAGATACACTTATCAGGCATAACATTATGACCACCTTCCTAATATTGTGTTGGTCCCCCTTTTGCTGCCAAAACAGCCCTGACCTGTCGAGGCATGGACTCCACTAGACCCTGAAGGTATGCTGTGGTATCTGGCACCAAGATGTTAGCAGGGTCCTGTAAGTTGCGAGTTGGGGCCTCCATGGATCAGATGTGTTTGTTCAGCACATTCCACAGATCAGAGGTGGGTAGTAACGAATTACATTTACTTTGTTACATTTACTTGAGTACATTTTTTGGGTAACTAGTACTTTTAGAGTATATTTAAAGTTGGGTACTTTTACTCTTACTCGAGTACATTTCTTGTGTAAAAACTGTACTTTTACTTCGTTACATTCAGTGGCGTTCCTCCACTACTGTCAAATAATGACTTGTTTGTAAGTCTTGCAAAACGTCTCGGGTTATGACTATAACCCTTGTTCCCTGGCCCAACCCGCCGCCTCGCGAGTCTCCCCGGTCTGGCTTCCTCCACTGTGCAGACTTCTCCAGATATCCATCACGTGAGGTGGAGGACAGAATGCCTGAAGAATCAACGACCGCACCCCACTGGACGGCCCTTGGGCACATAGCCCAAGGGCCTGGGGTATAAGATGGCTTCCCCGCCAGGGGCAAACTCCAGGCAGGTTGGCACACCGCCAAGGCCTGGAGATCCCCACTCTCCTAAGAGAAGTGATGGCGAGGAGAAAGACCACCTTGTGGGTCAGGTTCTTTGCCTCAGCCGACTCCAGTTGCTTGAAGGGGGCCTCAGCCAGCCCTTCGAATACCACCGCACGGTCCCAGGCTGGGACACTGAACGAGCCGCAGGACTCCCTGTCTGGCAGAGGAGATGCTTTATGGCCTCCTATAACAACAGGGAGCACATTTGCTTTTCCATAACCTGCCATTGTGCTGGGTACACCACCTTTCAGACAACACTGATGAACCTCGGTGGTGGAACACTGAACTGCAGTCTGTATCCTTTGCCCACGGTACACAGGGCCCAAGCAGATATATTCGGGAAGCATAACCATGCGCCAAGATATTCTACTAGGGGAACCAGCCTCTCAAGGCTGGTCTCTGGTACCCACCGAGCCTCCTGCCGGACCCCTGAAGCGGCCACCCGGCAAAGCTTAGTCGGGAGGATTTTCGGTGTGCGAATGCGCTTGCTGCCCAGCTGCAAGTCTTTCTAGAGGCGGCTAGAGCAGGATGCGTCGCTGGAAGTCAATGTGGCCCGAGCGTCGAGACGGCGGAATGCAGCATCGACTTTCAGAAAGCTCCACGGAGGAGGCGACCTTGATCGCTCCTTCCCGGGAGAGGGCTGGCCAGCCACGGCCTCATCTAAGGGAGCAACTCAACAGGGCTGCAACGACTTTGGGCGGACACTGCAGTTCTTGGAAAATGATGTGTCCCGCAGTGCATGATGCAGTGAGAACAACACCAATTCCCTGAGGGCTCCGTGGAGGAGCAACCTCACAATGCACAAAAGCAGCTCCTCAGGAGACTGCTCATGCATATCTTCTCCTGTTTTAGATGAATATTGAAGGGGGAGTCTGAAATCCCCTGCCACTTCAATATACCTGTAAATATCTTAATCAGATTCATAATCAAAGCCTTAATTAATATTTATCCTTCTATTTCTAATGATTAATTCAAGTTGATTTTACTCAATAGAACTACTGATTGTTTGTTCTTCATTTATGTTTTCTAAAGTTTGTGTTTGGTCTTTGAGTGGCGAGGGTCTGGCCTAGGGGTGTGTGATGTGTCACTAAACACTTATAGCAACATGTTGTTGTGTGTTTGGATTTTGGAGGTATCACACACCTCTAACAGGCTAGGAGTGCAGTAACAGTGTTTGCTTACTTAGCCCGGCTTCCAGAGATTAAATATATTTTTGTCTTTCATTTTTATTATATTTTATTCATTTTATATTTCCTTTTACTGAAACACTAAAGAATCAAGATGAATATTGCCTGTACTACTGTCTGTACCTCTGACTGAGAGAAAGCACATGTTATCAGTATGTTTTGGTTAAGTGCTTTGTTGATATGTAGTTAAGACTCTCCAACCTTGGGAGAGCTGTGATGCTGGGGAGATTTTGTGTGTTTGCGTTGCATGATCTGTGCAGGCCTAATATTGAAGATGGACATTTTCTGCACACAACACCAGACATGAAGACGCCTTTCTGCAACCTCCGAGGTCAACAATGATCTAAATCTAGTCATGGGGCGACAACTAGTCTGCCTAGTTTAGTGATATGCTCTGCTATCTATCCTTGTGTGGAAATTTACCATGACTGTACATTTTCTCTGAGCCAATCAGAATCATACACCTTGCAATAATGACGTGGCTAGACCTTGAAAACAGTATAACTGTTGGGACAATTGTATGTACGGTACGACGAGACCGGTAGAGTGGAAGTGCGGCCTACAAACTCCTTGTGAGACTTGAAGCTGGCTTCTGCTGATGAAACTGCAAACTATTCTTAAGTAAAAATGTTCTTTAATTAATTGCACTCCTGACTCTATGTCTTCATTCTTCACTACTGGTCTCTGGGTCTAAGCTGTTATACCCCTAACAGTTTTGGTGGAGGATGCACGGGCAATCACTCCTTGGTGACATCTCTGGCAAACCAACAAATAAGGTAGTAGGAAGTTTTTATTATTTGGTTAGGGCTGTCTGACTGGAAGAGATTGGGTATGGGGAGCGGGAAGATTAATTATACTAAGTGTTTTTAAGGGTAAAACATAAGGGTACAAGAAGTCGCTGATAGCACGCCACGTTACTACGGGCAACTGCTAATGCGTAGCAGACGGCGCATATAGAGTGCCTAAATAGAGAGGGCCCCAACTGGGTATTGGTGTAAATCACCACCTCTACAGGGGCACGTTTCTCTCTGGGACGTGATCTGTCTGTCAGGGAGCACTGCAAACCTGCTCTGTCTCTTCCATCTCAGATAGGGGATCCCCGAATTTAGAGAATCAGTCAGGAATTAAGTTATTAGTTAAACAAAATAAAAAAAGATATAGGTTTGTTTGCCAGAGATGCACCTGGAATGATCCCAAGGAAAATGACCAAAATTGGCATGGACCAGTATATGTGACTTTTCCGCACAAGTGTCCTTTGCAGTTTTGATCACGCAGAAGCCACAGCTGTGTTGGTTAAAGATCGCCGCCTCCATCTCTGCTGGTATAACTTCAGGTGAGTATGAAATTAGACTAAGTTATGGCTGACAATATCAGTAATATGATCAGTAACTTGATCAGTCTGGATAAAGATTTTGAGAAAAATGAAAAAAAGAGCTCAAATGCTGTATGCAGCTCTGCTCTGAAGCCTTCAAAACAAAATAAATTGGCAGACTTATTAAGAAAATGGGCAGCAGGGCTTTAATTATAAAACTAAAGTTAAACAGCAACTTGAATGGTTACAAACAAAGAGAACCAGAACAACTTGAATTTCTAGGTGAAAGAAAAATCCCAGAAGTAACTGAGGGATGGTATAGTCTGATTGCCAAAATGTAAAGGGCTTGAGGTTGTTTTTGGAAAAGTAAAAAAAATGGCAAAATGTATGGGCGGCCAATCTTATCTGCCCCCTCCCCTCTCAGGCTCTCTTCTCAGACTGTTCAAGCAGAGGCACTGACACAGAGACTGAGAATCAGACTTAGGGATACAATTTGATACCCAAATGTTTTTGTAAAAACATAAAGAATTGCAAGCCATTGTGTTTTATTGGATCACAAGCTATGTTCAAAGTTGAAGTTGACGCTTTAAGCACAGACCCAGAGACTGAGATCCAGACTGAATTTAGAGAAGTTAGGTTGCTGAAGGTTGCTAAACCAGTGACCGAGAGTGTTTTAACTATGGTCAGCAGGGCCATTTTTGAACGTAACTGTAACCTCTCACATATTATGTGTAGAAAGAAACAAAAAAACAAAGGCAAATCACGCCACCAGACTACCATTCTGTAAACAAACCAAAGTAAAAAGAAACAGAAGTGACTTACACTCTGTCTAAGAAGTTTGAATAATAATAAATTGAAGCCTTAAGGAATTCCTTTTGAAGGAAAATCTATTGATATAAATTACAGACAATGACTTATGAGATTAAAAATGACAAACTTATAAGAAAGTTGGTCCTGTTCTTCTATTGAAAATTCTGTTTATTTGACTGAATGTTGGTAAAAACACTGTAGGAGAATTGGTGTTAAAAATTTTGAAAACCCAAGAAGCTGATGTTTTGGTTTCAAAATATAAGCTCCTGCTGAGCTGTAATAAAACTATTCGCTTATCTGAATCTGGCCCACCATGTAATTTCTGGTGCTGTGGCTAAAATTGGAAGAGTAACTCAGACTCAATTTGGATGTTGAAGTTTAAATTTGTTGTATGGGCAAAAGACAAAAATGACAACTATGGTTATTTGAAAATGTCATTTCTGGCAAATGATAGAGTTAAAAGGATAATGCCTGATGTTTATTGAAAAAACAAATGTAATATCTCGCCAAGTCTTATGCTGTGCTAGAGTGAGAAGTTAAAAGTTTATGAAAATGCAGTACCAGTCCTGAATGCTCTTTCAAAACGAGCTCAAAGCTGATATCTGAGCCTGTGTATAATATCTTGATAAGTAAAAGCACAGGGCATCACTTGAAAATAATAAGATATGTTTTAGTGGTTAAAGAGGTATACGATGATTTTACACACAGACCTTAAATGAAAGATTTTGTTGATTAATGTTTTACGTATGACTAGTAACTTCGGTGTCTGATCTTGGCCTCCACCATGTACAGAAAATGGCTTTGTTCATAGAGATAGTCAGACTCTAAATTGAATGGACAGTTGTTATAGCTAAATTCACTGAGTGTAACCCACGCACTGTTAGATTGCGTCTTTGAAGAGGTATGATGGATTTTAGTGATTAAGTTGTGTTATGATTAACCTGTCTCCATGTTCTACCTATAGTAAGCAGACGAATTGGCTCTGGTGACTCTTGAATGCACTTTCCCCAAGGCTCCAGAAAATATTGGATCCTGTTGAGGGTCAAAGATCTCAAGCGATTACCAAGTGGGCACGAGGTGGTTTTCCCGAAGACGGGTAAGACTTCCTATGGCCTGACAGGGAGTAACCCAAGCCAGGGAAGTCACTTGGGTTTTATGTGAGGTGTGTATGAGAGTGGAGCGATGTCTGTGAGGCCAGCAGCATCAGTCAAGGGGGGAAGCTGTGCTTGTGGGGGCCGAGAGTCCAGACAGGACACAGCAGGGCCTGCCCTAATTATGCTCCTCTATACCGCTCACCAATAACCGCATAAATTGAGTGCAAGGGAAGAAATACCCTGAGCGAAAGAGTTATGATGGTAAGGGGCATTCAAGAGCCGGCTGAGACCATGCAGTGCTTGTCATTTAACTTGTGTGGAGACCAGAACAAAATGTATTAATTTGTATCAGTAGAACTGAATTAATGTTTGTGGCGGCGCGGAGTCTGCAGCAGGAGAGAGAGAACGGAGACGAGCAGGGAGTAAGTAGTTCAAGTGCAGACGAGTAACACCTGTGTCTGATTGCAGTAATTGGTGTGGAGAGACTGCATTTAAGCAGCAGCAGAATGGGGAGAGAGCGAGAGAGACCTGGACTGGGACTGCACACCACTGCCTGCCGCCTGAGAAAGGAGCTGAATCCGAGTGCAACGTTGATAGTGTTTTGAGTATTTGTGTGCTGAACTCCCTCGAGTGTACTTTATGTTTGAACGAGTTCTGAGTAATAAAGATTGCAGTCCCAGCCACGCCGACCCCGTCTTCTTCCTTCCACACCCACACAACAAAGTAGAACCGAACCACACTGGTGCCGAAACCCGGGAAGGAAGAAGGTCGCCGACGCCATGGAAACTCCGTCACGCACCCCACTTGCGGACATTGTTCAATCGCTCGCCGGTCTTCACCAGGAGACCCAACACGATCTGCTGATTCCACCTAAGGGATTGGATAACAGCCGCATGGTTAAGGTGAGGTGTGTGCACGGGGAAGTGGTGAACTATCCGTTGTTGCCCGTGGATATTCAATTCAGGGGACAAAAGCATAGTGTGGAGGTGGCAGTTAACCCACATCTCCGGCATCCGCTAATTCTGGGAACAAATTGGCCCGCGTTTAATAAATTATTACGGTGCTTGTGTGCGGATGCCTCTTGGGGAAATAAACAAAAGGGGAAGGTAGCGGTGGCTCAGGCGGGGGAGGTGGATTCGGGACCACCGGGACTGGTTCCGGGGGAACGGAGCGCAATGAGAACTCCCATCTTCTCAGACCGCGATGACTTTCCCCGGGAGCAGTCCCAGGATGAGACGCTCAAAACGATTCGCGCAGGTCCGTTCCATCGACGGCCACCTCGTCCACCCTGACCAACCGCTTTCCTATCCATATTTCGCAGTAAGGAAAGATTGCTTGTATCGGGTGGCCCAAGACGCCCAGTCAAAACAAGATACAATGCAGTTACTAGTACCCAAAAGCCGTCGTGAAATGCTTTTCCAGGCGGCTCACGCGAATCCAACGGCCGGGCATTTAGGACAAACGGCTACACTAAACCGACTAATGGCCCGTTTTTTTTGGCCGGGCATTCACGAGAATGTACGCAGGTGGTGTGCGTCTTGTCGTGAATGTCAGCTGGTGAACCCGCCGGCCACCCCGAAAGCACCATTGTGCCCCCTTCTGTTGATGCAGGTCCCCTTCGAAAGAATTGGTATGGACCTCATCGGGCCATTAGAACGGTCAGCAAGAGGGCATCGTTTTGCGTTAGTGCTAGTGGACTACGCAACACGATAACCCGAAGCAGTCCCGCTCCGTACGATCTTGGCGAAGAGTGTCGCGAGCGCTCTGTTTTCGTTAATCTCCCGGGTGGGAATCCCCAAAGAGATTCTCACCGATCAAGGCACGGTGTTCATGTCACGGACTGTCCGCGAACTTTACGAATTATTGGGCATTAAAGCGATACGGACCAGCGTCTATCACCCACAAACAGACGGGCTGGTCGAGCGCTTTAATCGCACTTTGAAAGCCATGATTCGGAAGTTTGTTCACGAGGACGCCAAAAATTGGGATAAATGGCTGGAACCTCTGTTGTTCGCGGTCCGCGAGGTCCCCCAAGCCTCCACGGGGTTTTCCCCCTTCGAGCTGCTCTATGGACGCCAGCCACGGGGGGTGCTGGATGTCCTTAGAGAGGCTTGGGAGGACGGGCCTTCCGCAAGCAAGAACGAAATTCAGTATGTCTTGGATCTGAGAACAAAACTCCACACTTTGGGGCGGCTATCCATGGAGAATTTTTTACAGGCTCAAGACAGACAGAGACAGCTGTACAACAGAGGTGCCCGGCTGCGACAATTTTCACCGGGAGATAAGGTACTTGTATTACTCCCCACGTCTAGCTCGCAATTACTTGCAAAGTGGCAAGGGCCCTTTGTGGTCACACGGCGAGTCGGAGATCTTAACTATGAGGTTATTCGCTCAGATAGGGACGGGGCTCGTCAAATTTACCACCTCAACCTGCTTAAAAAATGGTCGGAGGCGGAGTCGGTGATAATGGCGACGGTAGTGAGTGGGGAGGAGGATCTCGGGCCAGAGGTGGTCCAAAAGCCTCAATCCATTGCTCTGGCCACGGGGGGAGACCACCTCTCGCAGCTCACTGACGTGAAACATTTACAAGCTGAGTTTGCTGACGTTTTCTCGCCCCTACCGGGCCGAACAGACCTTATTCAACACCATGTTGAGACCGAGCCGGGGGTGGTGGTTCGCAGCCAGCCGTACCGCTTGCCTGAACACAAAAAGAAAATAGTTCAGACAGAATTAGAGGCAATGCTAGACATGGGAGTGATAGAAGAGTCCAACAGGGCGAGCCCGATAGTTTTGGTTCCCAAACCGGACGGCTCTGTCCGCTTCTGTGTGGATTATCGAAAAGTCAACCCGGTCTTGAAGTTTGATGCTTATCCAATGCCAAGGGTCAACGAATTGCTTGATCGGCTAGGGACCGCTTGATTTTATTCGACACTGGACTTGACGAAAGGTTATTGGCAGATCCCCTTAACTCCAATGACCAAAGAAAAAACCGCTTTCACCACGCCGTTTGGGTTACACCAATTCGTTACCCTTCCCTTCGTGTTGTTCGGGGGCCCTGCAACCTTCCAGCGACTGATGGACAGGATTCTGCGGCCGTACGCTGCATATGCCGCTGCCTATCTGGATGATATCATTATCTACAGCGCAGACTGGCAGCGTCATATGCAGCATTTGAGAGCTGTCATAAAGTCGCTGCGAAGGGCAGGGCTCACGGCCAACCCGAAGAAGTGTGCAATTGGGCGGGTGGAAGTAAGATATCTGGGCTTCCACTTGGGTCATGGGCAGGTGCGTCCCCAAATTGACAAGACCGCGGCAACCTGCCCGAGGCACAAGACCAAAAAGGAGGTTAGACAGTTCCTGGGGCTAGCAGGATACTACAGAAGGTTTGTGCCTAATTATTCGGACCTTGCTAGCCCGCTGACTGATCTAACTAAAAAGGAAGTACCAGATACAGTTCAGTGGACGGAGCGGTGCCAGCAGGCTTTCACCCACATAAAGGCTGCTCTGTGTGGTGGCCCGCTCTCAGGCTCCAAACTTTTCTCTCCCTTTTCTCCTGCAGACGGACGCATCAGACAGGGGGCTGGGCGCAGTCCTGTCCCAGGAGGTAGAGGGTGAGGAGCGGCCGGTGCTGTACATCAGTCGGAAGCTCTCTAAGAGAGAGACGATGTACAGCACCATCGAGAAGGAGTGTCTGGCCATCAGGTGGGCCGTCCTCACCCATCGCTACTACCTCTTGGGGCGGGAGTTCACCCTCTGTTTGGACCACGCCCCCTTGCAGTGGCTCCACCGCATGAAGGATACCAACGCGCGGATCACCCGTTGGTATCTAGCTTTACAACCTTTTAAGTTCAAGGTGGTCCACAGGCCGGGTGCTCAGATGGCTGTGGCTGACTTCCTCTCCAGGAAGGGGAGGCCGCAGGCCGGATGACTCCCGGCCTGAGTCGGTGGGGTATGTGGCGGGGGGGGCGTGGCCCCGCGGAGTCTGCAGCGGGAGAGAGAGAACGGAGCCGAGCAGGGAGTAAGTAGGTCAAGTGCAGACAAGTAACACCTGTGTCTGATTGCAGTAATTGGCGTGGAGAGACTGCATTTAAGCAGCAGCAGACTGGGGAGAGAGAGAGAGAGAGACCTGGACTGGGACTGCACACCACTGCCTGCCGCCTGAGAGAGGAGCTGAATCCGAGTGCAATGTTGATAGTGTTTTGAATATTTGTGTGCTGAACTCCCTCGAGCGTACTTTATGTTTGAACGAGTTCTGGGTAATAAAGATTGCAGTCCCAGCCACGCCGACCCACGTCTTCTTCCTTCCACACCCACACAACAAAGTAGAACCGAACCACAATGTTATTATGAGTTTACTTCAGCAGGCTTAATTCAGAGACATGGTGATGGCTTTAAGAGGAGGATGGCTTTTGAAGTTTAAGGAAGGTCTGAAGGACAAAGGTATTTAAACTAAAGATAACTTGAAACAATTTCATAGCGTTACTTATTGGAGATGTTCTAATTTGAAAGTTAAACATTTAAATTTCTAAACTTTGAAGGATTAAAGGTTAATGAATGTAACATTATTGTTAAAGTCTTAGAAGACAGTTGAAAAGATTATCAGAGAGAGAGAGAGAGAGACTGCTTGTGGACGCAGGGATGGTACTGTGACAGTTTGTTATCGCCCTGCTAAAGCTGAAACAAAACAAAGAAATGATATCAGAACCAAAACAACCCAGCTGACTTTTATAAAAACAGATGAATAATGAACAGACATGATCTGAAATTGGTAGAGATTTTGTAAAAGCAGCGTTTAAATAATTTTTAGAGTTAACACCAAAAGCAAATTTTGAGAATGAGAAATTAATATTTATGTGTGTGTGTGTGTGTGTGTTGATGACTGCACTTTATGTTTTGTATGTGTTGGTTTGTGGAACTATTCTGTCCTGATCGAGTGTATGGAGTGTATGGTGTCATTATTACCTCTTCCATAGACATCAGTGTGTAATTAATATTAATGTTGATGACTTGTTCTTAAAAATAAAACTATACTTTCCACATTTTTTTTGTATTATGATCTTTTTATTTTACTGAGAGATGCTTGGTTTTCACCGAACACGTAGTCATATAATATTGTATCGATATCGAGATATCTGGCATGAAAACCGAGATATGAAATTTTGTCCATATAGTTCAGCCCTAACTAAAATAACCACTCGTTACAACCAAGGTATGCAGCAAAGCATTTGTGAAGCCACAAGACGCACAACCTTGAGGCGGATGGGCTACAACAGCCCCCACCGGGTACCACTCATCTCCACTACAAATAGGAAAAAGACCAAAATTGGATGTTTGAAGACTAGAAAAATGTTGCCTGGTCTGATGAGTCTCGATTTATGTTGAGACATTCAGATGACAGAGTCAGAATTTGGTGTAAACAGAATGAGAACATGGATCCATCATGCCTTGTTACCACTGTGCAGGCTGGTGGTGGGGGTGTAATGGTGTGGGGAATGTTTTATTGGCACACTGTAGGCCCCTTAGTGCCAATTGGGCATTGTTTAAATGCCACGGCCTACCTCAGCATTGTTTCTGACCATGTCCATTTTGGCTACTCTACCCACCTCTGCCACAGATGCTTGATTGGATTGAGATCTGGGGAATTTGGAGGCCAAGATCTGATGATACATGTATATATATATACTGTATACACACACACCTATCAGGCACAACATTATTAGCCCTAATATTGTGTTGGTTCCCCTTTTGCTGACCTGTCGAGGCATGGACTCCACTAGACCCCTGAAGGTGTGCTGTGGTATCTGGCACCAAGATGTTAGCAGCAGATCCTTTAAATCCTGTAAGTTGGGAGGTGGGGCCTACATGGATCGGACTTGTTTGTTCAGCACATCCCACAGATGCTTGATTGGATTGAGATCTGGGGAATTTGGAGGCCAAGTCAACACCTCAAAGTCGTTGTTGTGCTCCTCAAACCATTCCTGAAGCATTTGTGCTTTGTGGCAGGAGCATTATCCTGCTGAAAGAGCCACAGCCACCAGGGAATACCGTTTCCATGAAAGGGTGTACATGGTCTGCAACAATGCTTAGGTAGGTGGTATGTGTCAAAGTAACATGGATGGAAGGACCCAAGGTTTTCCAGCAGAACATTGGCACCCTGACTGGTCTATGACTGGTCTAGCCCGACCGTGCAGCCCCATACGCAACAAACTGCAATGCACTGTGTATTCTGACACTTTTCTATCAGAACCAGCATTAACTTCTTGAGCAATTTGAGCTACAGTAGCTTGTCTGTTTGATCAGACTACATGGGCCAGCCTTTGCTCCCCACTTTTCTATCAGAACCAGCATTAACTTCTTGAGCAATTTGAGCTACAGTAGCTCGTCTGTTTGATCAGAACACATGGGCCAGCCTTCGCTCCCCAACTGCATCAATGAGCCTTGGCCACCCATGACCCTGTGGCCGGTTCACCACTATTCCTTCCTTGGAGCACTTTTGATAGATACTGACCACTGCAGACTGGGAACACTGTCGTCTAGCCCAGTGGTTTTCAAACCTGTCCTGGAGGACCACCAGCCCTGCACATTTTGTATGTCTCCCTATATCAGACACACCCATTTCAGGTCTTGCAGTCTCTAGTAATGAGCTGATGAGTTGAAGCAGGTGTGATAGATGAGGGAGACACACAAAATGTGCAGGGCTGGTGGTCCTCCAGGACAGGTTTGAAAACCACTGGTCTAGCCATCAAAATTTGTCCCTTGTCAAACTTGCTCAAATCCTTACACTTGCCCATTTTTCCTGCTTCTAACACATCAACTTTACGGACAAAATGTTAACTTGCCGCCTAATATATCCCACCCACTACCAGGTGCTGTGATGAAGAGATAATCAGTGTTATTCACTTCAGCTGTCATAATGTTATGCCTGATTGGTGTAATGACATTCAGCATCTGTATAGTGCTTATTTTGATCGTTACCTTCTGTAAATTAAAGTGGTTCTTGTTCCCCTCTTGTTTCATGTAGTTACAGGGTAAGTATGAATCTGCAGGCTGTAAATTAAAGTGGCTCTTGTTCCACTCTTGTTTCATGTAGTTACAGGGTAAGTACAATAAAAACACATACACAATCTGATATCACTCGGAAATTTGAAAAACAACTTCCTTTTAAGAGGAATGTCTTTTGAAATTTTGATATTATTTATTAAAAGGAAAAGTACTACACCAAGAAATGCTCTCATAATTTACTAATCTTTTCGTACCCAATCAGCTGTTACCAGCAAGCGTGCATGAGTAAAGACGCTTCAAGCTTTCATGACGTTCTCATGCACGGTTCATCTGAAACACGCGGGAACTGGTGTCTCTATTTTCTAGTCTTGTTAGTTTTTCATTGCTATTATCATATATTTTGTTATTGTTTGTATAATGTATAATGTAAAATATTGTTATATTTCTTACAAACACTTATTGTTTAACTTCAGAAGATATTGATTCATCAGTTGGGGTCGTATGGATTACTGTAGCCTAGTTATTGCTGTTATGTGCTGTGTGATGCTTCTTAAAAACCCAAATGAGTTTAGATTATTTATTTTTCTGTGTTCATAAGTAGAAATAAAGTCACGTACATCTCGGATGGCATGAGGGTAAAAGTCAAGTAAAAGGTGAGGTCATTTCTATGTGCACTGTATTTTCAGTGTAACAGTTACAGGATACTAGCTCGAGACATGGGATTCCTTCTTAAGATTCATCTGTGGCAAGGACGATAAAAAAGAGGAACAAGAGGAGGATGAAGCCAAGCAAGGCTTTATTTTCAAGCAAGAATCACTTTAATTTAAAACCCGCAGATTCGTACTTACCCTGTAACTACATGAAACAAGAGGGGAACAATACAATATTACATGAAACAACACGGATTAATTACCCCTTAATTAAAAAATACTTGCAGTATAAATAATTTGTTAATTTTCCTGATAGTTACCCCTTTATTCCCCCAATATTACATATTGTTTCCTTGTACCTACAAATACTTACTTTATAGTTACACTATAAATTACCAAAAGTTATGCTGTAAATTCACTTTAATTATGCAGTACTTTCCGGGTTGTAATCTAAAGCTTTACCAAAGAGTTTTATAAATACCATAGCACTTGTTTTGTCTTTATTTGCACAAAGTTTAGTTTCCAGAACTGGAAAAACACTACACTATAAAACACTATAATGTTTATGTTTCAGCAATTATTCACAAAAATATTTTAAATCTGGATAAGGAATAGAATAGCTCTAAGTGTAACCTTTCATTAGAGCCCAAAACTATGTCTGTACATCAAAGCATAGCAGCATTGTATGTGTCAGTGGTTACAAACGGTCATTTGGAGTCTCCAAGTGGCTTTTTTTGGGTAGTGCCTATACATAACCTCAGAAAAGCATGTGCAAAACACCTTTTTTTTTTTAAGGCATTGTTATCAAATGGTAAATTGGACTTGGTAAGGCCTCATGCTGTGATCCCATTGTGTTTTCCAGCTAATAGCTCCCAGCTATAGTCATATGCAGGCATCTTTTTACAACAAAAAAAAAAATTGTTGGTGGAATTTCATTTTTTTCTTCAGTGTTCAAAGTTCAATGCCAGTATGACTTACAGTGATTTGATGTTTAGGAACAAACCTTAGATTGTCACCTTTCAAAAGAGACCAAAACTGAACTGAATAAATGCACGTTAGAAACTTTATCTTAACTCTCTGTAATGATTACGATTTATTTTTGCTTGGTGCAGTCCCGAAAAGTTGTTCTGCAACTTTTAGTAAGTTATCTTAGTTTTAGAGTAAAGATAAAGCGTCTAACAAGGTCTACGTGCATTCATTGTAATGCCTTGTTTTCCCACATGGAAAATGGCGAATATTACTTTTTTGTGGGCGTTCCCAGTAATGCCGACCAAGTCTATAAAGGGGTTTGAGTGATCAATTATCCGTATTTAACCTGATAAAAAGATATTTATTCAGTACACATTATATTTCACCTGCAGCAGCATTGTGAACTTTTGTAATGATACATTTGTCCATTAACTTTTAAATACATCATTATGTTTAACTGCAAACGCACAAGGAGAGTCTCTGCATTAACGACCCACACATGGCAAATCATGTGCTATTATATTTCTCTCCGATACGGTAGGGAAGTTAAACGAAATGTGGAGGATTTTAACTGTGACGAGATGACTGACAGGGCAGTTTAAACGGAGACGGGAAGCACGTGACTAAGCGGCAGAGTCCATTATAGATGACGAAGTAGTATGTCCCAAAGCTTGCATACTCTTCTGTTACACACTCAAAAGTATGTACTTTTTCTTCACAAAAGAGTACATACTTTTAGGTCGTAGTATAAGTAGGCATATATTTTGTTACTTTATCTTAGCAGCACAGTTTTGCCAATCTACTTCCAACTCAGACCTAAATGGTGACCGGATATATTTAGGTCTGAGTTTGATGTAGATGTAGATGTTTTACATGTATATGCATTCCATGTGGCCTTGCAATCACTTAACCACAATGGACACTTTGTGATTATAATAAACAAGATAAAGAAAATATATGTACTTTGTATACAAATCGTGTATTTCATAAAAATAATTCCTGTTTTGTTTTTTTTTTCCCTGCTAGTCTTGCTTGATTAGACGTGTAAAATATGTCAGTGGAAGTTTATTCACAACCTTGACTAGGCATGTAAAGGACGTCATTGGACGTCTATTCACAACCTCTTAAAAACTACTTGGTGCACTTAAATTAATTATTGCAGTATTAACAAGCTTTTCCATATTTCTCAAGGGTTTCATAGAGGTTCAGGATGGATTTTAAATGCACGTGTAAAAGACGTCACCATAAAGACGTCCTCTCACAACTGATTCTCAACAGGGTATATATTGAACAACACATAACTTAAAGTCAAAGTAACAATTTGCAATGTACAAACTTATCTGAATGCATTTTTAAGAAATGTTCTGTGTTTCATATTTTTACAGATTCATGCCATCATACCGCGACTATTTTTGACCAGGGACACGACGTTGCCGCTGGACCAATGTTTGCTGGGTTACGTCACGACTTAAAGGACCGTTTTTAGAAATAGGGCTTTTTCAACTTCTTTCCTACATTTAGATATGTTTGGCAAATGCATTTTTGTCTCAGTGCATGCATTGTTTTAGTTTGGCAGGGTCGCCGCTAGCTTAGCTTAGTATAATGAATGGAATCCTATGTTGCCAGCTAGCATGTCCAGAGTAAAAGTGATTAAAAAAAAAGAAAACACCTAATTACTTCTTGAGGCCTGCATATTCACAACGAGTACAAATAGCGATGCAGATTAAGACTAGGCGATTTCCTAGGCAGATATTGATTTGGGACTATATTATGGGGAAGCACAGGCAAAAGCCAGGCGAAAGTATAAACAAGGCACTACGCACCTACAGTAATTTGCGCTTGACTTAATTAAACAATTGGGCATCCATTATAAAGGCGAGAAGTAGCGGTACGCAAGAAAAGGTCCAGGTAAGGATTAAAACAGATGTGCAAATGACGTACCGGTACGCTAAAAGCTCGTTCTGGGCGCACAGAGAGGTTTGGGAGTGGCAGGACTGAGTATCGGCGCGTACCGGCCCACTTAAAGCACTGGATGAGCTGCAAGAGATGTATCGACAGGTTCATCGCAGAAGGAAACACAGTACAGGTGCGTATTATGCTTAAGCATACTTAGACCACGCTTACTGTATCTCTGTTGACACTGTGATCGCTGTATCTAAAGTGTATGTTCTACTCGCCTCTCTAGTCTAACCCCCGCCACGAGCCGAGCACATGGAGAGTGTCAGACAGATATCCCCCTTTCTCTCTCTCTCTTCCCCGGTCGCACCCTCTCATTGAAACCGCGACAGCAACAACTGTCTATTCGTCCATGACGGAAACGCTGCCCACACCAGAAGCTCCTAATTTGATTCTTTGTCCGTGTTTTTTTTGAGATTGTAAAATAGGTTGCATCTTCCCCCACCTCTCCATTACTATGACTGCCGAGGCACAGCACGAGATGGACGCTTGGGGTGACATCAGCGAGCGGAACACATGGAAAGTGAGCGGACAGATTCCCACTTTCTCTCTCTCTCTCTCTCTCTCTCTCTCTCTCCTCCGGTCGCGTCCGCATGCTCGAAACCGCTAAAGCAACGACCCTGTTATATTCGTCCATGACGATGAGCACTCGCGCTGTAGATAAGCTTGGGCTGGAATGGGACTGCAAGGCCGCGCAAAACCCGGCCCAGCCAAAGCTGGGCGATTGATTTTTTCACCCAGTTCTGTAAACTTCATTCTTCTTCAAGACCTCCACCACGAGGTTTCAAGGTCTTGCAAGCAGCCATTTCTGCCGCTCATTTCCGGCGCGCATTACATAAAGTGGGGCGGATTTCGCCACTGTTTCTAAAATGGCAGATCAGGCATTTAGCCTCCTTGTTTAGAGCATTCGACTCCCATGCAGAAAGACCCAGGTTTGCGCCCTGCTTGAGCGTGATGTGCAACCCGGAGAGATTACAACAACAATTGCTCAGTATCAGTTTCTACATGTGCTTCCTGTTTCCACACCCATCTTGTGCCTACTTCAGCTTCATCGTGGAAGCTACGCCCCCTGCTGCCTTCCAAATTGTATAGGATCATTAAAAGGCATGATTCCTGAGGCTGAAACAAGCTCAGACGGGCTACAAACTTAGCACTGAGAGCTACCAAGCACACCACCCGCGCATTATGCAGGCCATGGCGGGAATGTTGTCAGTAGAGCGCCACCTTTAGCTAATTCTCACTGACATCACAGAGAAAGACGAGTCTTCATTGTTAGAGCAACTCATTTCTGTGACAGAAAGTCTATCTAGAGGGTCTGTGACTACTGTGGTAAAAGCAAGGCCCACTTCTTTCCACCGGTGCTATAGAGGCAGCCTTTTATAGACGGTATTTTGTAGTACCCAAAAAGTTTATGGATTATGTCCGATTCTGGACTTACGTCGCTTAACTTGCACCCAATGGGAGCAAATTCGAAATGCTGATGTTGAAGTCCATTCTGTCTCCGATTTGAACCGGGATTGGTTTGTGACCATCGATCTAAAGGATGCATATTTCCACATCCAGATCGTCAAGAGACACAGTAAGGCCCTATAATTTCCGCGATCACAGAATCGCTGACGGAATCGCAGAATTGGCATATTAACACGGAATCTAGGAATCTAGTGGTAACGCAGATTTTCCTGGATTTGTACATATTTGGAATGAAATTCTGTTTTGTGTGGGAGAAGAACGTATGTCTGGGGAAAATACAGACCGGGGGAAGCAAATCTGGGCGACACAACCCCTCCCGTCATTTCAGCCCCTCCTTCAAAACAATGAAAGTATGGCGAAGCGCCTCTCCACGGCTCTGCTTTCGTCTGTGAAAAAGTTAAGAAACCTGACGCTAACGGCGCCCCCGTTGTGCTTTTACAACACAGACAGCGTTTGACGCGTGCAGATGAACCGCGGATTGTGAATTGCAAATACAGACAAATATTGTCCATTCTGTCAGATTTTCCGGTGTTCTCCTCCGACCCCCGTCTGTATCATGCTTTGATTTATGATGGGCAGCATATCTTCTGCAAATGCGACTGTGTTCCCCTCTGTCCCAAACACATATGCATATAACTTGCTGGATATAGGTAGTTTACATGATAAAAGTAACCTTAAAGTTATGCCTCTAGTTTTAATCATTTAAACGGGCCTTTGAAGTTTGAGCAAAAACTTCTCACAGTGTTGCGGTTTCGTGTATTTTATTTTAAAAAATTCACAGCGCTGGATGTCATATGGTGCTTGTGAAAAACACAGAATACATGATTTCATGGTGAAATTTGTTATTTTTCATGTTTAATCAGGTCTATTTCCAGGTTTGTTTACTTAATAGTGCTGTATGGAAAAGATTTTCTTATTCTTTTTTTGTTTAGGCCTTTTTTTCTTACTTGAAAGATAAAAGCTAATGGAGCACTTTCATTTAAACTTATAAAAACTAATATAATTTATTTTACTGGACAGTTTAAAGCTCTTAACAATTAATATTTTGTTGTTATGTTGCATCATACAGTAGGCCTATTTGTCCTGAGTAAATGTGATGTTTGTTACCTCAATAAATTTAAAAGGCACCTATTATGCAAAATTCACTTTTATAAGGTGTTTGAACATAAATTTGTGTTGGCAGTGTGTGAAAATGCCAAGAAAAATTAGCTGTTCTTCATCATCATGAAATATTATCATCTGCATGCGTTTTAAAGCCTTTTGTACAACCACCCTATAATGGTAAAAATCCACCCACTATTTTTTTTTTAATCCCCATAAATCATAAGCAGTCTCTCAGCACAAGCTGTTTCCAGATTCCTGCAGTGTGACGTCACACTGCACGAGAGTGTTGATGGACACTGCCGTTTTAGCGTAGACCCCGCCCTCAGAGAGCTGTTCACAGTCATCCATGTTTATCTCCTCACCAGAGCATTAACAGCAGCATTCAAGTAAGAGACGTGTTCTTATTAAAGCTACTAAAGTTCAGTCAGTCAAGAGCAGTGAGTGATATTCTGTTGTTCGGTTCATATTAACAGCAGATAGAGCAATACAAACTGCTTTCACTTTAGTAACAACAGATGGATCTAATATACACACAAGATTTCTGTAACTGCATACATGCACAGGCACAACCAACTGTTTTCATTACCTTGTGAGCATTTGGCAGTTTAATCGCAATAACATTTGCAAGAGAACTAGTTTAATGACTACTCAAGGATGTGCTGACATCCAGCTCTGTGCGTATACGACAGGAGCATGTGTGTGTGTTTAAGTTGATAGCAAAAAGGCTTTAAAACGCATGCAGATGATAATATTTCATGATGATGAAGAACAGCTAATTTTTCTTGGCATTTTCAACATGGTATATCAAATTATCTGTTAGGAATTTTGATCTAAAACTTCATAGGCACACTCTGGGGACACCTGAGACCTATATTACATATTGTAAAAAGGGGCATAATAGGTGCCCTTTAAGGTCATTCCTATTTTATGTTTTATGTTCTATTATATTAACATTAAAAGCACACTCTTTTTACGACTAAAATAACGGGTAAAAAAACGGAATCCCCAAAAATTAAAACGGAAAAAACTGAATTTGCAAAAAATAAAACAGAAAAATCGGAATTTGGGGGGAAAAAACGGAATTAGTGTTAAGGAGTTTGTACTAAGAAGCTGATCAGGAGATTGTGCTCGCCTCAGGGTGTCAATCAAAACATCACAGGATTCAGAATATTCTTATCTTTACTGTGTACTAGTTTGAGTGTGGTCTGAAATAAACAATTGAATAACATTACAAAATACAATATACAATTACAATATACATACAAAATAGTGAGCTACATGTCATTCTACAATCAATACAATTCTCAGGATTTGGACTGCACTACCGAACTTCACCGCTAGATGGGACATGAAGCGCATATAACGAGGATCATTCTCCAATAATAACCAACTGCAGAACCGCAGAACCATATACGTCACTCACAACAGTCTGAGGGCAACAGCACCACGCCACAGTCTCATGCCGGAAGTGGGCGGAGCAGCAGTCTGATCGAAAGTGGGCGGAGTTTCATGTAAAAACAACAATGGCGGAAGACACAGCGAGAAAGTAAACTATTGAAAGAAGGCTACACGGACGGGACAAACGTAATCTGAGTCATCATGGCGGAAGAAGAGAACACGGTAAATACTTGTCTTTGTGGGGTGTGTAATCGATCGTTGTTGGATTAACGCTTATATAAAAACGTCTCTGGCTTGTGGTGCGCGCACGCACACGTGTGTTGTGTTTGTTTTGTGATTTTAATCTGTTGTTGACATTGTATTTTACGGCGTTTGTTTACATCTTATGACTATGAGTAATGTTTTGAATGTATCTTATTTCATCTATAGAACCATATAACCATTCAGAGAGGTGCAGCGCTGCCACCATTGATGCAATGTACAACATGTTGCAAAAATTTCCACTGCCCTTTTTGTTTAAGCTCTATTTTTAAACCAACAAGACGGGACAAATTGAACAATCATGTTAAAATTCACATAAAAAAGTCTGTTGTCCATGGAGGTAAGAATGTCTTAACTTATTTGTTAATATGCAGTGGCAAGAAAATGTTATTTCATAGAACACATTTTGGAATTAATGGGTTGGTTTTCTGCATGATTTAATTCATTAAAATGTCTATTCATCAAAGTCAAAAGTTTAGACGACAATACACACCAACACTTCAGTTAATGAAACTCAATCATATATTTTTGTATTTGATTTGTTATAATAACATGTCATATCTTTGAATACTTCCCATATTTAAAAACACAACAGGGATACGTTTGAGTAGGTTTGGAGTAACACTCTGTAGCATTTTTAGAACTCCAAGAACATAAGTGTGTTTTTTTTTATATATATATATTTCAGATTTCACATTTCACAGATGTGGATTGGGCTGCAGACCAGCTTTACATTTCCATTGTCTCTACTGTCAGGCAACAGTTTTAAGAAGAGACGATTTTCAAAATCATTTGGAAGTGTGCAAGTGGAAGCAGCGTCCTGCATCCTGCAGAATGTCAACCACAAGTGCAACATTTACAGTTCCAGGGGTCGCAACCATGACCATGCCAGGCACTACCGGGACGCCTTCATCCACCACCACCACCACTGCACATAACGTGCCAGGCACTACCGGGACGCCTTCATCCACCACCACCACTGCACATAACGTGCCAGGCACTACCGGGACGCCTTCATCCACCACCACCACTGCACATAACGTGCAGGCACTACCGGACGCCTTCATCCACCACCACCACCACTGCACATAACGTGCCAGGCACTACCGGGACGCCTTCATCCACCACCACCACTGCACATAACGTGCCAGGCACTACCGGGACGCCTTCATCCACCACCACCGCCACTGCTCATAACGTGCCAGGCAGGGTTCGTGCACGGCCTGTTATTAAACAGAAATGCCCAATGTGCAGTGCCGTCATGAATAAAAAAAATATAAAGAAACATATTGACCGTAAACACACAAATCAACCAATTCAGGACATTAATGCCAGTTTCCACCTTGCAAGCCAGTGTGTGGATAAATCTAATGGCATATTCACCGTGCTTAATGTTGCACGAGGTCAGAGTAATCCTCTTCATGTCCAACACAAAACATGGGGAGAACAGCAAAAAGTCTGCTGTGAATCAAATGAATGCCAAATAAACATGGAAGTAGCACGGAGGAGTGGTCTGTTATCATATCAGTGTATGCATGTCAGATCTCTAAGTTACTGCACATCTTCAGCTGAAGAAGTCTCTCTAAAGGAAGAAGTTTTAACGGAAATGGTGAAAGCAAAGTGGTTTGGTGACGAGAAGAAAAACGTATGCCTTGCTCGTCAGCAGCTTGCCATTTCTAGCAGAGTACCACTGTCTATAGAAACCTCAATTGGCAGCCCTCAAACAAAAAAGTTCATTTCTGTGTTTGAGCCAAATGTGTCCTATTATAGCCGGCTGGGGCGTGTCATTGTTGTTTACAACACCAAATTAAACACCTGGCACTGCCGCTGTTCCCAAGTGCGCCGCTCATGTCCACATAAGTATATTGCGAAATGGCATCTATTTCAAACGGACCGTGAGCTTTTCCGTACTGTCTTCAGCAGAGAAGAATCCCCACCCCAAAAGGCACATACGCAGTCTGAGGAGAGCAATGTCACAGAAGACCATCCTTTGTATCCTCCACATGATCTGGGACTGAAACAAATGGTGCAGTACATTCTACAGAACAAGAAGATACCTGCTATCCTACCAGACAATATACGTGCACCATCACTAGGCAAAGAATACCAAAAATACCTTTGTCCAGAAGAAACTATGTGTCAGAGATGTCCAGGTGTCGTCCCACTTAGTGACCCTATTCTAATTACAAAGAGGGCTAAAATTCTCTCCAACTGGTGCATTGTTGAAGGTAGGATTTTGTTATTAATATGGATATGTGATATGCAATTACACTGTCCTCTGATGCAATACTTGATTTGAATGATAGATGTATCAACCTACTGTAAGCAGTGTCCGCTGTGTGGAATGTTTTATCGCTACCAAGAGTGGAAAGACAAGCTCCATAACTTTAACGACCACATCATTCTTGACATACATTTATGTCTAACCTTAAGAAACCTTCTACAGGTAACCTTGAAAGTATTAATGTGTTCAGTAAGAACAGCACATTTCAATGTCTGAAAGTGTGTACATTGATATTTTTTTGTAACTTTTTGTTTTCAGGCCCATACTGCTGTGAGCAGAGCAGTTGAGTTTTTACAGGATATGACAGGTGTGAAGTTTCCACCAGCAAACACGGTGCTTCATGCATACTTGCACTTTGAGGCCCTTACGGATCACGAATACAAGTATTCCTGCATTACTTGTGGTGATCACCCCCCTGTGGTGATCATGGATTTACACAAAAAAGGTGTTTTCCATTTACCAGGTATGACTACTGTTATACTCCCCTTTAGGGCTGTCAAACGATTAATCCCAATTAATTGCATCCAAAATGAAAGTTTGTGTTTACATAATATTTCTATGTGTGTACTGTATATTTGAATACACACACATGCATGTATTTAAGAGAACTTTGCTTGTGTGTGTGTATATATATGTGCACACAATATACACACATGCTATATATTATTATTATTGTATTTTATTTTTTTTAAATTTGGATTTCACAGACACTTGTTAATTGTTTATTGTAGTTTTCTCAGTTTGACCTTGTCATAATGCACTGTTTATGTCACTCTTTAGTAAGTGATATCCAGGGTCCTGCAGAGAATTTTAATGGGGAGGTCAACATGGAGACGTTTTGGGAGGCCATGTCTTGTGATATGATTGGTCGTGGATTTGTTGCAAGTATGAACACAGTGCTTTGTACATTGTTGGAAAATATGTAAAAATGCAACATGATACCATGTTTTTTTGTTTTGTTTTTAGGTGGTAAACATAATCCATGTGCGGTATTACCAACATACCATTTTTGGGCTCCTTGGATAGGAAAGGCCACACGGTGTTCAGACTCTGTACTAAACACAGAGTTTGAAAAGATTCATGTTGCGAAATCTGTATCCGAAATTTCTGAAATTACGGTTACAGAGGACAGACTCAGAGAAGAACTATACAAACAAAAGGTAGGGTTTGTTAGTCAAAAACTGTGTTGTGTTTTTAAAATATTACCTTGTTAACAAAATTATATATTTTTTTAGGTTGCGGTCATTAGGAAGTTATGTAAAGAATGTGGTTTGGACCCCAATGGATCCCGCAGCGATCTTCTTTTGAGGTTGTCAAATGAAATGAAATCCAGACAAACGTATGACAAAATCTTTGACAAAATCTGGGCAGCCTCTGGTAAGAAACACATAATTTTTCATTAAATCTGGTTAATGTGTAGTTATAAACAAAACAAACTTAATTATACTTTGATTTACTGAATGAGATTAATATCTTGTCTTATAGGAGGTTGGGCTGTGATCATGTGCCCATGTGGGATTGTTTACAGTGTAAAATGCAATCTGCGAGCTGAGAGCCCTCGAGATTTTGCAGACTTACTGTTATCCTGGAAGCATATGCCAAATGTCATAATTTATGACTTTGCACGGGGTCTTGCAACACACTTGAACTTAAGAGCACCAGAAAAGGTACCCATCTCTCCATTTGAGGGTCGTTTGGCAGAACCCACTCCGTCCAACATAGCATTGGCCAAACGTGGACAGCTTAAAGTATCACTACCTTGGCTGAACACAAAAAAAACAGTGCCAGAACTTAATGGTCACCCAGTGACGGGTTCGCCTGATCACTATGTGCTGTATGATCGGTTTCATGAAGCCAATACAAAAGACAGCAAAGATGTGCTAAGGAAGCTCACTCTAGTACCTCAGTTGTCTGGGAAAGTAAACAGCCAGGTTGCAGAGCAACTCTTCGCAAAGATGAAAAAACAATTACTTTTTGAACATGTCTTTGCCATCAACGCATCTCTTTGAAATGAGGAACATAATTCATCACTATAATGAAAAGAAAAACAACAAAGTGCTGGAAAGATTAAGGAAGACTTTTGGGGCCACATTGGCAACAAATGTTTATGGACAAGCAATGTTTGGTAAATTTACCTTGTTTTTTATATCGCATTAACCTACCAAGATTTGTGACATTAAAATCATATGTTATAATATTGTAATGATCCACTAACCACTGATGAATTCAGTTCAGTACAGTTCATTTGGATAACTCTCTTAAACAGCTAATCCATGCTTCACCTCTGAGGAACCAGGTGGGACTGAAGTAGTGATGGAGGACAGTACCCGACTGCTGCAATGGCTACAACTGGTGGTGAGTGTTTTCATTGGGCGGTGTGGTTGGGGGAGGGGGTTAAATGGGTAACGCATTGTTAAAGTTTTATGCTGTATTTTATACGTTGTGCATAATTTATTTTCAAAATGTCTACACTTCTACAGAACATATGGTTTGTGACATTAAACACTTGTCTGCCAGTAGAAGTTGTTGGGATTTCCAGCTAAGTGAGAGGCAGTCATTAATGGTAATATTGTTTGTTTTTATAGCACATTTTTCATAACACATGTTGTGTATTCTGTTGTGAATGTAATTTTGGTCTCTTTATCTTTATCTGTGGTAAAGCTTGACCAGGTTTTGAGTAAAAATGACCCAGATGAGAAAATTGCTCAAGTTGGAAGCATCACACTGCAGCGAAAAGATTTCTTGACCTTGGGCCTTGAGGCAGAGCTTGAGGCGACGTAAGTCCACCCACAATGATTTAAAAATAGAAATATTTACTATAGAACTGATATAATATATATTTTTATATATATATATATATATATATATATATATATATATATATATATATATATATATATATATATATATATATATATATATATATATATATATTTTTTTTTTTTTTTTTTTAAACAGATTGCAAACTGCTGTCTTAATGCAATCGTCATGGTGGCTAAGGAACAGGTATTTTTCCCAACAGCTATAACTCTTGATCACCTGGAGACATAATTGTCTTTTGTAATGGCTGTTCTATTGAATGTTATGCTTAGGGAATGGATGTGTTTGCTGCAAATTCGTATGTTGTTGTAACCTGGCTACCACCACATGATTTGGATCCATTTTTATCATTTCCAGTAAGTCAATAAATGTGTATTTTATCTAAAACCGTAATGGATATAAATGCAGATACAACAAAGTACTCAATCTTGTGCCCCCTCCAACAGGATGACATCGCATCCAAGGATTGTATTCTGTTCCCTGCTTGGAAGTCAGGACACTGGATACTATGTGTATGTTGTTTTCTTAATTTTTGGTCAATGTAATGATGCATACATTTTCACATATTGCTTTCGTTTCTATTTAAACTGATTGCTATGAATCAATTTAAGTGATTTTAGGATTCAATATGCTAACAACTGTATTTCACAGGTTCTGAAGCCTAAAAACAACACATTGTTTTTTTTTGATTCAAATCATCCCTACGGGATTGGTGACTCAGAATATGTGACAGTATTCAGGTTGCTCTAACAAATATAGATATTATGTTCAGAGTTCAGAGTTCTCAGTTCAAGGTTTGCTGTTCGAAGTTCACTGTTCATTGGTGTTTATGCTTGGTATGATCAGTTGCATGATGTTCTGCATGTTTCTTTTATATTCAGAATTTTAAATGTTGTTTTGCAGTGCAGTCAGTGGTAATTTTGCCTTTAGAACAAAGAAACTTGGCTCACTTGACAATTTTTCAATGGTTATAATATATTAATATTTCTGTTTGATTTTGTTGCAGTAAATTGACAAACAGAATCGCTCCAGGAACATGGAGGCTGATAAAAAACAAGGTTTGTTTTATTAGGCTTTCATAAAACATAAGCTACTTTTTGTGTGGTGTTATGTTTTGTCACATCCTTTCCAGGAATAACGCTACGATATTCCATTGTTTTAGAATATTCCATACCAGTTGGCTGGCTCTGTTGACTGTGGAATCTTCATGTTGATGGTGAGAAAATATTGGAGAGTAGGGAAAGTAATGAACTGCAATGTCTTTTCATAAGAATGAAAAATGAAAACCAAAGAATGGTTGACTGTGAATTGAACTTGAATTTTTATTTCAGTATGCTCTGTACATGGTCTTCGAGGCACCCTTTGATTTCACAGCTGTAAGTCTTGGTTTAAAAAATGATCTATTAATTAGATAATAACCTATTAAATTTGTTGATCTATTAACAATCTCTCTCCCCCCCATATGCAAGTCTGATTTTTCCCTCATTCGAAAATGGTGGTGTCTTATTCTGTTGGAGAATTTTGCCATTGAAAGGTAACTCTCTTGCTCTCAAGTTTATCTCTGTCCATGTGTCTATAAAATAACTTAATCAATTTGTCACAGGGAAGATGCTGCCATTGATGTGCAGGTGTCACCTAAAGGACAGGACACTGAAATCTGTGACACGGTATGTTTTTATTGATACAGGGGAATTTCAAAACTTTAATATACGTTACATCCTGAATAAAACAGGTATTGTTAAGGACACTTTTTATCTGCCCAGGTACAACATATATGAAATTAGCTAGCAGCTAAATCTGGTGCACACAAACACTCCACTTGTAAGAGAATTTTTAAAGATTTAATCCCTTATTTGTATATTTCTCTCATGAAGGAGTCACTGATAGTGAAAGACCTTTGGGCGCAGTTGGATGGATGCAAAAACTGCCATACATTCAAAGGTTTCGTGGAAGAGCCGTGGTACCTACATTTGAACAAGGGAGACCAGGAAAATGCCCTTCTTCGACTCGATAAAGCAGAAGTTAATGAAGACATTCAACTAGCCAAAGAACCTTTCATGTTTCGTTTCCAATTCAGAGAAGACATGGAAGCTTTTCTTTATGAATGCTGCGATAAAAAGGGTCTCCGGGTCAACTCAATGTTTATGGAGGGTTAAATGTGTGCCTGCTTTGCCATAACTTTTGTTAGATTTTCTATGTTTGGATTTGGTTTTAATTTGTATTTTTATTTCATTACTTTTTTTTATTTATTTATTTATTTATTTATTTATTTATTTGGAGCAGGTGCAGCTATTGTTTTATGTGTTTGCTGTTTAAGAGAACAAGATATACATTTTATTTTGATATCAGTTATATATATATATTTTTTCAGGCAATTATAGAAACAGTGTTTTGTGTGTTCAATGAAAAAAACAAAACGTTTAGTTAAATGGATGTATGAACACATGTTCAAACACCAAGCTTTGTGTTTGTGTTCAATTTATATTGTTAATCATTTATGACAACAAAACAAATAGGTAATAAACAATCATTTTTACTATATAATTAACAATTTGTCTATGGTAGTGTGTTGTCTTTTGTTAAGAGGTCACACCATAAGTCTTTTATATATCTTTATATCATATGATATATCTTTTATATCATTGCTATATGATATATCTTTTATGTCATTGCTTTATACATGTACTTACACAATTAAATTGTTTTAATACAAATCTTGATAATAGCAAAGGTGGTTTTAAACTTTGAAACGAACCAAACACGGAACGAACGCGCTATCTCCGCAATGACCTTGCTCCGCCCACTTCCGGCATGAGACTGTGGCGTGGTGCTGTTGCTCTCAGACTGTTGTGAGTGACGTATATGGTTCTGCGGTTCTGCAGTTAGTCGTGTCTCGGATTATCCGTGTTTTTGAAGAAATGCTAAGTCATCATCATCGGCATGATTACCGAAAATACGACCAATACTATTTACTTGACACTCATTAAAGGTGTTAACATTGCACTAAGTAACCACAAACACGATATAAAACGAATAAATAACTTAAGTATCTTTGTATCTGTTAGCTTTATGGCAGTCAGTAGCCTACAACGTGAATACTACGGAGATAAACATTTCGATCATTTACATTAATCAAAGCTGTAACACTGCAAATTACTATACTAAAGAACACTTTTAAGTGAATAGACTTACATTTTATCATGAACGCACACACAGAAGGTAAACTTTGAAGGTTAAGATGCAGGAAAATGTGATGTGTGTTCTTCTCTTAACTCTGCTTATTATCTGTTCGGGAAGTTTCTAGCTCGCATCCTTTTGACAGCACCAATAAGTTTGTCGCTGATTGGTTAAATTAGGGAAAAAATAAAACAGATTTTATAGGGCCCTACACAGGAAGTTCCTCAGGTTTACTTTCAAAGGTAAAGCTTACCAGTACCATGTGGCATCTGGATTTTGAACTACCTGGATGATTGGTTGATATTAGCTCAATCCCAGGAATTGGTGGTAGTTCATCTAGATTCTAGACTGAGTTTTTGCCATTTGCTTAGGTTTATGCATAAACCATCAGAAGTGATTTGCTGCCAACTTCCTGGGTATGGATCTAGAATCTGGTGTGATGCATGCACGTTAGTCTCCTGCATGCTTTCGGTCGCTAAAGACTGTCATTTCAAGGCAGGTTTGAATCATTTCAAGGCAGGCTGCTTAGTCCACATTGGCCTTTGCCACAGGCTGATGGACCTTATGGCAACAGCATCCCCTGTAGTCAGTCGGGCCTGCTCCACATGAGACCATTCCAATGATGGACTAAGTGTCAGGAGATCTCGTCCCATTTCCAACCTTTTTCAAAGTCCTGGTTACACGCAGGGGCTTCATGCTCTGCATCCATGGAGAAAGCTCCTGCTGCTCCGCAAAGGGGCATGTTGTCGTCGCAGGAAAATCACGATGGACGCATCCCTTACAGGGGCAGTTTATCAGGGACGCCTGACCTTTGGTGTATGAGTGAAATGCATCGTGATTGGCACATCCCACATGAAAAAATACTATAGTATATTATAGTAAAATTATTCTAGTAAATACTATAGTGTTTTTGAACCATTCTATAGTAAATATACTACAATAAATTAACAAAGTGTAGTAAATACTATAACATACTACAATATACTAGTATTTACACATACTATAGTATAGTATAGTATAGTATAGTAAAAACACTATCGTATTTAATAGAATAACTTTACTATAGTATACTATAATATACTATAGTATTTTTTCATGTGGGATACATCGTTTGGAGTTGTTAGCAGTGTTTTTTATACTGTTGTCTGAGGTCAACTAATGACGTTCGTGTGGTTTTTACATTCAGAAACATCATAATGCATATAGGCTATTTTCTACACTGGTTTTGAGGCTTTCCCCTGAACGATGGGTTTTGATGTGCGTGCCGCACTGGAGACTTTGAAGTAAACACCCACTGCTGGGATTGGATAAGATTTGCATATTTAATTAGCTTCAGCTCCCCTGTCAGTTCAGTTCAGATTAGGGAGGGATCATTTTGAAAGCGGCAACCGGTATGATTCTCTCTATTACAGGGCATTCTCTCATAAACGTCTTTATCAAACAAACACAATGATTTATTTCTCATCCACCCGAGATTGATTGGAATATTATTTCTGTATTACATGGCCCACCCGATCGGTTGATAAGCACGAACCGCACACACACAGATTGAATTGAAATCGAATATATGACTCCAGTCCATCATCGTGAGCACACTGGCCTGATCAGGATTCGGTTATGTTCTTCATGAAGTAGAAGCGGCGCGCGGACGTCCAAGTAGAGTCAGCGTATCTCACAGCACCATTTGCTGGTGAAAATAATCGCTACACGATTGCTCTTATATTACAACAGCAGCTGCTGTATGTTGGTTGGGCGCTTTTTTTTGTTGTTGCAATAAATGTGCGGGTTGTTTTGAACAAGCTGTAAAACAGGGACAGTGTTTTGTTGTTAGGCTCACCTTTTAAAGCAAAGATAGGCCATTGGGCCTAAAAATGAAAACGTTTTTGTCTATGAGTTCATTCTTGAAAGGAGGCCAGTTGTAAGGTAAAATAAGAATATATAGTAGTGCATTAACATAAAATGCAACAGTTTAGCCAATGGTTTACTTTTACTCCATACACACTAATTGCCTGCTTCATGGCTGGTGATAATTTCACATTGTAGCATTTTTTAAATAATCGCTGGATTTAAGTTAAGGCTTCCCTAGCTGTCTGCTTTATTTCACTGTTGCAGTCAAAAGATAATTGATTGGCTTTATTAAAACATTTAATAATTACTCTGTAGCCACCAAGTTCTGTGACAGATTCATTGTAAAAAGTTATGTTAAAAAATTGTGCATCTGTTCTCTCTCTTGAATGCACTTTATGCTAAGGCTATTACATCTCCAGTGAGCTATACAGAAGCCTGATTTATTAGTAAAGAAGTATAGGCTATATGCTGGTGATAGCTACTTTGTGATTGTTGCTTTGGGGGAGGGAAATTGTTAATTCAGCCCTGGCCCCGGGACTACCATTACATATAAAAAAGATGTTTTACTCACATAAGTTTGTTGCACTATTCCTGTCCAATCCAATATAGAAGGCACGACACTGTGTCTGCAAATCCAGCACCTGAGACTTGTTTACAAATGATTCCGCAGTGAAATGAAGCGAACACACGTACATGTCTTCCCCAAGTGAGCTGGAACTTCATTAAAAATAAAGTTCAACCACTCATTCCTTATAGTAGCATCCGTAGGAAGCTTATGCAGCGACTGACTGTGTTCTTCCACAACCTGGCACAGAGCAATATATTACTTTGCTCGCCATGATAACTGCTCTGCCACCTGTAGCTCCTCGACTCTGTGGACAGGGCTTCAGAAGCACGCATTCATATTCATCAGTTGAGTTGTGTTTCTTCTTCCCATGACGTCATTGAATTCCAGCTCTCGTTTTCTGGGCCTGGTGTCTATAAAAGCTTTTTCTTTGACTAACAAGGACGTTTTCAGCTCTGAAACTTACAGATTATTCTTATATCATGATGAACTTTGATATATCAAAGGCTCAAGGGAAAGTTGGTTTCTCAATTCATCACCCCTTTAAATGTTGTCACCTCTCGCTGGCCCTCTCATATTTGAGTTTTAGACCTGGTCAGTCTGTTACTTGACCCTGAGCAGGGTGCGTTAAGGTGTTCTCTTCTCTCGGTTAAGAGATTACAGATACTAAACTCAAGAGCCTCCTCCTTTAAGTGGAAGTCGTTTTACTCATGCCACTGCGTAGACATTATAACCTAGATCCAGCTCATTGCCCGATTGGTTTAATACTGGAGATTTTACAAAGTAATTTTTTGGCAGGGACGGCTCTGACCATTCTGTAGCTCCATGTCAACCGTACATCTCAGAGGCATAGTTTGGTACAATTATTTGCATTTGGCATGTCACATTGGGTGATTGAGGCTATTCTGTGGTCTATGAGGCGCGTGGCTTACTTCGCCTCTAGATGTCACGCCTACTCAACTAGAGGAATGTTGTCATCATAAGGCTCTTTTTAAAGAGGCTGTTATTTTGGAGGAAGTTTGTGTTGCGGCAGGCTGGTCCTCTCTTAATCCTTAAAGACAGAGACAGCCACCCGCGGCTAAAAATAACTTTTGTTCTAAAATGTTTAATAACTTGTAAACCGCTAATCCAATCTGTATGCTGTTTACTGCACCATAAAGAGGAGAATCTCCGCTTTTCAGAAGTATCACGTCTCTCGCGATCGATCATTCACAGGCTCCTTAGTGAGCGTGGATGTGTCATCAAAATATGCAGCATTAATTCGTCAAGGAAATGCACATGGGTTGTTCCCCTGAGCGAAACGATTGCTGATAATTAGTCCCATCCCCGTGCCCAGATTCGTTGAAACTGTGAAGGATAACTGCCAATAAACACAGTGTTTGGTCTTTTGAACCACCAATAACGTTTCTCTGAAAAAATAACATGAAAGTGGGTGTGAATTTGCGTGCATGAAAATAAACAGAAATAAAGCATATAAAGCTCTCTCTCACATAGTACAGCACACAAAAGTCAGTATACTTCTCTATTTGTATGTAGTTGTAGTGTTTTACACTGTTTTCACTCTATTTTTCCACAATTTGTATTTAAGAAGAATATTTTCCCCGTTTGTTCAATTATACCCAGTATATTTTATTGCACTTTTATTGCATTGTTTGGTGTAACAGCTTGTTGCATTGTTTGCATTTGTTGTTCATGTTCAAATGATAATATATTTATCTGAAGAAAAATGTTTGCTTCAGTGTTCTGTTATTATATGAAAATCTTTCTATATACTTTATTCCCTGAACACATTTACATTGTCAGTAAATCAAATATACCTGTTTTCGCACAAAAACTTAGAACTGCCTAGAATAATATTATAATAAATGACTATAACTTGCTGAGAGATTGTTACATGTAGACAAATTTTAATCTGGAAGTCTAAAACAATCAAGTCTAACTTTCTAAAGGAAAAAATCCAAACTTCATGAAGTTCTGTTTGAGTTCACAGTAAAAATACCACATTTTTGTTGCTGTTTAAAATTGTGACTTTAAATTACCTTAATGAAAACTTCAGGTTCTCCTGTTTAAAATGATACATGGCACTTAATGATGTTTCATTAAAAAACTAAGTTCAGGAAGTTCAGGAGGAGCACGTTCAAGCTCCAAATACCGAGCTCGGAGCTCTCTCCTCGGAGAGCACGCCAAATACGCATACCATTTATTCTATCTAACTTATTTGTAAGAAAAACAAAGAAAAGTAGAGGCAAGTCAGACACCCCAAAAATGTTCTAGGTCTTTAAGGGTTAACACTTGGTTAAATGCGTGAAGACTGCTCCTGGCTCCCAGGTTTTATCTGGTTGAGCGGACGCTTTCCACTGCCTCCCAGCTACTCTCAGGTACTTGAAGGCTACTCTCAACGTTTATCTCACGAGTTATTAATCCGGGAAGTTTGAATCTATGAATATATTGGCAATTTTATTAAGTCTAAGTTCAAAATAAAACTCTAATTCCTCCCTTCCTGCTTATTTTCCACAACTGTCACGTCCCGTTTAGGGGCTCAGTGCAACAACCGAGCTCTTCTGATTGGCTCTCTGCTCTCTGAACAGTCACAGGGCCTGCCGCTGCCTCACAGATGCACAAATCACTTTTGCTCCACATTTCGCGTAGTATTTGGTGCAAAAGTGAGAGCGCGCGGAACCTGTCACGTGAAGGCGGAAAAACTGCGTCTGAGACTCGTAGCAGAAGATTCAAGCACTTGTAGAAATTGGACTTGTGATTGTGTTGGAAACATATCCAAGAAAAGTAATGTATTTGTGATCAAATATTCTACAAGTGTGCAACTCTCATTGCGTGGATTCATGTATTAATTTGCGGATGTGCAAAATCTGTCCGTGACTTCACATTTTTGATACGGGTGTGTGAATGTGTTTTGCACCATATACACTGCAGCAACTGGAGCAGAAATGTGTGCGTATGAGTTTCTTGATGTGTGACTCATAGAATAGGATTTGTGCACCTGCAGTGAAGAATGTGTGAAGGTGTAACTGTTGTGTTGTGTTTGTAGAAATCTACAAGTTTACAACTCCTAAAAGATTTTTCTCTGTGACATCAAATTTATTGATACACATGTGTGGATTTGCTCTACAACTACAAATTCCACTCGCACACGTGTTCAGTTGTTTTGCACCAAAAATACCTTCATAGTATGAGACACACGCATTTCAACCCGTTCACACGCTCACACGCCACACCTTGTATTTCTAACGCAGAGAAATTTCCAGGATAACACGCACCAAGATGCGCCGCTATAGAGGAATCAAGTGTGTTCAGAAGGCCCTGCCACTCACCAGCTAATCAAATAAAAAATAAAGCTTCCGAACAGCCAATCAGAAAATAGCATTGCTGTATCCGGGTAAGATTTAGATCTCCCGCAACGTTTAAATTCTGATTCCAATGACACGTGCTGTGATTCACGGGCTTGCTCGACACAACACTGATTCAGATGCTTGCAGATTTGGCTACAGACTGATCGACTTGGGAGAATACCATATCCTGCTATGAGTACAGTAGCAGGGCTCAACATTAATGCTTTTTTTTGAAGGGTCAAGTGAAAGAGAATTTGACTTTCTCGACCGGACAAGTAGGCTATCCTGATTAAAATGTTGATGATAAAATTATAATAACAAAGTATCACCAAAATGCAAGAATGATTCCTGTTCTATTTGACTGCAAGGGGTTTCCTTCTCCATTTTGCACGGGAGCTCCACATTTTGAAGTCCGCCCATTCTGCTTCTTCGAGGATCTAATATTGCCATACTTCAATTTAATATTACTTTTATTTTTCATTTCATACAATGAATTGCATATTCCCAAGCTGACAGTGTGTTATTAGATGAATGGTTGTGTAAGGTTAAAAATCCAAATTGGCGGATACTCCATGATTAGTTTTAACTAAGAATATAATATGTTAGTGTAATTATAAATATAAATTAAAAGAAATATAACGAAAGCACTGTGCCATCAAAAAAAATGTTTCATGTAGGCCAAATGCACAAAAAAACGGTGTGTGGCCTAAAATTTTTTATGTTTGTCACTTCTCAGAGAAAGATTAACGTTAGCTCATTAAAGTTCTCAATACAATAAAGTTTCAATACAATAGCCAAGATAAAGGAGACTGAAATTAGCGAGTAATATGCTTGTTTACCATGCGATTATTTAAGTCCTGTATTGTTAGTTGAGTTTTTAAAAAATATATCTAGATGGCGCTATGAGCTGATTGTGTATCCGCGCGTTTGTTAGAGAGAAAGACATCGGAGAATTACGGGAAACATTTAAGCGGTCAGGTAGAGAACGTGATACTTAATGTGTAAATGTTTTTGTGTAAGCCTCACATACGCAATGTATGGATATATAAACTATTATGTAAATGTATTTTTGCCGTTTCAATGTGCAGTTTCGTCGTTACAACTTCTTACACGCATATGTGTGTCTGTATAGGACAGATAATTCTTCAACAAAAACATTGAGATCTTCTTTGTACATCATATGATTTTAAATATGGGGATTTATTTGTTTTAATAATTTTGGAATAATATAAGGTTGTGATGTTTACAATATAAGGTTCTAACTGATAATTTTCTATTTTCCAGGATGATCCGAAGTGGATGTGGTTATCATATTGTGGATGGAAAGTTTCTGCATTTGCACACTGTGTCACTGTCCAAAGATGTTTGTCTGCATGGAACTTATTTATAAGAACATGGTATTTTCTGCAGGACAAGTGTCCTTTATATCAAAATTACTCTCCACCTGGTAAATAGAGCATTTGCGATCTTACGAACTTGTTGAGATTAACTATGCTGACATGGTTGTCTTTTACACTAATGACTTAAATGATTATCACCCTTTGATTCCATACAGTTTTGGAGAGCCTGTGTTTGTGACCCTGAGGACATATCTGTAGCACTGAATGCACCTTTAATGGTGTGTGGCAACTTTTTGTTTACTTATCTTTAATTTTTAAATTAATTGAAATGTATTTTTATTGATTTACAGCCTTTACTACTGTGAGTCATTTCCTTCAGTTCAGCTTCTCGAGGACCCTGATTTTGGGAATACACTTTGCAACCTGTCTGAGATCTCACAACTGCCCAATGAAAGAGCAGATTTGCATATTCAGTCGTCCAACTCTTCACTTGATGAAACCAACAGCCTACCATCCATCTCATCTCTTGATACTCAACACCTCTGAAGGGTCCTCCCACAGTCTCTATACAAAAGGTATTTACACACTGCTTAGAATGGCCTTTGCCATTCCCCATACCAAATATCTAATTGATTTGAATTTTATTATTAATTGCATTAATACAAATTCATTGTTTATGAACAGATTTGTGAGACCCAACAAAGACCTTCTGGGAGTCTTCATAGCAGCAATTGACATGTTCATACCGAAGCTCCTGAAACTTAACAGAGACAGAAAAGACTTGATGATAGGGTAAGTTCAATTTCAATGTTTTGATAGTTTGATCTGTTACTTTGGCTGATGATAAATACAGTTTTTATACTTTAGCTATTTGGTTGTTTCTTTCGCATGTTTTTCTAGACAACAGACATAGTTGATCACAGGAGGACTGCTGCTCTACAAAGGCCTGCCTGTATTTCTTTGCGAGAACCCAACAGAGCTACTCAAGAAGAGTAAAGTATGTATCAAAGACTTCAAAAGGCGTAAAGGGTTAGTTATTCAAAAAATGTAAATTTGGTCATAAATTACTTATTGTCATTCCAAACATTTAAGACTTTCATTCATCACAATTAAGATATTTATAAAACCTGAAAGATGTCTGTCCCTCTATTGAAAGTCCATGCAACTGACACTTTCATGCCCCAGAAAGGTAATAAAAACATTGAAGTAGCCCATGTGACTCCAGTGTTTTTTTTTACACACATAGCAATTGCATCACTTATAAAATTGAGGTTAAGCCACTAGAGTCAAAAGGATTATTTTGATGTCTTTACTACCTTTATTGGCATTGAAAGTTGTCAATTGGCTGTCAATGGAGGGACAGAAATCGCTTTGATTTCATCAAAAATATCTTAATTGCTGTTTTGAAGATAAAAGAAAGTTTTACGGGTTTGGATCAACATAGGGGGGAGTAAATGATGACAGAATATAATTTTTTAGGTTGAATTACCATTTAAAGCAGGGATGTCCAAACCTCCCCTAAATATACATTTCTGAACCATAAAACATATATTTATAAGAACCATATTGAAAATTCTGCTATTAAAGGGTTAGTTCACCCAAAAATGAAAATTCTGTCATTAATGACTCACCCTAATGTCGTTTCAAACCCGTAAGACCTCCGTTCATCTCTGGAACACAGTTTAAGATATTTTAGATTTAGCCTGTGAGCTTTCTGTCCCTCCATTGAAAGTGAATGCCCACTCTACAGTCCGTGTCCAGAAAGGTATGAAAAACATCATCAAAGTAGTCCAAGTGACATCAGTGAGTTAGTTAGACTCTTTTGAAGCATCGACAATACATTTTGGTCCAAAAATAACCAAAACAACGACTTTATTCAGCATTGTCTTCTCTTCCGTGTTTGTTTGAATCCTGCTGCTGACGTAAGACGCTGCTGATGCGTTATCTGGCTTCCATGTACTCTGAGGGAGACGCTTTGCTTCTTACGTCAGCAGCGTCACTGTGGACTCGTGAACACTGATTCAGAGAAGACAATGCTGAATAAAGTTGTTGTTTTGGTTATTTTTGGACCAAAATGTATTGTCGATGCTCCATAGTTGAGTCTAACTAACCCACATGGACTACTGATTATGTTTTTCATACCTTTATTACTACCTTACCTTTCTGGACACGGACTGTAGAGTGTGCATACACTTTCAATGGAGGGACAGAAGGCTCTCGCACGAAATCTAAAATATCTTACTGGTTTGGAACGACATTAGGGTGAGTCATTGACAGAATTTTCATTTCTGGGTGAACTAACCCTTTAAGGATTTCACATTATAAAACTTTTTACCACTACAAAGTTTTAAATGAGTGCATAATCGGTTCATAGTCTTAAAACATTAAAATAACACTTTTTTAACTTTTTCCCCCCTTTCTCGTCTTTTTTTTTTTTTGACACTAACAAATTAAATTCTAAAAAATACATTCTTATTGTGTTTGTGTCACAGGAAACTGAAGATGGGACAAAAGGGATCTATTGACATCTTCTATGGGTCGGAAGATAACACCCAAACATCACCAATGATCCAGAACTTTGCTGTTACGGAGGAGAAATGGAACATTGTAAAAACCTCAAGTATTTGTGGATCTGGCATTGAGTGGCCTGTTTGTCTTTGCTTTGTCCTAAAGGCATTTGAAGCAAATTTGGACAAGTGTTCCCATGTTGTCTACATTTTAGTTTAAATTGTTAATTAAAGGGTTAGTTCTCCTAAAAAAAGAAAAATGTAATTTATGTTCACCCACAGGTTGTTCCAAACTTGCATGTGTCTGTATTCTGTTAAACACAAAAAGAAGATATTTTGAAGAATGTTGGAACCAGACAGTTGACGGTAGCCATTGACTAGCCATTGACGGTAGCTACATTGAGTACACAGTATTCTTTTCCCCCCTACCATGTAAGTTAATGGCTACCGTCAACTGTCTGGTTACCAACATTCTTCAAAATATCTTCTTTTTGTGTTTAACAGAATACAGACACATGCAAGTTTGGAACAACCTGTGGGTGAGTAAATGATGACACTTTTTTTTTTCAATTTTGGGTGAACTATCACTTTAGGAATTATAACATTTCACTATATTCTGTTACAATGTATGTGCTTGCATGTGCTTACAACTGAAATAAACTGATAAAGAAATAACTCCTTTTCTGTCATTTGTAAAATAGACGCAAAATCACTAAAATAATTGTAGAAAGGATTATGTGGTGACACTTTATTTAGCTAATAATTTTTTTTCCATCCAGGAAACAGAAAAAAATAAATTACCTCAACAACAGTAAATGTTGTTTCAGTTGCTGTGACAATAATAGTTTTATTAGCAACATACGACTATCAATATTGCATGAACAAACAAATTTACGTTGGCTAAACAAATTATCTTTACTGGGAAGAATTAAAAAATAATTGTTGAGACAACGCAAAAGTCTTACTGCATCAAGTTGCCTTACATTTTTACGTTTTCTCAACTATTTTTTTTTTTACAGTGTACATTTTAACATAGTAGTATACTGAAAGTGCAAAAAAAATATATAAATAGTAAACTATAAAGTATAATGCTATGTTCACTTAAAGAAATCTTACAAGTATACTTGTAGTATAAAACTACTAAACTAGTAGTTTACTGAGAGTAGGCTACACTTCAAAGTGTACTTTCATAAACTAAAAAAATACTACTTGAATTAAAATAGTAAACTACTAGTATACTTATGTTCACTTGTAGTACAGATGAAGTACAAATGAGAAACGTAGTTGTGCACAAAGTTTACTACTGCTACACTTAAAGTACACTTAAACCTTTTTAAATACTAAAAGTGGGTCAATTAAGTCCCACGCAGTAATGAAATAGGACACTGCACAAGTATACTTAAAAATGTACGTGAACATTATTACTTTATAAAATTAACTTGAAGTATACTTCTTTTTCATAAGGTGTGGCTTACACAGAATTAAGGCACACAACATTTTGTTTCATAGTATTCTATACAGTGATGAAGGCTATGTCGATTAGCATTGCATTATACTTTATTATCATGAAAATACCTGAGTAGGTATTTCAATCTTCTGTTTATTCAGCTACAATGATAGTATGATGCCCATATTTCATGGAACAATGTGCGTTATTGTACTTCTGCTGGGTATATTTGGAGTTTCTGTGTGGAGCAGATGGAGCAGCATTTATTACTGATCACAGAGCAGTGCTTCACTGACAAGCTGCGCATTTTTAAAAAAACGCAGCCTCTACCAAATCGTGTGAGTAGAATTAAATGCATTAGAACATAATTAAAGAGGATAGTCACACCTAATATTTACATGACACCATTATTACATTGATAAAAAGAACTACCCAAGGCCCTCAGAAAGTTGTTGGGGGATTTAAAACCATTTAAAATCCACCATTCCACTGTGCATAAATTAAATGAACCCAAAAAGCAGAGTGCAAGATGCCTCAGGAAGTCTGCACATTTTTCAAAGACATGGTTTGGGTGTAGGGTCCGGATCATTCTTAGCTGTTCCTGCACTGTCTATGTAAAAATATTGTATTACATTGCTCTGTATGTCTAAATAAAGCTAGTTAAATATAGCAACTATAAACTAGTTTTAATCAGGTAACCAACATATATCAACATTTATGTCACTGATAGTTTATTTGGAAGTCTTTGGAAAAATGCAGCAGTCTGCTGGCCAAGAACGAGCTTGGGTTTGAGAACGCAGACCATTCTGATTGGAAAAAGGTATTAAAGAACCTCAGAATGTCTACATACATGCGTTTCAAAGCAGCTTAACATTAATAAACAGGATAACAGGTAATGTCGTAAAATTAAGCAAATATGAAATAAATTCATTTTCATCTGTAAAGCAGCTCTATAGAAGATAGATATAAGTGTCATTATTCATCTCAATTTAGATCAAAGTTGTTTTAATTCAGTTCAATAACAGTGTTTATGTAGCAAAGTTAGTGTCATTATTCAGCTCAGTTCAGTTCTGTTCAAATGTATTGTTATTTGATAGTGTCAGATAGGGGGTCAGTTCTCCTCTGGCAGCACAGTGTGATTTATAATTCCAATAGCCCTATATAAATATATAAACATAGTTCCCTTTTAGCCTGCCACGTTCAACGTATGTCGGAACTGACAGATGAATTGAGAATTGCTTTGAGACACCAATCGAATTTGAAAGTAAACTAAACAAGCCAATGAACACTGGCATGCAGTATACACGCTCCTCCCCGCTGTGCGAGTATAAACAAGGAAGTGGATGCATCAGGGAAGTGTCGGGCTCGAGTGGAATCCACCGCCATGTCCCAAACCCTCAAGGCTGGACGATTGGTATCTCGGGGCAGCCTCTGCTGGTTCTCAGCACCCCGTTCCAGTGCCTTTCTTTCCAGAAGTGCATGGAGAAGTAACCAGATCGTGGACAGGACCTATTTCTGCCCAAAGCCGGTCTGAAGCCGCCTCCTCCCTCACTACCCTCAATGGCGGCGTGGCTAAGGGATACGTAGAGCTCCCCCCAGTGTAACGGTCTCTGGCAATGCAGCTGTGTCCTAAGGCTGCTACCTCTTGGCAGGGTAATCAGTGTCTCCCATCCCGAGCGTGCAAGTTTTCGTCCTCTCTGGTGGGCAAGGCTTGCACACCTTGCGGAAAAGCAGTATCTGCCCTGCATGTCATGGCGCTGCTGCAGGTCTACCAGGCCAAAGTGCTCAAGGAATTGCACGAGGGTAGTTCTGACCCAGGGGTTATGCAAGAACTGTGTACGGCGACAGACTTTGCTCTCAGGGCGACGAAAGTGACCTCACCTCCTGTGGTGGGTCACACTCTGTAAGATTAAATCTAGACTAAAAAGACATCTCTTTAACCTGGCAAATACATGACACATTATCAATTTCTATTGGTCAAATAAATTAAATGATTGTTAGGCTGCATAAACAAGGTCAGCTGGAACGCAATGTACTTGTTACATCATAAGAAGAATGGCATCTATGCTAATATTAGTGTGAGGACAGAGACAAAGGAATCTTATGCAAGTAAAAGTTTATTTAGAAATCAGCGAGACAGAGAGTCTAAATCCAATCAGGTTCTCCGAACTAGATGTAGATGCATAATTCAGAACGAATCTCAGGAACTCAGATGTTGATGCACAATCCAGAACGAATCTCAGGGTCTCAGATGTTGATGCACAATCCAGAACGAATCTCAGGGTCTCAGATGTAGATGCATACTCCAGAACGGGTCTCGGATGGCACAGATGATAATGTACAATCCAGAACAGTCTCAGAATCTCAGATGTTAATACATACTCCCTCTCAGGGACTCAGAACAGCGAGGAGCGCCGTATACGCCCAACGGATCTTGTCTAAAAACGAGACACACGAAGAGCAGAGAAAAACATAATGTTCACAGAATGTGTACAGAAGTTCAAGGAGTTGTCAGTCTCAGTCTAAAAACAAGACTCGTAGGCAGATGATGAATCCGACTAGTCCGTAAGGAAATAATCCACAAGGAAGCGTCACACTGTTTACTCACGATCATGCCAGGAGAAGGAGCTGAAGTCGAGATAAGCATACTTCCCCACTAAGTCCTGGAAGCAAACATAGTGGAAACCACGATCAAAGACCAACAAAAGTCACGCACGGCATGGCAGCGAGCACCGGGAGAAACACAACGAACGCGCACAGAACACAGAACACCTGGACCTAAAATAGAAGGAACAATTACACAACAGCTGTGGAAAACAATCAGGGATAACGAGAAGGAGGAGACAGAAAGTGCACACATGGAACACACAAGGTAAACAAACAAAAGAGCAATCGATCACACCGAATCCTGACAGTACCCCTCCCCACGGCCGGCACTGGACGGGCCAGGGAGGGACTCACCCTGTCTTCGACGGAGATCCTCGATCAGACCAGGGTCCAGAATGTCCCGAGCCGGTACCCAACACCTCTCCTCCGGACCGCACTCCCAGTCCACAAGATACTGAAAACCTCTACCCCCTACGGCGAACATCTAGTAATCTCCTGACCGAGTAGGCCGGAGAACCATCCACTAGTTGAGGGGCGGGGTTTAGAGACAGGGGATTAATGGATGCAAAAATCACTGGTTTAACCCTGGATACATGAAAACAGGGTGAACCCGACCAAGAGAAAGAGGTAACTTAAGCTTAACTGCCACTGGACTGACGACCTTGACAATACTGAATGGCCCAAGGAATCTCGGAGCCAGCTTACGAGATGACTCACGAAGGGGCAGATCCCTGGAAGAAAGCCAAACCTTTTGTCCACAGATATAATGAGGAGGGGGTCGCCGATGACGGTCAGCCGCAGCCTTGATTCGTCTGGAGTTCTGTAATAATAGGATTCTAGCTCTCCTCCAAGTGCGTTTGCACCTTCGGACCAGCTAAAGCAGACGGAACCGCTGCATCGGGCTCCTGTGATGGAAATAGGGAGGTTGAAAACCGGTAGAGGCTTCAAATGGAGACAGATTGGTCGAGGAAACAGGGAGAGAATTATGTGAATACTCGACCCAAGGGAGCTGTTGGCACCAGGAGTTCGGATAGCGAGACGACAGACAGCGGAGCGTACGACCAAGATCCTGATTAGCCCGTTCACATTGACCGTTGGTCTGCGGATGATAACCAGAAGACAAACTGGCGGTGGAGCCGATCTGTCTACAAAACTCCTGCCAGAAACGTGAGATGAACTGAGGACCCTATCTGAAACCACGTCAGTCGGAAGACCATGTAACCTAAAAACGTGGTTAATCAGAACCTGAGCCATCTCTTTGGCAGAAGGAAGTTTGGGCAAGGGAATAAAATGGACCGCTTTAGAAAAGCGATCCACCACAGTCAATATAACAGTGTTACCATCAGACGCCGGTAAGCCAGTGACAAAATCAAGGGCTATGTGTGACCAGGGGCGGGAGGGCACGGGCAAGGTTTTAAGCAGACCAACGGGTAGTTGATGAGAGGCTTTATTACAAGCACAAACCTGACAGGCTAATACGAACTGTCTGACGTCAGGACCCATAGCGGGCCACCAAAAACGTTGACGGACGGCTGCCAACGTTCTCCGAACACCAGGATGGCCGACAAACCTGGATTCATGACACCACCGGATGACATCAGAACGCAATAACGCCTCGGAAACCCACAGACGACCCACCGGGCACCCCTCTGGAACTTCCACCCCTCGTCCGGCCTCCCTCACCCGCCGTTCGATGCCCCAAACGACCGCCCCGACCACCCTCTTCTCCGGGAGAATGGTCTCGGGCCGATCGGTTTCGGAACCACCGAACAGACGGGAGAGAGCATCAGGCTTAACGTTCTTAGAACCCGGCCGTACGAGAGGTGAAGTTAAACGGTCAAAGAAGAGCGCCCAGCGAGCCTGCCTGGATGTTAATCTCCTGGCCGAACGGATATACTCTAGGTTCTTGTGATCCGTCCAGACCAGGAAGGGCTCCGAGGCTCCCTCCAACCAGTGACGCCACTCACCCAAAGCGAGTCTAACCGCCAGCAACTCCCGATTACCTATGTCGTAATTACGTTCTGCTGGGTTTAACCGGTGAGAAAAAAAAGCGCACGGATGCACTTTCCCGTCACTAGGTGATCGCTGAGACAAAACGGCGCCAACCCCGACATCAGAAGCATCTACCTCAACTATAAACTGGTAAGCGGATCAGGAATAGAAAGTACAGGTGCAGAGATGAACCGGGACTTTAGATCATCAAAGGCTTTCTGAGCTTCATTATTCCAACGGAACCCTACTTTAGTGGAGGTAAGAGCAGTAAGGGGTTTTGCGATCTGACCAAAATTTCTGATAAAACGCCGGTAGAAATTGGCGAATCCCAGAAAACGCTGTAACTCCTGTAACCGACTGTTTGTGGAATTCGCACTTCTCTTGACAAATAACTGATTCTCTAATAGCCGTTGTAAGACTAGGCGAACATGTTGGGTGTGTATCTGTATAGAAGGGGAAAAGATGAGGATGTCATCTAGATACACAAAGACAAATTTGTTAATCATGTCTCCCAACACTTCATTAACCATAGTCTGGAAGACAGCCGGTGCGTTCGCAAGTCCGAACGGTAGAACGGAGTATTCCCAGTGCCCGAGGTGTATTAAATGCTGTCTTCCACTCATCGCCTCCTTATGCGAACCAAGTGATAAGCGTTGCGCAGATCTAACTTGGTGAAGACACAAGCTCCCTGTAATAATTCGAACGCGGTCGACATTAATGGTAAGGGGTATTTATTTTTAACAGTAATGTCGTTTAAACCTCTGTAATCAATACACGGACGAAGGAGCCGTCTTTCTTCTTAACAAAGAAAAACCTGCCCGGCAGGGGAGGTGGAGCGGCGAATGAGACCGGCGGCAAGAGCTTCATTAATGTATTTGTCCATGGTCTCTCTTTCTGGGACCGGAAAGGGAAAAACGCGACCCTTCCGGCGGAAAAGTACCTGGGAGGAGATCGATCGTGCAATCATACGACCGGTGAGGAGGGAGGGACGTAGCTCGAGCCTTACTGAACACCTGATCCAGATCAGAATACTCCGCCGGGACCCCTGCGAGATCGACCGCAGGAATCTGTGAAACAGGACAAACAGGATCAGAAGGGGCAGGACCAAGACAAGAAACATGACAAGACGGGGACCAAGATAATACAAGACTATTCTGCCAATCAATGTGAGGATTATGTTTAATCAACCAGTCATGCCCTAAAATGATGGGTGACTGAGAAGAATGTAACAAAAAAAATTTAAAATCCTCACGATGATTGCCAGAGACAAAAAGACTTACAGAGGGTGCAATGAGTGATCTCTGCCATGTGTTGCCCTCTTAAAGTTAAAGCAGACAGAGTGTCAGTAAGGTCTACCGCAGGAATACCCCAAGACTCAGCAAGAGAAGCATCCATAAAACTTGCCTCAGCACCGGAGTCCAGCAAAGCCTGAGAGTGAAACACAGAGTTATTATAGATGATGGAGACCGTCAACATGGTACGAGACCCGGAAGAAGAGTCGAGATGAGAAACGCCCACCGATACTCCCGGGATTACCGGCGGGCGGAACCTTTTACTGGACAGTTGAAAACCTTATGCCCCGGCTTACCACAGTACAGACAGAGACCATTGACAAAACGATGTTGTTTCTCCTCTGCGGTAAGCCGGAGCCGACCCAGTTGCATAGGCTCTACCGAGGAGGAAGATGGAGAAGTATCATCGCTCACACGCAATGACGGATCGGAGAAAAGGTGGTGAACCGAGCGGCGAACCCTCCGCTGCCTGTGGCGAGCCTCGACTCGGAGAGCAAGATCGATAACGCCTTCTAGATGTGTGGGAAGATCATGCGATGCGATTTCATCTTGAATGCTTTCGTTGAGACCTCTTAAGAACTGTGCTTTCTGGGCTATATCGTGTCGATCGATGTGTGATGACTCCAATCTTCAAGCAGATGAAACTGGATTAAATATTTTGAATGTTCAATCTGACTTCTGACCTGTAATGCTGCCTGAATCATAATCATGCACTGTTTGTTTGTTGGTCAGAGGAGAACTGGCCCCCGACTGAGCCTGGTTTCTAAAATAAATTAATAACTAATGATTTTTTCAATGGAAATGAATCGACACTGAACTTACTTAAAGGTCCCGTTCTTCGCGATTCCATCTTTCAAACTTTAGTTAGTGTGTAATGTTGCTGTTAGAGCATAAATAATACCTGTAAAATTATAAAGATCAAAGTTCAATGCCAAGCGAGATATTTTATTTAACAGAAGTTCCCTTTCAAAGCCTACAGCGAACGGTCGGTTTGGACTACACCCCTGCACTTCCTGCTTTAATGGCGTCACTAGAACAGTTTGCTGACTAACCCTCCGCCCACAAGAACATGCAAAAAAGGGGACGTGGTCTTGTTGCTCTCCGTCGAGAAGAGGAAGTGTTGTTTTTGCAGAGTGTGTTTATCGCCATGTCATCGAGAAGCTGTTATTTTCATCCCTGAGTCAAATCACCTTTGTTTGGCCTTCCCACGGATGCTGTACGTAGAGATCAATGGTTACAATTTATGTTTAACTCGGTTCCGGAAAATTATAATCACAATTTAAAACTATGTGCAGCACATTTTGCTGAGGACTGCTTCCTCAATCTCAATCAGTTTAATGCCGGATTCGCAGAAAGATTATTCTTAAAAGATGACGCAGTTCCCTCTTTGTCTGGAGAAGGCGTTGTTTATGGACCACAACCGGTAAGTGTATTTTATTATTTAAGTTGGTCCGTTTAACAGTTTATGTAACTCATTACTCAAAGTGCAACGCTGTTTAGCTTTGTTAACTAACGTTAGATGGTAATTGAAACTAATCTGAAAAACTTGTAAAAGTGTATTCAGACACCATCGATTGTTGGTGTTTTGTAATGATCAGTTTAAATGATTTGTTTATTATATCTGTTGTTTACTGTTTAACCACATGCTCGTTCACCTGCAGCCACGCATAAAATTTGTAACAGCCAAATATAAAAGCATGACAACTACTGAAAAGACAGCTTACCATTGTGAAACATCCTGCAAAAGTCTTTCCTGAGCAGGTTGTAATCGATCCTCTTCGATATTCTCCGGGTCTGATTCCGGCTCAAATTGATAAGGCAATATAGACATTTTTGCAATAACATTGAGTGCGCGTATCTCCCCGTTATGGTAAGAGGCGTGACCTCTCCGGGCAACGTGTGCTAAGCTGCTGTCGAATCACAACACGGGAAGCGCTGGCCCAATCAGAACTCGTTACGTATTTCTGAAGGAGGGACTTCATAGAACAAGGAAATCATCAGGCCGTTTTTTCATCAGTGAAAACAGCCATATACAGATATGTAAATTGTGTGAAAAATACTGTGTTTTTTTACACACGAAACATGAACACATTATATTGCACACTGTTAACATAATCAAAGCTTCAAAAACACGCGAAGAACGGGACCTTTAAGCTATACAATTAAACTATTTTCTTCTAGAGCTGCTGTACAGCCAAAACAAACTTTGTTGCATTATGTTCCTGTTATCACTGTAAAGCTGCTTTGAAACAATGTATTGTAAAAAGCACTATACAAATTAATGGGAAAAAACAGAAGACATTGTTACCAGCTCCCAAGACTCCATAAGCAAGGTGAGGAGGTACGGTGATTTTCCTTCGCTCGTTTACACACATGCCCTGAACTCCTTTATCCAAACCTGGAATGAGTTTAGATTCCACACCCACCTGCCCAATGAATGGAAACCCTTTATCCAGGCTGAGAGAGAGAGAGAGAGAGAGAGAGAGAGAGAGAGAGAGAGAGAGAGAGAGAGAGAGAGAAACTTTTATTGCAATTTCATATTAAATGTAAACAAAACAGCAAAAATTATTGTCTCAAAACCATGTAAAAGAAGTAAGGAGGGGATAATAAAAAAAAAAAATTACCTTCATCACAGACAGTACACACAGAGCTGTACGATTACATTAAAATGCCCCTATGATGCTTTTCGGATATTACCTTTCATGAAGTAAAAGTATGTATAGTGGTTTGTGAGTGCTAAAGTTCTGTAAAGTTTCTAAGATCAAAAGTGAATGATAAATGGAATTAGTGGGCCTCATTTATCAATCTAACAAAGAATTGAGTGCAGATCCAAGCCCAAAAAATCATGTGTTTTAATGTGATTAATGAAACATTTGTATGCTGCCAGAGTATCTCATGAAAGAAAAAGTGATCTTACTCCAAAAACACCCCTTAACCTCGTAATTGCTAACAATTACATGAATTTATATGTATATTATACACTCACCTAAAGGATTATTAGGAACACCATACTAATACTGTGTTTGACCCCCTTTCGCCTTCAGAACTGCCTTAATTCTACGTGGCATTGATTCAACAAGGTGCTGAAAGCATTCTTTAGAAATGTTGGCCCATATTGATATGATATTATCTTGCAGCTCATGGAGATTTGTGAGATGCACATCGAGGGCACGAAGCTGCCGTTCCACGACATCCCAAAGATGCTCTATTGGGTTGAGATCTGGTGACTGTGGGGGCCATTTTAGTACAGTGAATTAATTGTCATGTTCAAGAAACCAGTTTGAAATGATTCAAGCTTTGTGACATGGTGCCTTATCCTGCTGGAAGTAGCCATCAGAGGATGGGTACATGGTGGTCATAAAGGGATGGACATGGTCAGAAACAATGCTCAGGTAGGCTGTGGTATTTAAACGATGCCCAATTGGCACTAAGGGGCCTAAAGTGTGCCAAGAAAACATCCCCCACACCATTACACCCCCACCACCAGCCTGCACAAAGAATTGAGTGCAGATCCAAGCTCAAAAAATAATGTTTTAATGTGATTAATGAAACATTTGTATGCTGCCAGAGTATCTCATGAAAGAAAAAGTGATCTTACTCCAAAAACACCCCTTAACCTCATAATTGCAAACAATTACATTCATTTATATGTATATTATACACTCACCTAAAGGATTAAACAGAATGAGAACATGTTCTCATTCTGTTTACGCCAAATTCTGACTCTACCATCTGAATGTCTCAACAGAAATCGAAACTCGTCAGACCAGGCAACATTTTTCCAGTCTTCAACTGTCCAATTTTGGTGAGCTTGTGCAATTTATAGCCTCTTTCTCCTATTTGTAGTGGCGATGAGTGGTACCCGGTGGGGTCTTCCGCCTCAAGGTTGTGCGTGTTGTGGCTTCACAAATGCTTTGCTGCATACCTCGGTTGTAACAAGTGGTTATTTCAGTCAAAGTTGCTCTCCTATCAGCTTGAATCAGTTGGCCCATTCTCCTCTGACCTCTAGCATCAAGAAGGCATTTTCGCCCACAGGACTGCCACATACTGGATGTTTTTCCCTTTTCACACCATTCTTTGTAAACCTTTGAAATGGTTGTGCGTGAAAATCCTAGTAACTGAGCAGATTGTAAAATATGGCCCGTCTGGCACCAACAACCATGCCACACTCAAAATGGCTTAAATCACCTTTCTTTCCCATTCTGACATTCAGTTTGGACTTCAGGAGATTGTCTTGACCAGGACCCCACCCCTCAATGCATTGAAGCAACTGCCATGTGATTGGTTGATTAGATAATTGCATTAATGAGAAATTGAACAGGTGTTCCTAATAATCCTTTAGGTGAGTGTATACCGGTAAATAAAATTAATAATTTACAAACATTACAAACACAATAGCCTAGGCTATTAGGTCCCCTCTCTTCACAGCAAATCCTTTAAATTACGATATTCTGAACAGAAAAAGAATGAAAAATAAGTAGCTATAAAATTATATATTAAACTATACAATTAAAAACAATTTCGAAAACAAATACTCTCTGATTAAGTAATATCTCATCTTTAAAGGAGCATCCACTACACAGCGGAGATGGCATCGTCAACTTCATCTTTGCAGCGGACACTGACTCAAAAAAGTAGTTTATTAAATAATTATAATGTTTCCTTGCTATTTTTTCAGACACATTTATAATCATAACTTTTGCCTGTGCTTTGCAGCATGCTATCTGTGCGCTTGTCACAACGTTGTGTTGTAGAATGCACACAAACACGATGATGATGAGGGCAAAAGGCAGTATTTAGTCAATTCACAGGCAATGATCCACACAAAGAGAACATCTAACATGATCGAGACCCAACAGCAAAGACATCAAATTAACCGTGATCAACAAAGAAAAAGTGCAAACAGAAACAAAGTCCAAACTGAGTTAGATTTTGACAGTATGGCCCCTCCCAGAAGGTGCGATGCATGGAGGCTTTGTTGGAGGATGAATGAAGCTCTAGCGCTAGTTCTGCCAGGAAGATTCAATGTTACGTCACTCATTACATCCAGACCTAACCAATCATGTTTTAATTTTCAGGGCATAAAAGTACTGTCACCCTGAGTTCTCAGATGCTGACACCAACATTACAGTTGACAATCCTGATGTTCCGTAGCGTTCGATCGATGGTCCAAGCCAGCCGCCACTCCGAAATACACAGTCAATCTATCCGCCACGTTATTTTGGGGTGCGCGCATACCTTGGCTATTACGTACGACTGTCAGAGAACTGATATGAAAACAAGTGATCTTCCAGTGAACGCGAATACATTAATTTATTCAGTCCGACAGTCTGATTAAATAAATAAAAATATTTTACCTGTAACTGTATGATGCCGAATTCCAAAATAAAAGTCTGCCTGAATAAAAACAAAACAAAACAAAAAAAACAACGACAGGCACAAATAATTAAACATTTCACAACCCAGTTTCACCAGTAAAAGATGGTACACCTCACAGCCTGTCACTGTATGATGCCTTATTTCAAAATAAAAGTCTGCCTGAATAAATAAAAACAACAGACCTAAATATAAATAAATAAATAACATTTCACAACCCAATTTCACCTGAAAATTATAGTACACCTCACATCCTGTCACTATATTATGTCGAATTACAAACTAAAAGTCTGCATGTGTAAAGGACCTAAATAAATAAACATTTTACAACCCAATTTCACCTGAAAATTATAGTACACATCACAGCCTGTCACTGCTATCTCATGCTGTATTTCAAAATAAAAGTCTGTCTAAATAAATAAATAATTCACAGACCAATTTCACCTGAAAATTATAGTACACATCACAGCCTGTCACTGTATACCGAATTACAAAATAAAAGTCCTCAAACACACAGTTTATACATTCAGAAACTCCCCAAAAAAGAAAAGTCCTGGTTTCCACAGACCAATTTCACTGCAAATGGAGAGTACACCTTCTCACAGTGTCAACTACTCAGTTTCAAGACAGTCTGATATGGAATTACAAAATAAGAGCCACCCAAAATTCATAATTGCGCTGTTTTGTAAGTAACCCAAAAAAAACGAAAAGTCCTAGTTTCCACAGACTAATTTCACCTCAGATGTAGAGTACACCTTCTCACAGTGTCAACGACTCAGTTTCAGGACAGTCTGATGTGGAATTACAGAATAAGAGCCCCCCCAAAATTCATATTTGCGCTGTTTTGTATGTACATGAAGTAACCCATAAAAAGAAAAGTCCTAGTATCCACAGACTAATTTCACTGCAGATGGAGAGTACACCTTCTCACAGTGTCAAATACACAGTTTCAGGACAGTCTGATGTGGAATTACAGAATAAGAGCCCCCCAAAATTCATATTTGCGCTGTTTTGTATGTACATGAAGTAACCCATAAAAAGAAAAGTCCTAGTTTCCACAGACCAATTTCACTGCAGATGGAGAGTACACTTTCTCACAGTGTCAAATACACAGTTTCAAGACAGTCTGATGTGGAATTACAAAATAAGAGCCACCCAAAATTCATATTTGCGCTGTTTTGTAAGTAACCCCCAAAAAAGAAAAGTCCTAGCTCCACAGACTAATTTCACCTCAGATGTAGAGTACACCTTCTCACAGTGTCAACTACACAGTTTCAGGACAGTCTGATGTGGAATTACAAAATAAGAGCCACCCACAATTCATATTTGCGCTGTTTTGTAAGTAACCCCAAAAAAAGAAAAGTCCTAGTTTCCACAGACTAATTTCACCTCAGATGTAGAGTACACCTTCTCACAGTGTCAACTACACAGTTTCAGGACAGTCTGATGCGGAATTACAAAATAAGAGCCACCCAAAATTCATATTTGCGCTGTTTTGTAAGTAACGTATCTTCTAAAAACCCTTCTGCCTTCACTTATTCAACCCATTACTCATATTATAAATAGATCTCTAGCAACTGGTTATGTTCCGCATGATCTAAAAGTAGCAGCTGTCACTCCGATACTAAAGAAGTCGAGCCTTGATAACACCATTCAGAACAATTACAGACCAATATCAAACCTCCCGTTCATTGCCAAACTGCTTGAGAAGGTAATCGTAGCACAACTGCAATCTCATCTAGAGCAAAATTATCTTTTTGAACCACTTCAATCAGGTTTTCGTCCCTATCACAGCACAGAAACAGCACTTTTAAAAGTGCTAAACGATCTCCTCCTGGTTTCTGATTCTGGTGCACACAGTGTCCTAGTTCTGCTCGATCTCAGTGCAGCCTTTAACACTGTGTGTCATTCCATGCTCCTTTCATGACTATCTGAAATAGGCATCACTGGTGCTGCTTTTCAGTGGTTGACCTCGTATCTATCTGATAGACAGCAGTTTGTAAGGATAGGTAAATATCGATCAAGTACCGTTACTATTACTCATGGTGTACCTCAAGGTTCTGTACTTGGTCCTCTTTTATTTCTCATTTATGTGCTGCCACTGGGTCAGATAATCAGACAACATGGTCTTGCCTTTCATAGTTATGCTGATGATATTCAGATTTATTTCACAGTTAAACCAAACTCAGCTTATCCTCTTGCTTCTGTTAACTCCTGCCTTGAAGAACTTAAAACCTGGATGACTGATAACTTCTTGCAGCTTAATACTGATAAAACTGAAATCCTGTTGATCACAAAATCACAAAATTTGCCACGTGATGACGTTCTTATTGACATTGATGGTGTCCAGATTACACCTTCAAAAACTGTGCGAAATCTGGGAGTATTGTTTGACTCCACGTTATCTTTCGACTCACATATTGGTCAAACAGTAAATTCATGCTTTTTCCACCTGCGAAATATTGTTTGTATCCGTCGATCCCTCAACTCTAATGATGCTGAAACTGTAATTCACGCTTTTATAACCTCCAGGTTAGACTACTGTAACGCCTTATACAGCGGCTTACCAACTAAGGCTATACATCGCCTCCAAATGGTGCAAAACTCGAGCGTTTAATAAACATTTAATAAAAAATCCGTACACATCACTCCGATCCTCAACCAACTTCACTGGCTTCCTGTGGCCAGTCGCATCGAGTTTAAACTGTTAACATATAAAGCCAGTCACGGCCCTGCACCAAAATATCTTGCTGAGTTAGTCCAACCTTATGTTCCTGCCCGGACCCTCAGATCCAGCAATGAAAACCTGCTTGTCATCCCCAAGTTTAAACGCTCTACTATGGGAGGAAGGGCTTTTAGTGTAATTGGCCCTAAATTATGGAATAAATTGCCCGCGACTATCCGTAACGCACCTACTCTCCAGATTTTTAAAACCAAACTTAAAACTCATATTTTTTCTCCTTGCAGTAAATCATTATTTTTCTCTCACCGTCTCTGCCTTCAAGTGATCTCACACCTCTTCATGTTATGCTACATGTCTAGCTACTGTTAATTGTTCTTTGACTCTATAACTTTGTTTTTTTTAGAGTTATTTGTTGTACACCTGCTTGTTTATTTGCTATAATGAACAGGCTGCTTTTCTGATAGTAATTTATTGTACTCCATTGTGAAGCGACCTTGGGTTCTTAAAAAGCCCTATATAAAATAAACATATTATTATTTATTAACCCCAAAAAAAGAAAAGTCCTAGTTTCCACAGACCAATTTCACTGCAGATGGAGAGTACACCTTCTCACAGTTATCCACCTGCCTGGTGGATTGCTCCTGCCAGATCGATTGGTCCTGATCGATTGCTTCAGTCCCCTGTCTCCAGTCTCCTGTCTGCCTCCTGCTCAGCTAGTGTTTGTAGCTCTGTACAGTCTTGCTTTTGAATCTCTATTTGATATATTTTCTTTGTTCTACTGCTAAATATAACTTACTCATCACCATATATTGTTTAAATATTGCCAATCACATTAAATTTGACATCACTAGCTTTTAATCTAAATCACCATCACACATTAGCATTTCGCTAGCTTGTTAGCTTGTCATCTCTGCACCTGGGTCTCCTGTTTTCTGAGTTCATTAAAAAACTGTGGTGAGTTGGAATAGTAAATAGTCTCCAACAAACCATTGTGGTAAGTTGGATTAATCAACAAACACGGTAAGCTATGTCATCTTCTCCTGTCATTGTCACTTGCACTGCTTGCTGCATGTTTATTATAGGCTTCTCCGTCGGCGAACAGGGCTTCACATGTGATAAATGTAAAGAGATAATTAGGCTGACGGAGAAGATTTCCGAATTAGAGACACGCATCCAGACTTTATCTGAGAGTAGTGAGGATGTTACAGCTTTAGACACTGATTTGGATGCGAGTAGCTTAGTGAACTCTGTACATTCTCCGGTTCCAGGGCCCCTGCAGCAGGGAAACTGGGTAACGGTGAGGCGGCATAGTCGCGGATCAAAAAACCACTCTTCCGTTCCGATTAGAATATCAAACAGGTTCTCCCCACTCAGTGACGCAACCACTGAGAATCCTGTTGAAAGTGCCCTAGTTATTGGTGATTCTATTACACGGAACGTGAAAATAGAGACACCAGCCACCATAGTCACATGTTTACCGGGAGCCAGAGCGCCTGACATCAAAGCAAATTTAAAAGTGCTGGCTAATGCTAATCGTAAATTCTCTAAGATTATTATTCACGTCGGCACTAATGATGTTCGACTTCGCCATTCGGAGATCACCAAAATTAACATTAAAGAGGTGTGTGAACTCGCTAGTACGATGGCAGGTTCAGTTTTTGTTCGGTCCGCTCCCGTTAAAAGGAGTGATGAGATAGTTAGCAGATTATCATCACTCAATGGCTGGTTGTCTAAGTGGTGTCCGCAAAATAACATAGGGTTCATAGACAATTAGAAAAGCTTTTGGGGCAGACCTGGCCTGTTAAAACACGACGGCATCCATCCTTCTTGGAGTGATCCCGCCCTTCTCTCTAGTAATTTGGCATATAGTCTTAGAGCTAAACCTTGACTCACTAGGGCCCAGGTCAGGAAGCAGACGGACTGGCTTACCCGACCGCCTGCTAGCTGCCTCCCGTTACAGAAGTCAGGTGAATCCCAACACATAGACACTCTTTTACCTAGATATTATCACATAGAGACTGTGTCTGTTCCACGAATTAGTAATTACAAAAAACCATCAAAACCATTCAATGGTAATAATTTAATTGATGTCCAACAAATAAACAATATATATAATACGGATAATCAAATGATAAAGCTTGGGTTGCTGAATATTCGATCCCTTTCTCCAAAAGCGCTCATTGTTAATGATATCATTACAGACAATAATCTAGATGTGCTGTGTTTGACAGAAACCTGGCTAAAACCTGACTACATTACTTTAAATGAGTCCACCCCACAAGATTATTGCAAGATTATTGCCGCGTCTGAAAGGTGAAGGGGAGGGGTTGCTGTAATTTATAATAATATCTTCAGTATTACTCAGAAGTCTAGTTTCAAATATAATTCCTTTGAAGTTTTGGTGCTTTATGTAACGTTATGTAGTGCAAATGATAAATCCTGTGTAACATTTGTGTTAGCTACTGTATACAGGCCACCAGGGCACAATACAGACTTTATCAAAGAATTTGCTGATTTTCTATCAGAGCTAGTTCTGGCCGTAGATAAAATACTAATTGTTGGTGATTTTGAAAAAGACACATTGGGATTGGCATTTAAAGACATTCTAAACTCTATTGGAGTTAGGCAACACGTGTCAGGACCTACTCATCGCCATAATCATACTTTAGACCTAATATTGTCACATGGAATAAACGTGATACCGTTGAAATTCTGCAGCAGAGCGACGACATCTCAGATCATTATCTAGTATCATGTATACTTAATTTAGCTAAAGCTACAAAGCCGTCCACCCGTTTAAAAAATGGCAGGACCATCACCGCTGCGACTAAAGATTGCTTTTTAAATAATCTTCCTAATCAGTATCATCTCCTCAGCATTCCAGATAGCTTAGAGGAACTCGATGTTGCAACAGAAACTATTGACTCTCACTTTTCCAGTACTTTAGACACAGTTGCTCCCCTGCACTTAAAGAAGATTAAAGGAAATAGTCAAATGCAGTGGTACAACGAGCACACCCGGGCCCTTAAAACAGTAGCCAGAAAAATGGAGCGCAGCTGGAAGAAAACAAAACTAGAGGTCTTTCGTAATTTGTGGAAAGAAAGTATGATCGCATACAGAAAGGCCGTAAAAACTGCTAGATCGGCTTATTTTTCGACTCTCTTAGAAGAAAACAAACACAAACCTAGGTATTTATTCGATACAGTGGCTAAATTAACCAAGAATAAAGCTTCAACTTCTGATGTTTGTAAACAGCACAGCAGTAATGACTTTATGAACTTCTTTACGTGTAAGATTGACAATATTAGGAAGAAAATTATAACCATGCAGCTGTCTACTACAGTATCACATCAGACAGAGCATCGTAGTGTCACTGAGGAAAAATTACACTCAACACTCATTCACTGCTATAGGAGAGGAAGAATTGGCTAAACTCTTTAATTCATCTAAATCAACAACATGTATGCTTGAACCTATACCGACTAGGCTATTAAAAGAGATGCTACCAGAGGTCATGGATCCTCTTCTTAATATCATTAATTCATCTTTGTCATTAGGGTATGTACCGAAAATTTTAAGTTGGCTATTATTAAACCACTTATTAAAAAAACGCAACTTAATCTTACAGAATTAGTCAATTACAGGCCAATCTCAAATCTACCCTTTCTTTCAAAAATACTTGAAAAGGCAGTGTCTTTACAATTATGTTCCTTTTTAGAAAGAAATGGTATCTGTGAGGATTTTCAGTCAGGATTTAGATCGTATCATAGTACTGAGACTGCTCTCATCAGAGTTACAAATGATTTACTCTTATCATCCGATCGTGGTTGTATCTCTTTGTTAGTGTTACTCGATCTTAGCGCTGCATTCGACACTATCGACCACAACATTCTTTTGAATAGACTCGAAAATTATGTAGGCATTAGTGGACCTGCATTGGCATGGTTTAAATACTACCTATCTGACCGTTATCAATTTGTAGCAGTAAATGATGAGACGTCACACCGATCACAAGTTCAGTATGGAGTACCGCAGGGCTCAGTGCTAGGGCCATTGCTCTTCACCCTGTACATGCTACCACTGGGAGATATTATTAGGAAGCATGGCATTAGATTTCATTGTTATGCTGATGATACTCAGCTCTATATTTCTTCACACCCTGAAGAAACTAACCAATTCACAAGATTAACGGAATGTATAGATGATATAAAAAACTGGATGATCAGTAATTTCCTGCAACTTAATTCAGAAAAAAATGAATTTTTAATCATTGGACAAAAAAACTCCACAAGTAGTTACCTAGAATACTGTCTAACCCTCGATGGCTGCTCTGTCAAGTCCTCGTTGTCAGTTAGGAACCTGGGTGTGCTCTTTGATACCAATCTTTCGTTTGAAAGCCATGTTTCTAGCATCTGTAAAACTGCATTCTACCATCTTAAAAATATATCTAAATTACGGCACTCAATAAAAGATCTCAATGCAAAATGCTGAACAGTTAATACATGCGTTCATGAGCTCAAGGCTAGATTATTGTAATGCTCTACTGGGTGGTTGCCCTGCTCGCTTAATAAACAAACTCCAGCTGGTCCAAAATGCAGAAGCTCGAGTTCTTACTAGAACCAGGAAGTATGAACACATTAGCCCGGTTCTGTCAACACTGCACTGGCTTCCTATTAAACATCGCATACATTTTAAAATCTTGCCTATTACTTACAAAGCACTAAATGGTTTAGCTCCCCAGTACTTGAGTGAGCTCTTAACACATTATACTCCATCACGTCTACTGCGGTCTCTAAACTCTGACCTGCTGATAATACCTAGAATATCAAAATCAACTGCAGGTGGTCGATCCTTTTCCTATTTAGCACCTAAACTCTGGAACAGTCTTCCTAGCATTGTTCGGGAAGCAGACACACTCTGTCAGTTTAAATCTAGACTAAAAACACATCTCTTTTCTATGGCATACACAAAAAACACTTTTTTCAATTAAATGATTATTAGGCTGCATTATCTAGGTCAGCCGGAACCGGGAACACTTCCCATAACACCTGATGTACTCGTTATATCATCAGAAGAATGGCATCTACGCTAATGTTAGTGTCTCTGTTTTATCCCGAGGTCTACTGCAGTCAGCCGGATCCTGGCTGTATCCAGATCAGACGGTGGACCTGCACCCAGATGTGACCAACACATGACCCTGAAGTGTCTGCAGAGACCGTGTCATTTAGACTCCCCCTTAAGCTGCCTCATCGACACGGCATCCTCAATAAACCTGTCTCCGGCGTGATGACTCCGATTGTTTGAATAGTCCTAGTTAATAATTCTTTAAATCGATATGTCATCCTCAAAACAACCCGTCTCCAGCGTGTTGCCCGATCTTCGAATATTACACTTTAGTAATTGTTTAATCAATACGGCATCCTCAATAAAAACCTGTCTCCGGCGTAATGACTCCGATATTTCAAATTATTTATTTTTAATAATTATTTAATCGATACATCATCCTCAATAAACCCGTCTCCGGCGTGTTGCCTCAGATCTTTCGAATATTCAGATCGATTATGACCTCTGACCTTTAAAATAATAACTTTAATAATAATAATACTCTGTTTGTTAATTGGAGAACTGGCACCCCAACTGAGCCTTTTTTGGTTTATTTTTCTCCATTAGGTCTCCTGATGGGGTTTTGGTTTCATTGCCACTGTCGCCTCTGGCTTGGCTTTCTCAGTTGGGGAAAAAACTATTTTTCAAATATATTTTGAATATAAATCTAATTATTAAACTAAATTAACCATATAGACCAAATTACTTATCTAATTACTGATCTAAAGCCCACATTGTTACTGTATGATAATCGAAATAGATTCTGTTGCATTATTTTTCTGTTTAACACTGTGAAGCTGCTTTGAAACAATCTGCATTGTTAAAAGCGCTATATAAATAAAGTTGCCTTGACTTGACTTGACTAGAGAAGGGAACAGAATGGAGAGTCTCTCTGTTGAGCTTAGGTTTGATGGAGTTATTTTGCCAGATAAGGTCAAGCTTGGATTTATCAGTTATTCAGTGAGGCCTTTTGTGCCTCCTCCTTTAAGATGTTATAATTGTCAAAAATACAGGCATGTGGCTATGGTGTGTAAAGCGAAGAAACGATGTGCAAGATGTGGGGCATGATTATGGCAAATGTGAAGGAGCAGGACCAAAATGCTGCAACTGTGGAGGGGAGCATAGTGTTGTGTTTGGAGGATGTGAGGTGAGGAAGAAAGCAATTGAAGTACAGAATGAGAGAGCCAAGAGGAATATAACATATGCAGAGGCTGTTAAAGTGGTTGATACAAGGAATATAGAGAAAGGAAAAGAGAGGGATGTGCAAAAAGAGAGGAGAATTGAGGAAATATCAGAGATGGAAGGTAGGATTACAGACGAGACAATGATTGTAAATAAAGTAAATTTATTGATGTTCATAGCTGAAGTAATTAATTGTACTGCACAGACTGAAAATAAGACAACTAAGATTCAAATTATAGTCAAGGCAGCAGAGAGAGTCTTGGGAGTAAAGGACATATCATGGGAAATGGTTAGGGATGGGCTAATTAGTGAGATACAGTCCAGCCAGGAAGCATGGTTTGTATAAGAGGATGATTTTAATTTTACAATGGAATGCGAGAAGTCTTGTGGCTAATGGATTGGAGTTTAAAGGTGTTATTAATGAGATGGAAGTTAAACCGGATCTGATATGAATACAAGAGTCATGGCTTAAACCTAGATTTGATTTTGTTATTAAAGGATATGTGAGTGAGAGAAGAGATAGAGAGGAGGGAAATGGTGGAGGGTGTATTACTCTGATTAAGGAATGCATGCAATATAGATCATTAGGCAAAGGTGTAACACAAGAATATGTTGTAGTAGAGGTATGGGTGAATGGAATAAAGTATGTAATAATAAACTTTTATAATCCTTGTAAGAAATTAGTGTTGAGTGAGTTAGAACAAATAGAGGGTCTTTATGAAGATAGGGTAATTTGGTGTGGGGGTTTTAATGCACAGAGCATGTTGTGGGGAGGTTTAATGACAGATTGTAATGGAATGGTGGTGGAAGATTTGATAGATCGGAGAAATTTGGTGTGTCTGAATGATGGGGCAATACAAGAATAGATGTGGCTACAGGTAAAGAGTTAGATCTAACAATGGTGTCTGATTCAATTGCAGGGAGTGCTGAGTGGTAAATATTGCGACAAGATACTATTGGGAGTGATCATTATCCAATAATGATATCTGTTAGTGTAAATGTGAGAGGAAGTAAGGCGAGTCAAGGAAATATTGGTAGATGGAGGTTTGCTAAAGCGAATTGGGAAGAATTCATGAGTCTGAGTGAAGAGGGATTAAAGAATATTATAGTAGAATCAGATAGATCAGTAGAAATGATTAGTGATGATGTTGTTTATGCCATTCAAGTAGCAGCAAATAAATATATACCAAAAGGGAAAGGAGGTAGGAAGAATAAGATCCAAGAATGTACTAGTGCAATAAGAAGGAAAAGGAAAGCATTTAGGATGGTTAAGAAAACACATAATTTTCAAGATTTAATAGAGTATAAACAAGCACAAGCTGAGGTAAGGAGGATAATAAGGAAAGTCAGAAAACAGTATTGGATGGCTTATTGTGATGAAATAGGGAAGAATACACCAGTAGAGGAAGTATGGGGTATGATTAAGAAAATGAAAGGGATTCAAAAGTGTTACGGGTATCCAGTTTTAAGTATGGAGGGAGAAATAGCTTTGGAGGATGGATATAAAGTGGAAATGTTTTTAAAGGCATTTATAAAAGTAAATAGTTCAGAAAATTTGACTGAACAGAGTAAGGAAATGAGGAAGGGTGTGATGAAGGAATATCCTGATATAGAGAAGAAAAAAGAGGCTGAAGATAATATGTTAGATGTACCATTTTCTATGAGTGAGTTAAAGAATTCAGTAAGAAGAATGAAACAATCCACTCCAGTAGTGGGTGGGATTAGTTACAGTATGATGAAGCGTTTTAGTGAAACATCTATGGAAGTGATTTTAACATTTTATAATAGAATATGGATAGAAGGTATAATTCCTCAAAGTTGGAAGGAAGCATTAATTTAAAAAGCCTGGGAAAGATCCAAGTAATCCTAAAAATTATCGTCCAATAGCTTTAACTTCTCATTTATGTAAGGTAATGGAGAGAATGATAGCTGTTCCTTTCGAAAGGGAACTCGCGCTGCCGGAAAGACGCTACGGGAAACGCCTCAGCGTGACCGGTGTCTGAATCGCTATCCAATCACATCAATCCTATTGACCGCGACAGCCTCTGATGTCATCACCATGCGACCAGGAAGTATATAAGGGCGCCATGCAAACACAACACTAGCCTCTTCGTCTTCAGGGACTGTTTGTCTGAGTTGACTATTAAAGAATGTCAAGTAAGAAATGCACAGAGAAGAAGCGCGACTTTCACAAGTGCGCGGATCCGTGTCCCAGGTTTCTCACGCCTGAGGACACACACACTCTCTGTGTGTTCTGCCTGGGAGAGGAGCATGCACGGACGCTCGAGGGAGCTTCCTGTGCAAACTGTGAGCGTTTTTCCTTGAGAACGCCTCCGCTCGCCTGGCCCTCTTCTTGAGGGAAGAAGGGCCGGCGGCTGGGCGGTCCCGCTCATGCCGAGGCTGAGCGGCGACGCTTGTCCTGGGGCTCCCAGCTGGATCTGGCCCATCGGTTAGAGAAGGAGGTTGTCCTTCACGAGCGGCCAGATCGCGAGGGGCAGCTGTCGGAGGAGGAGCTGGACTATGACTCCTCCTCTTCAGCTGCAGTACCTCTACCTCAGCAAGGGATGGAAGTGGAGGGTGGTGACGCGCCGAGGCCGAACCCTCCCAGCCATCCTGCCCGCACGGGAGCTGTTGGAGGTTATGGAACGCGCCGCTCATAGGCTACAGCTGCCGTGGCGGCGTTAGGGAGGAGGCCGCCATTCAAGTCGGTTGGATGATCGGTTTCTTTCCGCCATGGCCCCCGGCTCTCGGGAGTCTTCCATTCCTCCCCGATCTCCATGATCAGATCGCGGGGGCATGGAAGTCCCCGTATTCGGCCCGCTTCCATCACCATCAGCGGCTAATTTCGCTGATGTGGAGGAGTGGCGAGCGGGTATGTGTCGATGCCCGATTGACGTGACGCGTTTGCGAACTATCTCGCATCTGGCCGGGCATCGACACTGAGAGCTCCCACCCTGCCGTCTAAACCGTTAAAGACGACTTCACGCTTGAATGGCAGGGCGATACGCCAGCGGGTCAGGCTGCGGCGGCGCACACCATGGCGGTGTTGCAAGCATATCAGGCTGATCTGCTGAAGGACCTCGATCAGGGGGAGGGCCTGCCCCCTGATGCGATGGCCGAGCTGCGCCGCACCACGGATTTTGCTCTCCGGGCCACCAAGCAGACAGCGGTCGCCATCGGGCGGTCGATGGCGGCTATGGTGGCCACGGAGAGACATCTGTGGTTGAACCTGGCGGACATCGGGAGAAAGAGAAGGCATTTCTCCTCGATGCCCGGTTTCGCCTCTGAGCTCTTCGGCACCTCCGTCGAGGCGGTGGTGGGAAGGTTCAGGGAGGCGAAGGCGCGCTCGGCGGCATTTAAATCATGTATTCCGCTGAGGTCCGGGCCGCGCCCAGGCAGGCGGGTGTCCCTGGTCCGCCACGGTCTGAGGACCGGAGGCAGGACCAGCGCGTGAGCTGCCGCCGCGTGCGCCTCTGGCTCGGGGTAGGGCGCAGAAGAGGCGGGACACCCGGAACCGGAGGAAGGCGGCCGGTGAGAACCGGAACCAGCGCTGGCGGGGCAAGAAGTCTCCGCCCCCTAGAGCGCAGGTAGAGAAGACTTCCTTCCTCCCACTTTTCTCGCGGCGCCTAACATCGGGCCGGGCGGGGCCCATGATGAGCGGATGTGAGACTCTGACGGCCCGCCTAAGCCTGGTTGGAGAGAGCGCCCCCCTCAGGTTGGTGGTGCACCTATACATGCTAATGGAAGAAAAAGATTATCATGGAGCACCGGAGGCGAACTGGTGAGTCCTCTGAGAGGGAATTGTTCTCTTATTACTAGGGCTCTGGCGCTTCCCTGAGCGGGTTCGAGGGATTATGGATTGATCGTCGCGGGATACTACAGGGCCTGTAGTTCCCCGGCGGTGGCTAGAACGATCTGATTTACCAAGTAGTTCGGTGTTTGGGCCGTTATTCGCGAGAGCATAACCGCAATATAAATATAAATATATATGAATAAATAACCCGAGTTTTCTCCGCTACAGTCCCATGGGATGTAGCGCCTTGGGTGAGTGCTTTCCTAGCTGAAGCTGAGTGCCAGTAGCCACCGCCGGATAAAACAGTGGTTCTCTCCCTGTGGAAGATTTGACAGGTGTGTGGGGCTGTTGTGTGAACTACAGCGGGATCTATGCCCAGCCCTATGGGGCTTTGTGGGACTGGCTTCGGGGTTCTGTATATTTCCCAAGCTTTGTTAGATCTAGTGCAGGCTGGCCCGGTTTGTGAGGGCGCCGCACCGGTTGGCCTAGGCAGTTTGCTAGGGGATAGGGGCGTTCCCAAATGGTTAGGTGTCCGCCCTGAGCCTGTTTTTAAATATTTAAAATCAGTGTGTTGTGTGATCCCTAGCTCAGCCTCCTCTTGTTACAGAGTCGTCCGGCCAAGGCCCGCCCCCCTTCTCTGCGTTCTGGGGTTCTAGTAATGCAGGTGGGTGTGTAGCAGAATGAACAGCGACTCAGCCAGTGGTCGTGGGCGGGGTTTTTTGCGCCCTTCGCATGCGCGCGCGCAGGCTGCTTTAAAAAAAAAAAAAAAAAGCTAACCCGCTTTCCAGAGCTATTGTGGCCGCCATCTTCTGGCGGCCCCTGGCCCCATCCTGGAGGATGTCTGGCCAGCGATCAGCATATTTATGAAATGTTTTGCTGTCTGCTCTGTATCTTCTGCTCCACCTTTTAGGGCTTGGGGTGAGCTGCACTTCGCAACCTCGTGCTTCGTATGGTTTGGTCGGATGCTCCTGAAGCCGGCATTGCCATGGCTGACGCCGCATGAATGGCAGGCCGCGGATAAACGGAACGCCGGCCTCCCAAGCAGGTGACGTAAGTTGTACTCCCTTGCTTTAGAGGGTTTAGGCACTTTTGCTGAGTACACTGCTATGTGCAATGTGTTTAGGTCTATGTTGTAGGCACTGCCGGAGAGACTGCGCCATCGCATGGAGGACTCTGAGAGACCATGGGTTTGAACCAGCCCTTGTAAGGGCGTGAAGGCAGCCGGCTGGTAGCAGCCGGTGCCGGCAGTCTCGGCAGCGGACACCGAGCGGGTAGGAGGCCTCGTTAGGCCACCCTGCGAGGGAGTCCCGACATCACAGCCCGTGTGGGCCTGGGAGGATTTCCTCAACGATGTCAGCTTCAGCAGAACCTCGCCGACTAGTAGGCCCTTTTTGGCCTCCCTGGGGATGAGTCCCCAGGTGATGACTGTATGAATCAAAACAGTTCTTCGTCAGTTTCCGGTAGGCAGTAGGCCTGCAGACCTCCTCAGAAACTCGCTGCCGGGCAGTAGGCCGCTTCTGGCCTCCCCGGAGGTGGGCTGCAAGATGCCCATAGCTGGCTTGAGGGCCTGCTGTGGTAAGGAAAAAAGAGTAGCAGGCCTTGTCTAGCCTTCCCCGAGGGGTGTTTCTGGGCTTCAGTCACCAGATGACAGGTAGCAGGCCGCTCTAGGCCTCCCTGAGGGTCTGCCGTGGGTCAGCAGGCCTCGCCTGGCTTCCCCTGAGAGGTGTGTTCCGGGTTTGGTCACGGCCGGCCAGGTGCCCGTGTGCATGGTTAGCCTCCGCACCCCCACACGTGTATTTCACCGTAAGCCTCCGCAGTGAGCGGGTTTCTTCCTTGGCATGTCCCTGCCACCCCTAGGGTTAAAAGTCCACCTTCGGCTGGTACCTAGAGTTTCCCATATGCAGCTCTGGTCATATGTGTACTCTTAAAAAAAAAAAAAAAAAAATCAGGCCTCCTGTGGCTGAGTTCTGGTTCCAAAACAACCTCTGTGACAGGGAGCACGGTTGCTAGCTGGGAGTACAGCTGGCACGCTCTGCTATCAGGTGGCAGGCCTTGCCGGGCCTCCCGGAGGTCGCTCCCTGGTTTCCAACGCCAAGGCAACGGGTAGTATGGACGGCTGACAGGTAGCAGGCCCTGCGGGCCTCCTGTGAGATTCACCAATGGGTAGTAGGCCTCACCTGGCCTCCCTGGGGACGCATTCCTGGCCTTCAGTCACTAGACCGCTAATGGTGGGCTGCCATTAGGCGTTAGGCCTCTCCAGGCCGCCCTGAGACTCGCCATTACACGGAGGCCTCTTCGGGCCTCCCAGAGGCGAGCGCTGGGACTTCAGACGTGCGCACGCCCAGCAGGCAGCAGGCCTCCCAAAGTAAGGCCTCCTGAGGATGAGCCCCTGAGCTGTACGCTCAGTTGGCCGGTATATGCGCTGTTCGAGGAGTAGGCCCTCCTGGGCTTCCTTGGGTAGGAAGTTCCCGGCCTCGGTCCTGGTGACAAGCTAGCGTGGGTCGCTAGCAAGTCTGGATGCCAGGTGGTAGGCCTCGCCAGGCCTCCTGGAGGCGAGCCCCGCGTAGGTCTCACATGCCCGCAGGAAGGAATGAGTCCTGGTCCCCACTCCTCTGGTATAGGGCCCCACGCGGTTAGCAGGTGGCCGTCAGGTGGTAGGCCGCTTTAGGCCTCCCTGAGGGAGTGAGTGCCGTTTACAGCTACCTCGATGGCTAGCTCAACTGCGGTCAGATGGCAGGAGGCTTGGCTTCCTGAAGGCGAGCCCTTGGGGCGAACACTCGTGCAGTTAGCACGGTCGGCTTCTCGCAATATCGGCCTCCTAGGCCTCCCTGAGGGGACGACCGCCGGGCCCCTGCTGCCATTACACCTGGCCTCTACAGTTGCCTTGTTGGGAGCGAAGTTCCTGGATGGGAACACTTAACTGGCTTACGCTGACAGCTAGTGGTCACCTGCTATCAGGTTCCGGGTTTTTAGCCGGCATCACCTGAAGACGGTTGCATACCCTAGCACGACGAAACGACGCTGCTGCTATGCGGTCCCTACAGGACGGGGACTTGCGTAGGTTGCCTACAGCATGGGTACCTACCGGGCAGGCCTAGGAGCTCCCCTCAAGGGAGGGTCGTATGTGAGCTTACAGCCGCCTGGGCCTGATCTGTCGGTGTAGGCCCCTCGGGCCTCCCAGTTAGATCGGCATGTAGGCCTGTTCGCCTCCCGAGCGCCATAAGAGATGCGCTTGGTAGATCCTAGGATCGAAGGGCTGAGCTCCTCGCTAGCAAGGGTCGGAAAGCACTAAGCTGAGCGCTGCTCCAGGATGGCCCGCCTCTGAGGTCTGGCCTGAGGTGGACACTGCCAGTCTTGCAGTCCCCAGGCTGGCCGCCTCCCCGGAGGCGCATTCCAGAGGCTCTGTTTCTCAACAGACAGGGCTGGCCGACGGAAGCGTCCACTTTAGTGAATGCTAGGTCTGGCCTCCTGGTGGCATTCGGTGAAGGTTTTCCAATAGTGACTGGCTGGGGCACCCTCGGGTCCCCCTAGCCACATTCCCTTAAAGGAACCCCTTCTGTTGAATGGGCTGGTTCCAGGCCTTTGAGCGGCCGGGTAGGACTTCATGCGGTTCGCGAAGGTGCCCCCAAGGCTTATCGCTTGGGCTTTGACCGATAGGGGATGCTGTCACTGACAGCCTGGTGTGACCAGAGGGGGAGTGGTTCAGGCATTTCAGTTGAATGTGCTTGTCCTGACAGTTGTCACTGCCAGTGGGCATGCACTCCTCGGCATGGAGGCGTGGGTATATCGCTCCGTGGCGTCTTTCCGACGCAGCGCGAGTTCCCTTTCGAAAGGGAACGTCTCTGGTTACGACTGTAACCTTAGTTCCCTGAGAACAGGGAACGAGACGCCGCGTCGCTTGCCATGCCATCGGGCCTGCCTGCCCGCCAACAGTCCCTTCAGGCGAAGAGGATAGTGTTGTGTTTGCATGGCGCCTTATATACTTCCTGGTCGCATGGTGATGACATCAGAGGCTGTCGGTCAATAGGATTGATGTGATTGGATAGCGATTCAGACACCGGTCACGCTGAGGCGTTTCCGTAGCGCTTTCCGACGCAGCGCCTCGCTCCCTGTTCTCAGGGAACTAAGGTTACAGTCGTAACCAGAGACGATATATTGACTTATCATTTGGAAAAAAATGAATTGTTTTTTTTTCTTATCAAAGTGGGTTTAGGTGTGGTAGAGGGACTATGGATCCAATAGTATCTTTAGAAGATGAAATAAGAAAGGCATTTATAAATAAGGAAAGTGTCTTTGCTGTTTTCTTTGATATAGAAAAGGATTATGATATGTTGTGGAAAGAGGGGTATTAATAAAGTTACAGAAAATGAATATAAAAGGAAGAATGTATAATTGGATAAAAGAGTTTTTAATTGGAAGAAGTATTCGAGTAAAGGTGGGTGGAGCTATATCTTTAAGTGGAACAATTGAAAATGGTACGCCTCAGGGCAGTGTAATAAGTCCACTTTTATTTATTATCATGATTAATGATGTTTTCTCAAGGATTGATAGAAGTATCGGGAAATCATTGTTTGCTGATGATGGGGCTATCTGGTTTAGAGGAAAGAATATAGATTATAACAAAGAAATTGCAAAGTGCGCTAAATGAAGTTGAAAAGTGGTCAGGGGAAAATGGTTTTAAGTTTTCAGTGGAAAAGACAAAAATAATACTTTTTACTAAAATGAGGAGGAATGTGGATGTTAAGCTAAAATTATATAAAAAAGAATTAGAGCGTGTAGTAAGATTTCTAGGAGTTTGGTTTGATAGTAGATTAACTTGGAGAGAGCGTATTGAAAAAATGGTGGGAAGATGTAAGCATGTAGTGAATGTAATGAGATGTATTTCAGGTCAGGAATGGGGAGCAGATAGATTGGCTTTAAAAACTATATATATATATATATCTATGATAAGATCTATAATTGATTAATTTTTGTATTGTATATGGTTCTAAATAAATTGGAGGAGGTTGGATATGCTCCAATAATTCCTTTATCTCCAGTACCATTATGGGTCATGCCCCAACCAGAAGTAGATTTAAGTTTATTAGAAAGGCAAAAGGAGGGTTCATATGAAACAGAAGTATATAATGTAAGGGAGTATATTGGGTCAAGATATGGGGAATATATGCACATTTTTACAGATGCTTTAAAAGATTCAAAAACTGTTCATCTGGGTTCTGCATTCATTATTCCAAAGGTTAAAGTGTATAAGAATAACAGGATATCAGATTGTTTATCGGTGAATACTGGAGAGATGTTTGCAATAATTATGGCAAATTATTGCCAGGTGGATTAGGGAAGTTAAAATATCCAAGGCAGTAATATGTTCATATTGTAGTTCAGCTCTAATAAGTTTGAGGGAGATGAAGTCAGAAACAAGACAGGATATGATAATAGAGATAATTCAAGAATTATATTCAATTAAACAAGATAATTTAGAGGTACAGTTTTTGTGGGTTCCAGCTCACATTGGGTTGAGAGGTAATGAGGAGGCGGATGCATTAGAAAAATTAAAAAAGGCAATAGAACGAGAAATAGTAGATATACAGATTTTATTTAGCAGGTCAGAAATTAAATCAATTATTAAAAAGGATATTTTGAAATTATGGCAGCAGTATTGGGACAATGAACTAAAAGGTAGACATATGCATCAAATACAGTCAACAGTGGGTAAGGGAAGAATATCAGGTAGGAGTAGGGATGAAGAGAATATGATTACAAGATTAAGATTGGGGCATAAAAGATTGAATAGTACATTGCACTTAATAAGTAAGCATCCAACAGGTTAATGTGAGGTATGTGAGGTTAGTGAAACAGTTGAACATGTAATAATGCACTGTAGGAGCTATAAGGTTGAAAGGAAAGAGTTGAAGAAGGAATTAAATAAAATAGGAGTTAAGTTGAATATTCAAAATGTATTAAAATCAGATAGGAGTATAATAAATGTATTGGTAGAATATTTGGGAAGTACTGGGTTAAATAAGCGTATTTAAATTGTTTTTTTCTATTATTTTTTTTTTTTCCTTTCATGGGGGCTGAGAGTGGACGGAGGAGCTGAACATGCAGCGCCGGATGAAATTCGATGATGTCTCTATGCGGGTAAATAAGGGGAATTTATGTTGGTTATAGGAGGTGTCACTGGTCCATTTCAGATATAGGTGGTGGTAATGCACATATTTGTTTGCGATCCGCCGTAAAATATTAATAAGAAGAAGAAGAAGTAGGATAGTTCAGAGATAGGAGGCGAGGACAGGTCTAGACTGACTATGGACAGTCTGAGTCGGCAATTGGAGACGCGGAGAAACTGTGAGAGAGTCTCTGGGAACGTGCCGCTTATGTAGTGCAGTTTGCACATACATGTCAGGTTATGCTTTATTCATATTGCTTTGACCTTATGTTTTGTGCAAGTTACGTTTTGTTGCCTCTAAGTTTTGTTGTTTTTGTTTTTTCCCCACCCATTCTAAGTGACTGGCAGTGAGAAACACAATAAAAGCACTGTTAACCATGACAACTGTTTCCTCTGTCAATTGGAGCCTCAAACCGCTCAAGGCGTTCGTAACAGTCCTACTATAAAGTTAATCATGTGCAATACAGTGGTGTTTTAAGTCCATGTCAGCCTTTATCATTCTGTTCATTGGGCTGTTGTGGCAACAGACGCGAATTCCTTCACTTCAGATTCAGAACAATCACTTTCATGGAGGACTATCTTGGCATGTAAACAAAGACACAGCTTCGACCTTCATCACCATTCTGGCGTCATCACTACATCAGCATTCATTGCAGTGATATGTATATGGTTATGCATTTTCGATGTCGAACGGTGTAGCATTTTACTTTCTGAATTTTGTCGCAAGCATGTCTGTATAGAGCAGACGCATGCATTGTATGAGATGCGCACCTGTTTGTGCAATGTGATCGCTCGTTGTTGCCTCGTAAATGATTTGTATGACACTGTTTACCATTAATGGTTGTATTTTGTTTTAGAAAAGCAAACAGAACAGATGACACAGCATACTAGCCTCTATCATTACCCCCACGAATGCAAGGGAACCAGCATGGGCTTTAAAGCAACATGCACCCATTTAATTTGGCTTCATGATTAACTGAAGTTAAGCTGAAATCGCGAATTGGCTCAGTGTTATAAGATCACTAAAGTTGAATTAAATATGCTAATATGCTCAGCATAGGTTGTACAGCACCACCATCAGTGTTTATCTGTTCTCATTAAATGCTGATAGAGTCATCTTTCAAGCGCTGTGAGTTTGCCACATGCAATTGAAACTGATCCAACATACAGGTGCTGTACATTATAATTAGAATACCATCAACAAATGTATATCACAAGTTCCATTCAAAAAGTGAAACTTGTATATTATATTCATTCATTACACACAGATTATCTATTTCAAATGTTATTTATTTTAATTTTGATGATTATAACGTCCAACTAAGAAAAAACTTTTGAATATTGTGAAAAGGTTCAATATTGAAAACACCTGGTGCCACACTTTAATCAGCTAATTAACTCAAAACGCCTGCAAAGGCCTTTAAAAAGGTCTCTCAAAGCATAGGCGCCGCACTGTGTCGACCAGCAGTACAGTCAGTCCGTCTCGTCTTGTGTTTGTTTGATTAGTTGTCTATTGCGTTCACTGTTATCATTTTCGATATAAACCTTCATTAGATGAAGTGGTAAACAGACTGTTACCATATTCAGAATGAGTCTCGTATGAGACCTGGCTTTAATAGTCAGTTAATAGTTAATTTAATTGGTACGTTTGGACCGATGCAGCATGGCTACAAGCAAGACACACAGAGTGCGTCATGATAAATGACAGATGGTGCAAAACAACTGTGGTAAGGAAAAAGATTTGCACTAAAGACATTTAACTTTTATCAGTTTCTATGTTTCTCTCGTATCTTCCCCGTGAATTTCCACAAATATTTCTGACTGGTTTATACACACCCAAGAGCAGATATAAACAATGCAGCAGACATTATTTTCAATATCACCCAGGAATTGGATAAAATGTCACCAGATGCGCCCAAGTTTATAATGGGGAACTTTAATAACTGTACCCTCAAAAAAAAACTCTGTCTACATATTCAGAGTATGTTACCTGTCCAACACGAAAAAATAAAATCATCAATTTATGCTATGGTTCCATCCCTAAGGCATACTCATCCAGTGCCAGGCACAATACTGTCCTTCTTAGACCCTCTTATAAACAGGTTTTGAAAAGGGTTAAGCCTGTGGAAAAGCAGATTCCGGTGTGGGATGAGGACAGTATAGAGAAGTTGAAAGGATGCCTGGAGTGTACATCCTGCAACATACATCCTGGAACATTTTCGAGGACTCGCCAGCTGACTTGCACGAACAGACAGAGGTTATCTCAGGTTATATAGACTTTTGTGTGAGTGTGGTCATTCCAACTAAGATCATCAAGGTGTACCCAAATAATAAACCATGGGTGACGAAAAAACTAAAGGACATACTAAATGAGAAAAAGAGAGTCTTCACTTCAGGAATCTTACAGAACAGGAAAGATATGCAAGGGAAGGTCAATAAGGAGATCTATAAGGCCACGTGTCAGTACAAAGGTGGCTGCGGGGAACTCAAGGGCTGCATGGACTGGTATAAAGTTGATGGCCAAGAAAGGGAAAAAAGTAAATTTTATGGACGATGTAGCATCCCTTGTTTTGGCTAACAACTTAAATTAATATTTTACCCGCTTTGAAATAAATGATAATGATAATAATACCCCTGTTTTGCAACAGTTTGTAATGGAAGATTCTGGGATGGAGAGCACTTTGATAATCAAAAAGGAAATGGTCCAGCGTTCCAATTAAACTCAACACTAATTAAATGGATCTTGGACTTCCTGAGTGGGCGCCACAAAGAGTAAGGGTGGGGAACATATTATCTGGGGTCCGCTTCAGTTCAATTGGTACCCTGAAGATTGAAATTTTATTGTTAATTGTTATTTTTATTTAGTATTATTATGTTTTATTATTTTTCATAATTATTTGTATAATGTACAATGTAAAGTCAGGCTGTGTCTGAACATATATTCCAAGGAGAGACATGGATGAGCTATATTTGTAACAGGAATGTGCATAAATGCAGCACATGTTCTCACTGATGCATACAGTAGCATGCATTTGTTGAATGATGGTGGAAAGTGGATTGTGCAACATATGTAAGCATGAAGTATACGCTCTATTTTAAACATAGGACACAAGTTTCTCTTCCTTCTAAGGAAGTTTCTTCCTAGTGAGATCCTCTGTTAATAGTATTTAACATCCAAATTGAGTGTACTGCCTCAGATGAGAGACGGGACGACGGGAGACAGAGAAGGGAGGATGGAGAAGGGAGAAGGTAGAGAAACGGAGGAATGGAGAAACATATACAGCTGGCACGAAGACAACAAGTTTCTCTCCTATGCCTTATACATATGGCAATAAAGAGTTTTTTGACAAGGCAACTGGTATCCGGTCCTGTGATTCAATCATAACGGGGACAAAGCTGAATTTTCAGATCAACATACACCACAGGGTAGCGTCTTGTCACCACTATTATATATATTGTACACTGACTGTTGTCGCAGTAGTTACCCTGGACGTTATATGATTAAATTTGCAGATGATACTGCTGTGATTAGTTCATTGGCGCAAGATGAATCTGAACAAGTGTTGAATGATTTTTTTGATTGGTGTGAAGCCACCCAGTTGTATTTGAATACGTCCAAAACCAAAGAGTTCGTAGTTGATTTTAGACATGGGGCTTCCTCACCCACTCCAACTCTGATAAAAGGTGAGGAGGTAGAGATGGTGACGGAATATAAATATCTCTGTCTTATCATTGACCATAAATTATCCTGGGATCAGTGTGCTGATGCCATTTTTAAAAAGGGCCAACAACATTTATATTTTCTCAGAAAACGTAATTATTTTAACGTTGATAACAAAATGTTGTCTCTTTTTTATAAGTCTTTTATTGAGAATATTCTCTCTTATTGTATTGTATGTTGGTACGGACATTCAAAAATTACCCACAGGAACAAATTGGGGAAGATTGTTAAAACCTGTGGAAAAATAATTGGTAAACAACAGGTAGACCTTTACCAACTATAGCTGACGAGATTGGTACAGAAAACGGAAATGGTTTGCACGGATACAACCCATCCACTTTCAGTGGAGTTCAAGCCTCTCCCTTCCGGTCGTAGATATAGATACCCTAAGGTTACATTTACATTTAGTCATTTAGCAGACGCTTTTATCCAAAGCGACTTACAAATGAGAGTAATAGAAGCAACCAAGACCAGTCAAGGGCAACAATATGCAAGCGTTGTAACAAGTCTCACGGAATCGATCACAAAACACATAGGACAGGTTTTTTTTTTTTTTTAAATAACAAACAGAAATGAATAGAGTGATAAATGCTATTCTTTATTGGTCAAGTGCTGCTGGAAAAGAAGTGTCTTGAGATTAGAGGTTAGAACAAATCGAGCAAAAAACTCATTCATTCCCATGGCTATAACTCAATAAGTATTTTTACTTTTTATTATATATAAATATATATCGGTATGTGTATGTGTATGTTTTTTTTTGTTTTTTTTTATGATTTTGTGACATTGTGCATATGTATAATGTTGGGTTGTGGATTATGTGCCAATATGTCTGTACTGCAAAACAAATTGCCTCTCTGAGGACATTAAAGTTTTTTAAGTCTAAGTCTCAGTCTAGTTCTGTAGGCTAGACAATCATGGGGGAGACTGCTGACTTGACAGTTGTTCAAAAGACAACCATTGACACCTTGCACAAGGAGGGCAAGACACAAAAGGTCATTGCCAAAGAGGCTGGCTCTTCACAGAGCTCTGTGTCTAAGCACATTAATAGAGAGGCGAGGGGAAGGAAAAGATGGGGTAGAAAAAAGTATACAAGCAATAGGGATAACCGCAGCCTGGAGAGGATTTTGGAACAAAACCCATTCAAAAATGTGGGGTAGATTCACAAAGAGTGGACTGCAGCTGGAGTCAGTGCTTCAAGAACCACTACGCACAGATGTATGCAAGACATGGGTTTCAGCTGTCGCATTCCTTGTGTCAAGCCACTCATGAACAACAGACAGCGTCAGAAGCGTCTCGGCTGGGCTAAAGACAAAAAGGACTGGACTGCTGTTGAGTGGTCCAAAGTTATGGTCTCTGATGAAAGTAAATTTTCATCAGCCTAAATTTTTTGAGCCTTTGTAGTCTGTAGAGATAAAGATCCTGTCCATAAAGACAGTAGTCCTGGTTGCTTTGGCCTCTATCAAGAGGGTAGGGGATCTGCACGCACTTTCGGTCAATGAATCGTGGCTAGAGTTCGGACCAGGTAATTCTCACGTCATCCTGAGACCCCGGCCCTGGATATGTGCCCATGGTTCCCAATACTCCCTTTCGGTACCAGGTGGTGAACCTGCAATCACTGCCTTCGGAGGAGGCAGACCCAGCCCTGGCTTTGTTATGTCCCGTCCGCACCCTTAGGGCCTACATCGACAGGACTCAGAACAGCTCTTCGTCTGTTACGGAGGCCAGCAGAGGGGAAAGGCTGTCTCAAAGCAAAGGTAAGCCCACTGGATAGTGGATGCTATCGTCTTGGCTTACCAGTCCCAAGACGTGCCTTGCCCATTTGGGTTGCGAGCACACTCCACAAGGAGTGTTGCCTCCTCCTGGGCGCTGGCTCAAGGCGCCTCGCTGACAGATATATGTAGAGCTGCGGGCTGGGCGACACCTAACACATTTGCTAGATTCTATAGCCTCCGTGTGGAGCCAGTATCTTCCCGTATACTCGCCCCCAGTGGCCAGTAGCGCGAATTACCCATTCTAGTGGCGGCTTACAACGCCACTCCCGCCCCAGGGGCCGGATACGTGTGTCTATACTCTCCAGTTGTGTTCCCCAGAAATAGCTAACCCTGTGAGCTCCTCCGCTACCCCTCGGGGTCAGACATAGTGGCCGTATGCTTGTGGAACATGTGTGTAGGCTGGGTATCCATATGAAGTGGTTCCATAACGGCAACCCCATATGTGTATTCTCCACGGTACCAGCTACCCTAATTGGCTAGCCCCGTGTCTTTCCCTCAACAGAGCTCCCTCTGTCGTTCCTGGAGGTGCTCTTCCCCCCCTGGAACCAGGTTGGAACCACCCTAGGGACTGCCATATGTCACACTACTCGCTAGGTTAGTCCTTATGTGTATTTCGCCACCTCTCCTTCCATTGAAGGACGTGGCTCCACAGCGTGCCATCTCCTCGAGACGGGCATGCTTTCCCAGCGTTATCCAATAGTCACGCTGAGTGGGTCTTGCAGGAACAGCAGTGACTGTCCTTCCCTGCCGGGAGCCCTGACTCCCACTCCAACATAGGAGTGGTCCAGCGAGCTCAGGCAGGGGGCTGGAATGGCCAGAATCCCTGGCGAGTTGGTAGGGATCCCAATTCGTCGGTAAGTTCCGACGTATGTCGAACGTGACCGACTGAAAGGGAACGTCTCGGTTACGTATGTAACCCTCGTTCCCTGAAGGAGGGAACGGAGACGTACGTCCCGTCGCCAGGTGCTGTGCTTCCGCTGAAGGCCCCGCACTAGTTTGGCTCCTCAGCAGAAAACGAGTATGCTGTGTTTCACTTCCGTATTTATACCCGCTTTGCAGGCGGAGCGTGGACCGCATGCCAATGCCAATTGGCTCTTTTAGAAACACTCGAAGCAGATTGGTCTCTGACAGCAGATCCCAATTCGTCGGTCAGTTCCGATGTACGCCTCCGTTCCCTCCTTCAGGGAACGAGGGTTACATACGTAACCGAGACGATTTCGTTTGCATTAGGATTTAGTTTTAGGCGATTTGGTCAGACAATGTTTTCTTTAGCCCGCTGGATTTTGTAGGATTATATTCTGTTTTTCTCTCTAATTTTTTATTATTTGCATGCCAGAACACTAGCCTGCTATGCCAAACATACCCATAATTCTTTACATTCTGATGACGTTGCCGCCCAGTTGGTCACATGTCTTAGCGATCTCTATAGTCCACAGGTTAGGTTGTCTTTACTTAAAGGGTGACTTCAGCGATTAGCATTAAGCTTTGTATCAGTAGAAACCCGGGAGTATTTTAAAATTATCATACTTTCCCCCCTCATATCACCCAGGAGATGAGATAATTATGTATTTTATTTCTGGAAAAATTCCTCCGATAACGCAAATATCGTCATTTTGCGTCATCGGGGGAGTTTCTGGCCAGAGGCTAAAGACTACAGCCAGCAGAGGGCGCTATTTCCACATGTTTTCAACATCACCCTAACAGCATCAGCTCTCGGCTCGGGCAGCTGCGGAGATTCATGTAAATGGAGCGGTGGAGAGCAAAGTGAGTGTTTCAACTTTTTAAATGAATTCCTATGAAAGTTAAGCTTCCAAAGACATGACCTGAAAATGCGCCAGACTGATCAAACGCTGTGAATGTATGTGGCCGTGAATCCCGCGATTACCTCAGCTCATGTGATGAATGCATCTGACTCCTGCTGCGTTTGTGCCATGATGGTCGTGACACTCAGGCTCACTCACATTATGTTGAACAGACAAGTTCAGTTTTTAATTGTAGTGTCTCTAACTGAACTGTTTTTATGAAAATGAATGCGGTGGGCAAGTGATCCAGCCAGTAGCCATGGCTAGAGTAGGAGGGCAGCGAAGTGTATTCTGAGAATTGTTGTCTTTCATCCCCCTGAGACAAAAATACATTTTCTATGTTTTCTCAGTCTAAAAGGCACCAAATTCAAAAATAATTTTACATTTCTTCACAGTACCCCTTTAAGCAATATTCAGAGGTGGAAAGTAACGAATTACATTTACTCGCGTTACTGTAATTGAGTAGTTTTTCTGTGTACTTCTACTTTTTTAAGTAGTTTTAAAAAGCTGTAATTTTACTTTTACTTAAGTACACTTTGATTGAAGTATTGTACTTCGCTACATTTTAAACCACATCCGTTACTGAGTAAAAATAAATCATTAATGCAAAGGGGAGGAAAAAACGCGATCCAGAAACGACTATATTGAATAGAGGGCGCGGGACTTGGAAGAGAACAAGTGCGCAAATATCAGATGGAGACGAACAAGACAGACGTCAGTGACGCAGACCCAGCTGAAAGCAAAACGCCGTCGTGAGCCACTGGCCAGTATGGAAATACTTTGGATATTGAAAAAAATAATGTTGTCTTGGAGGATATCAAATGTGCACAAAATGTGGATGCAAATGAAGAAACACATAGAACATGTTCGGGCACACATCCCTCTGTGCAGATAAAGGTATGTTTATAACTTAAGGCCGAATGATTTCTGTGAGGCAGAGGGATTTCCGGTATCCAGTCATGAACATTACCTTTACATTATAACGTAGGATTCACGCCATATACACAAACTGATGGATGAACGAATAACTCGAAAGAATAAATCAAATCGTGACATGGTCAGTAAATATTAAAGCACAAAACATTGCTATATGAATATATGATCTGCTTGTTCTGTCTCTGTGAATGAGCTGCTCCGTCTACTACATACAGGACTCTATTATTCTTAAACATTTTAATGAATTAATTATAAAATTAAGTTGTTAATCTAATTCATAATTCATACTCTCATATATATGCATATATATATATATGCATATATATATATATATATATATATATATATATATATATGCATATATATATATATATATATATATATATATATATATATATATATATATATATATATATATATATATATATATATATACATTAACATAGTGTAAATAGAATCTATTTTGTACTTAGTAAAGCTATTTCACTTTGTAAATTGCATCCATCACTATTTTCACTAAGAGCAAATAGCCTCTGCCTGAACATGAGGGCCGATCAGGACTGCCATTGCATAAGGCCCTCGATCTTGTGCGACGCCCCTGTGTGCAAGATGTTTATTCAAAAGGAAACTTAATGTTATGTCAAATAACCTACTACTGTGCACTATTTTGTTTTATGCATTTTGTGATCAGATATATAGTTAGCCTAGGTCAGTTTTTTATTTTCTTTGTAAGTGGAAAAAATAGGGGCTACCTCAGATTCTGTTCATTTAGCTTTTATTGTTTTTATGCACCTTTTGCTGAGCAAACCGACCAAAGTTAAAAGAGAAACAATGAATAATCCTTGTTTTTCAATAAATTTGTTTGTGTTTTTAAAATGTATCAGTACGAGCCTCTTCGCCGTTAAAATGACTGGCCCAGCTAACCTTCTTGGTTTGAAAATCTGGCCAAACTGAATTTGTAATTGAATAGCCCTGACCTACACTGTTCCCAGAAACTAAACGTTCTGTGTGGGAGACAATGAGCTCTTTGCCACAATGATTCTGAGGCCCAAGCATTTCAAATGGTTGAGAAGCCAAGATCTGTGGTTTAATAACTGACTGAGCCAGTTATGAGCCAGTCGTCGAGATACAACCCCAAGTCAGAAAAAGTTGGGACAGTATGGGAAACGCAAAAAAAAAAGAAGTGATTTCTAAATTTACTTTGACCTGTATTTCATTGCAGACAATATGAACAAAAAATATTTCATGTTTTGTCTGGTCATTTGTAATTGGTCATTCAGACTTGCAACACATTTAAAAAAAAGTTGGGACAGTAAAGCATTTACCACTTTGTAATGTTGCCATTTCTTTTCACAACACTTAAAAGACGTTTAGGGACTGAAGACACCAAACGATGAAGTGTTTCAGGTGTAATTTCGTCCCATTCTTCCTGCAAACAAGTCTTAAGGTCGGCAACAGAACGGGGTCTTCGTTGTCGCATTTTGCGCTTCACGGTTGTGCGCTTCAAAATGCGCCACACATTCTCTATTGGAGACAGGTCGGGACTGCAGGCTGCAGGCAGTACCCGTACCCTCTTCCTCCACAGCCAGGACTTTGTAATGTGTGCAGAATGTGGTTTTGCATTGAAATATGCATGGACGTCCCTGGAAAAGATGTATTTTTGAAGGCAGCATATTATGCTCCAAAATCTCTATGTACTTTTCAGCATTAATGGTGCCTTCACAGAAGTGCAAGTTACCTTTGCCAAGGGCACTGACACAACCCCATACCATGACAGACCCTGGCTTTTTGACTTGTTGCTGGTAACAGTCTGGATGATCCTTTTCTTCTTTGGTCCGGAGCACACGGCGTCCATTCCTACCAAAAAATTCCATTGTGTGATTGTCCATCCCAGATGCCTCCGAGCCCAGAGAAGTCAACGACGCTTCTGGACACTGTTAACATAGGGCTTCCTTTTGGAACAGTACAGTTTTAACTGGCATTTGTGGATGTAACTATGTATTGTGGTACTTGACAAAGGTTTGCCAAAGTAGTCCTGAGCCCATGTGGTGATATCGCTTATAGATGAATGACGATTCTTGATGCAGTGCCGCCTGAGGGATCGGAGATCACGGTTGTTCAGCTTAGGCTTGCGCCCGTGTCCTTTACGCACTGAAATTCCTCCAGATTCCTTGAATCTTTTAATTATGTTATGCACTGTTGAATGTGAAATATCCAGATCTCTTCCTATCTTTCTTTGAGGAACATCGTTTTTAAACATTTCAATAATTTTCTCACGTATTTGTTGGCAAACTGTCGATCCTCGGCCCATCTTTGCTCCTGAGCCCATGTGGTGATATCGCTTATAGATGAATGACGATTCTTGATGCAGTGCCGCCTGAGGGATCGGAGATCACGGTTGTTCAGCTTAGGCTTGCGCCCGTGTCCTTTACGCACTGAAATTCCTCCAGATTCCTTGAATCTTTTAATTATGTTATGCACTGTTGAATGTGAAATATCCAAATCTCTTCCTATCTTTCTTTGAGGAACATCGTTTTTAAACATTTCAATAATTTTCTCACGTATTTGTTGGCAAACTGTCGATCCTCGGCCCATCTTTGCTCCTGAGCCCATGTGGTGATATCGCTTATAGATGAATGACGATTCTTGATGCAGTGCCGCCTGAGGGATCGGAGATCACGGTTGTTCAGCTTAGGCTTGCGCCCGTGTCCTTTACGCACTGAAATTCCTCCAGATTCCTTGAAACTTTTAATTATGTTATGCACTGTTGAATGTGAAATATCCAAATCTCTTCCTATCTTTCTTTGAGGAACATCGTTTTTAAACATTTCAATAATTTTCTCACGTATTTGTTGGCAAACTGGCGATCCTCAGCCCATCTTTGCTCCTAAAGGATTACACCTTTCTTGGATGCTGTTTTTGTACCAAATCATAATTACAATCACCTGTTGACATCACCTGTTTCAAATCACATCATTATTTAATTATTTAACCATTTTACCTCATTACTAGCCCTAAATTGCTCCTGTCCCAACTTTTTTTTAAATGTGTTGCAGGTCTGAATGACAGGAAAGGATGCATATTTACAAATGACATGAAGTTGACCAGACAAAATATGAAATTTTGAAATATGAAAATATGAAATATATATTGTCTGCAACGAAATACAACTCAAAGGAAATTTAGAAATCACTACTTTCTCTTTTTATTTGCGTTTTCCATACTGTCCCAAATTTTTCTGATTTGGGGTTGTAGTTGAGAATTCTCATTTCCCAAAGCCTCAGCGGGGTTAACGCCGCTTCCATGCACTTCGTAAACGTGCGGGGAGCCAGAGATAGACCAAAGGGTAGCACCCTGTATTGGTAAACGTTCCCCTCGAAGGCGAATCTCAAGAAAGGCCTGTGATGAGGGGCTATTTGGATATGGAAATAGGCATCCTCTAGATCTACAGTGAAGAACCAATCTCCCGGGTGAATGTGCGCAAGGATTTGTTTCATTTTCAACATTTTGAACGGGCGCTTCATTAGGGCCTTGTTCAGATGTCTGAGATCTAGAATGGGCCTGAGACCACTGTCCTTTTTTGGTACAAGGAAGTAGCGACTGTAAAAGCCTAACTCGCTCTGTGAGGGGTGCACGGTTTCCATTGCTCCCTTTATTAACAGTTTTGATATTTCGGTTCGAAGTACGTGACTCGAAATGCCGGGAATAGCCTGCCAGGCCTCTGCCTGCCAGGCCAGGGGTTAAATTAATTTGTGGGGCGGGTCACTGAGTAACAGGGACCTGTTAGCCCGGTTGCATTGTGCTAGTGGCACTGAGAGAGGCGGCGTGCAATGAATGGCGGCGCGCACTTCATTTTGGGTCGCCCGTGGAAGTGGTGCTTACCAAGTAGAATGTGTTTGTGTAAAGGAGACCGAGTTTGTTCACGGGCTCGTTGACAGTGGGAATAATGTTTCCCGCTGCCTGAGTGCAGGGGGCGGGGAACACAGAATAGCTGGCGAACGCTTTATTCGG